>VXBQ01012105.1:846979-970203 GCA_013400175.1 Phainopepla nitens
TGTATCTAATCACAGCACATGGTATACCAGGGAAATCTGCAGTCCACATTCTCAGGTCTGCTTAGTAATGGCAGGTGAAAGCAGAAACTCTCTTCTCATGAATACCTGACAGCATCTTTTAGAGCTACTGTCTGCTCAACTGGGTATTACTCAGCCTCTCCACCTCACAGTAACTGCTCAAATTCAGTGGTTTCTGCCTTTCCCACTCCTGCCACACAGCTGCCAGGGGAGTTCATGAGAGAGGTGTAAATTAAAGAGGCCTGAGAGAGCTGTAAATTAAAGAGGCATGGAGCCAGAGGGTGACTGGCTATATTTGGGAACTTGTGGCACAATTTCTGATCAAGAAGAGGGTCTACTACTCCATATACTTGCCACTGAAAGTCTTTTTCACAAGTCAAATTGAGGTGAAAGAATTTTCAACTGGGTCCAGCAATGTTTTAGGCCACATATGCCAAGTTCTTCCCTATCTTTTGGTAACAATAGGTTTCTGAAATTCAGTGAATACCTTCTGGTCATCCACCAGAGCACAAAAGCATTTTGCAAAAAAAAAAAAAAGGAAGGTTATGACTTGTTTTACATTTTGAGAATGTGGTGGCAGTATTTTGGTCATGTTTTGAGGAAGGATTATGATGGCCCTCTGAAATTAATCACCTCCCACTTCTTTCATCCAAATAATTCATCTGCCTTATGTTGTATTTTCTATATGTCTGTGACCTCTCACATCCCATCAGCTCCTCTCTCCAGAGTGAAAGAGTGACAAGATGGCTCATAGCACCATACATGATTTGAAAGATATTTACAAAAAGAACTCCCTAAAGAAAAAGATGCAAGGAACACTAAAACTATTTGTGCACTCTTCAGTATAAGTGTGAGAAGAAGGCTGAAAAGAAAATAAAAGTAATGAAAACTGAATATGTGAAATAGAGATGTGGGCAAGTTTGGGATCTGCATGCTGTTTCCTATCAATTTAAATTCAATGTGTTCTTAACCATCAGCCTGCCACTTTTTTTTTTTAAGTTTTTTTTTTACATTTTTCACTTGGGTGTATTTCTCAAACCATGAAAATACAGGGCAAACCAATCACTTTTCAGTGTTACATGCAAATTAAGGTTTTTTGCTTTATTACCTTTTCCAACACAGTATTTTTTTGAAAATAATTTTTCCTTCTACTTCCTATCACAGGCAGAAAACTTTATATATGCAGTGTATAGTGTAAAAATGCATTGTATACACAAATAAATATATTTACATAGCCAGGGATCTGTCTGTACTGATACAATCTTTGAGCCAAAATCAACATTTATACAACTTTTCTCTCTATATAATCCTAGTGTGTTTGGATTAAAGAAGTCTGCAGCTTTCTAATCGTCATGGTTTAACCCCAGCTGCCAACTAAGTGAAACTGGCACAGCGATAAAAAAATGACTCTTCCTTCCTACCCTGCACAGGCTGTACATCTGGGAGATGATTTTGGAGGTGTGAAGAAGACAAAACATCACTTCCTGGCATGTGTTCTACTCCAGATGAACATGTCAGCATGCTCTTTCTCATTACTTACCTGCTGTTAGTGCTCTGTGAAGGGATCCCATCACCACAGGACTATTTCCCACTCAGACTAGTGGAAATTGTCAAATTGTATGGCAGCCTTTTACAAATCCCAGATCTAACTAGGCAGTAATGATAGAGCAGTGATCTTTTTAAGCCAGTGTAAATCACAGATCATCCACTCTGGGTATCTGGTTTGGTGGCTGGTCACTGGATGCTGGGTGGGGAAGGAGTCTTTTGGTATTATCAGGACAGAAATTCTTCCTCTTCTCTTTTCTCAGAAGAAGATAATTAGCTGAAGGCAAATCCTCATGGGGTCCAGTTCTTCAAAAGAATCCATACAAATCACAGGTCATCATGGCACCTACATCAAGTAGGTGTCTTGCCTGTGTTGTAACCTCAAGAACTTTGTTTTCTTACAAGGTCTGACCTCTCAAGTCCTAAAAGTGATATCAGTCTGACTGCCTGCTTGCTTTTGTCATATTTTGCTTCTAATTTAAGAGCAGTAGTTGTTTTCAGAGCAATTGATGATAACATCTCTTAAAAGCTGGAAAAGCCTTACAAATGATGTTGGAAAAGGTTTGGTGTTTTCTCAGGAAGGGTCCTTCACCCTTCCATTCTGGATTTCTGTTAAGGAAGTGGATGTTCTCACTGATGTACCTTGGTTTTGGTTATACTGGTTGCAAAGTAAATGGCAGATTTTCTGCATCCTCCATATCTCTTTAAAGGGTTTACACTGATAGAAGCTGTATAAGTTTTTAGATTTCATAGAGACATGTAGATGAGTTTTGGTACTGGTAAGAGAAAAGTTGAATTATGAGTTGAATTATGCTGCAGTGATCTCAGCAGGTCTAGTGGTTAATTGTGTGCCTACTGGAAGTTTGTGTACATTTCTGGATTGCTTGTAGGAATATCAAAGTTTTTTTACCATTGCTTTTCATAGGTATGCTGGACTTGTAGCTGAAAACTAAACAGGATTCAAATAAACTGTTAAATATATAATGATAGAAGAATATAATTATGTGACTGGATGTATGTTTACACAGTGTAGAATAATGGTTCCAGAGCTTGTTGGGTGAATAAAACGTTTTTCTCAAAGTGTTCCAATAATACTTTCAGAGTATTAAGAGGTAAATGGGATAATTACAATTAAGGACATTTAAATGAGTTTCTTGTGTATATTTATGTGTGAGACTTATGGTGCTAGACAGGATTTTTCAGCAATTACTACCTAACCTCTTTAATAGTGTCCTCTTTAATTCTAATGGAAAGGAAACAGGCTAAAGAGTCATAAGTAAGGCTTTAATTTAATTTGCTTACTTATCTAAAAAATAATCAAATTTTTAAGTTAACTCACACTTAAAATGCAACAAAACCAGAGAGAAAGAGATATATTTAATGTGAATTCACTGAACCAGAGCTCTTGAGACCACAAGAGATCACAAGCATTTGTGAAATGTTTCTGATGGACAGACTTATTAAGAAGTGCGTGGCCATTATGTGCAGGCTGACTAGCACAAATGCCTTTGACATGGTCATTCCAAAATGTGCTGTGACTGGAGCAGTGTATTTTCCTTAGTGGAAAATAAGTAGGAAAAAAAAAAGATTTTATTCAGAATGATGTGTATCAGCTCTAGTAGTATTTTGCACAAGGGCTAGAGACAGTTATGGTCATTCAAAACATAAACCTCAAGAAGAAAACTTGACACTCAGAATATCTTTTCCAAGGGTTTTCTTCTCACTGTTTCTACAGTACTGTTTAACACTAGTTCAATACATTGCTAAAATTAAGTTCAGCTCATTGACAGATGAACTTTATCCTCTCAGAACTTTAAAACTTTCAAGGATGCAGACTGTACTCTTGGCAACCTATTTAATCTTGACTTCTTTCACTGGGAAAAAGTTTTCCCCTATATTATGAGAAGTAAAGGTGGTCAGGTAAAGCTCATAGTGGCTGGAAAAAAGAGAACCACCATTAAAATTTTTGAAAAATAAATTAAAAAAGGAAGACCCAGGGAACTACAAACTGGTGAGCCTCACCTCTGTGCCTGGGAGGTTGGTGATCAATTGTGTCCTTCAGGGCTGATCTTGGGACCAGTGCTCTTGGGACCAGTCTTTGTGAATGACACAGACAGTGAGATTGAGAGCACCCTCAGCAACTTTGTGGATGGCAAGAAGTTGAGTGGTGGGGATAACAGAACAAAAGGATGGAAAGTCATCCACAGGGACCTGGAAAAGACTTGAGAAGTGAGCCCACAAGGACATATTGAGGTTTAACAAGTTCAAGTGCAGTGTGCTGCACCTAGGTTGGGGCAGACATGAACCCAGACTGGGAGAAGAAGTTTTGGAGAGCCAGCCTGAGGAGAAGTGCACACAGCCTCAAAAGGCAGCCATCTCCTGGGCTGCATTAAAAGAGGAGTGGCTAGCAGGTTGGAGGAGGTGATTCTTCTCCTCTGCTCTGTTCTCATGAGACCCCACCTGCAGTGCTGCAGCCATCTCTGGGGTGCCCAGCACAGCAAAGACATCAACCTGTGGGAGCAGGTCCAGAGGAATGCCACTGAGCTGTTCAGAGGGGTTGAGCATCCCTCCTGTGAAGACAGGCTGAAACAGTTGGGGTAGATTTCCCTGGAGAAAAGAAGTCTGTGGGGAGAATGTGATGTGGCCTTTAGGTACTTAAAGGGTGCTTAAAAAAAAAAAAAAAAAAAAANGTGATAGGAAAAGGGGAAGTGGTTTTAAACAACAAGAGGAGAGATTTAAGTTAGATGTTTAGAAGAAATTCTTCACTGTGAGGGTGGTGAGGTACAGGAGCAGGTTGTGTTGAGAAGATGTAGAGGCCCCATACCTGGCAGTGCTCAAGGCCAGACTGGATGGAGCTCTGTACAAGCTGATGTAGAGGGTGGCATGCCTGCTCACAGGGGGCTTGGAACTAGAGGATATTCAGGGTCTCTTGCAAACTAAGGCACTCTAAGATTCTATGATGCCCTTTATCAATGTCTTTACAGGACGGAGTTGGCTAAAACTGGACTAAGTAGCTTTATAGTATCCTAAAAAGTGTAATGTAAATGGGAATAAGCAATTGTCTTGATTTCTTGAATGTGCTCTCCTCTTGCTCTTACAGCTCAGAACGCATTTAGCCATTTCTGTTGCAGGTACACCCTGATGGCTCATGCTCAGCTTGCTAGCACTGCAAACCTCAGGAATTTTCCAGCAGAGCTGCCTGGAACCAACCCATCCCAGCCTGTAACATTGCAAAAGGCTCTGCCTCCCGTGTGTAGGGCTTTACATTTGTCCTTGCTGAATTTGGTAAGGTTCCTGCTCACCCCATTCCCTCAGCAAGTCTGGCTTCCTCCACCCTCAACTGTAATGACTGCTCCTCCCCTCCTGGTTGTCACCTGCAAACTTGAAGAAAGGGCACTTCATCACCTCCTTCAGCTTATTGTTAGAGACCCTAAGCAAGACAGATATGTAATGCAACATTAGTGTTTCAAGAATTCAAGTAGTTTGTTCTGTCTTTCTGGTTCTGACGCTCACAAGTCTCCCTCCTAACTGTTCTTAACTCTGACTAGAAGAACCAAGGGTAAATTGATGGGCTCTATACCAGAAAATGCCTTTTATTTCACTGAAAATGTTGTCTGAATGAAGACCAAAAGATTGTGTCATTCATCATACTGGGCATTCTTTCAACAAAGGGATTTCAAGAAAATCTCTGGTTCAGCAAATGCATAAAAGAGAGTCTTTTGATTTTCATAGCTGTACAGTGCAGTACTAGCAGGGTAAGCTTGGTGTATAATTAACATTTCTGAGAATGAATTGAAATAGAAGATCTTTGTGCTGAAATATGTACTCTAAAATGTGAGTGCTATATTCTGTGGATTTTTCATTATTTTGAGGTCTTAAAATAAGTAAATGTTTCCAGAAGCAAACACAGGGTATTTAGATGCCAAATTCTTTTGTTTTCATAAGTGTCCCTTTGAATGCACAGAATCCAGCATTTAGCACTTGGCATCTAATTAACTTGTTATCAGGGAGGAAGTCACAGAGCAATGCCAGTCCCCATTCTCATAAGTGCCAGAATCTGTTTTAAAACTGGAGGCAGAGCACTGATAATAACAGCTTTCTTAGCTTTACTCTTTCCTTTCCAGCTCTACACCATACCTTAAAGAAATCCTCCCCCTAACTCAGGGGGAAAAAAGGCAGCAAAAAACAAATCCTAAAAATCTCCTCCATAGCAAGCTATAACCCTCAGGATTTTTCCTATCATTAACATACATTGTTGCTTTATTCTGCTTTGAGAAACCTCATCCTTAGTGAATTTTTAAGTCAATGGAGATGAGATTCTGGGGAAGATGAACTAGGGAGTTTGCATATTTTCTATAACTAGACTTTCAGGAGACCAATTAATTTTAACTGGAATGATGGAAGGACAGTTCTGTTATTCACCTTTTCAAAATGCAGAACAGGCTTTTGCTTCTATTGAGTAGGCTCATCAAATTTACATCACCATTTAATTAAATGTTTGTAGCAATAAGTGACCTCAGGAGTAAGTAATTTGGTAATAAATAGATTCCACTGTTACTGACTCTGAGATGCTATTCATAGCCTCAGAGCTCTGCCACAAATTTCATTAGCAATTTACTTAAACGTATATTCCATTGTAGAATTGACAGTGAATCAGAACGAAGTTTAACAATAGAGATTTCAGAGCATGGACAAAACCAGAAAATAACATGTATTTCTCTGAAATTTTTTAGGGACAACTCAAAACTGAGACATGAAAAAAAACCCCAAAAGCCCAAAACAAACCACCAACAGAAAACCAAGCAGAATCCTGATTTAATTAGTGTCTTTTTTTTTTTTTTTTAACCTGCTTAAATAGTGCTTAAAGAATTTGGTGCATATCAATTCAAATGCTGTAGTGTTTCAAGTAAAAAGGCAGGACCTTTTTATTAGTTTTGATGAAATACAGTGATAACCTCGAGAAACCAAAATGGACACACATTTCATGTCCTCCCTCCTCCAAACTATCGATTTATTACCCTGCTTTTGTTTAAAACCTTTGAGCTAAGTTCAGAGGTGATGCATGAAATGTGTAATTTAGAGTCCTTTATGCTCAGTTAGACACCTTAAGACCTACTTACACTCACTTACCAGAGTATAAGTCAGTGAAATGGAGTGTAAATTGATGTGATTTACATGTGGAGGGGCTGGCAGAGGGAGAAGGTATTACCTATAGGAGGGAATAGACACTGTATGAGCACTTTCTAAAGTTCAGCTGGTTTTTCTTGCTACTCCTCTGCACCCCTGAGTAAAGACGTCTGCATTTGACTGCTCAAGCTCCTGTGCACTCAGTGAGACTCGCTGGGCCAAAGGCACTGATGGAATATAAGAAATGTGATAAAAGCTGTGTGCTGAGGAGTGAGTCTGGGCTTTATAAATAAGTAACTAAAGGCTTCCCATTCCTCTTTGCAGTTAGCTGTAAACCCAGCAGTTTTGTGGGGACTGTTCTCATCTACGGCTCTTGCTCTGCTCTCTGTTGGGAAGGTTTTCACATCCAGTGCACGCTGCGTGCTTTGCCCTGATGCCTTGCTTGACAAGCTGGCAGGTAAGAGGAAAGCTCCACCACATTTTCTGTGGGATGAGAACATGCACCTGGCAGTTACCACGTTGCTGTAATTTCACACTCATACCCTGAGGTAAGTTGCTCTTTTGCCAAGTGAGCTGTGTAAAACCTTGTCAGCTCCCAGAATTGTTACCACTTGAAACATGTCTGTTGAAACACTACCAGTACAGAGGCAAATCCTGCTGGATAAAGAACCATAAATCTATTAATCTCAGTTTCTACTGCCTTAAAACCTCTCCTGATGGTGCACCAATTTAATAATTAAAAAAAACCAAAACAACAAAACCTGACCAAAATACTTGGCCTTAGATCATGGTTATAGCATGGGCAAGACCCAAGTTTCAAATCAATCTGAAGTACAAAGAAAATAGTGGGATGAAGCATAAAGAACAAAGGAACAGAAGTAATGGAGATATAAGCTGTCCTAGTAAAGACTCTGGGAAGATTTTAGCCTGGCCTCCTCTGGAAAATTTTGAAACATATATTGATAAAGTATGAAAAAAAAAGAAAACCAAAAAATTGTATCCATCTTTTGCTTGGCTGGTAAAACCAAATGCAATTGTTCTGGCCAAAAATTATTTCAGCAAGTATTGTTCATTTTGCTCAAAAATTTAACGCTAGCTTTTATTTTTTTTCTTTTTTACCTTCTCTTCTTTTTTTTTTTTTGTTTTGGTTTGTTTTGGTTTTTTGAATTCCACATTTTGATAGAAATCCTTTATCAACTCATTATTTTAATTGTATATTTAATTATATAAGATGATAAAGGTATTCATATGGGTATGATCTGTATGTAAGCTTTTTGCTAAGTAAATCAGTACTAGATATTGGTAAAGTTAAATTTTATAGACAGAAATTAACCATTATGTGAGCTATAATTTTACACACGATATGTTTTCTTTAATTCTATTTCTTCCACAGCTAAACTGTAAATAGGTAGCAAACCACAGTAAGTAAACCTACTCTAGGATTAAATTGCTATTTCAGTTTGCATTCAAATCTCGATTTATACTAAGAAGATTTTGCACTGCAGCCAAAAGCTTTTTTGGTGCAGGACTGAATCCAACTAATGCTTTCTGAAATGGTAGTCAAGACAAAGAAAGTCATTTTTCATTACATATTAGAAGGATCACATGTTCCAATATAAATTCAACTCACTTTCTATACAACTAGCTTCATCTTGATTAGAATTATAATTTTCATCCTTTTTTCACTTGTTTCTAAATGAAGTCTTGCAACCAACCTTGAATTAACACATGCACATTCCCCAGATAGCAATATTCATTCTAAAATTATGAACATTAATGTCACCTAACTCATCTATTAAGTCCTTCTTTCAATAATAAAGACATGAAGTCATCAAAAATTTTGCCTAATTGGTGGCTACAGTTGTGGTCCATTTTCAGCAACTGCTAAACTGTACCCCATAAACCCCCAAATATTTACCCAATTAATAATTAAAGGAATAGCCTACCTGTTTCTATTTCAAAGTAGTTAACATTATATCTTAAACCAAGTGTTTTAGAAGAAAAAAAATATATAATTGAGGCCAAATATGGCATTGAGTTTAAAAATAAAAAGAAGGGTTTGGGAGATGCTGTAACTAAAGAGGAAACAAGAGTTTATCGCATTGCTCTTTGTTAAAAAAGATCTGTGAAGGAATACATTTTGAAGAAAGAGAAAGTATGCAAGCTCACTTACACAGTGTATCCTCAAAGACGATAATGAATGTGGGGTCACTTGTGCTTACTGCCGATATCCATGTGAACAAATTTGTTATCAGGGAAACTGACTCAGCAAAGCAGATCGCTCCAGCAAATGTCAGCGAAACAATTTTCTACGAACCAGCAAGGCACTGGAAAGAGCTTGTGTGTGTAAAGGCAGCTGAAGGAAGCAGCAGTCTGCTCCCACAGGGGCTCTTTCAGTGGCTGTGATCACTTGGGGCAGGGTGAGACGGGGGCCAGGCACAGAGCAGCCCTGGCTGACCTGAGAACTCGTCATAGCGCAGTCAAATGCGTGGGAGTGTTGATTTGCCAGCACCGCTGTGACATTTGAAAAGTGGGGCTGGGGTTTTGGAATTAACTAAAAGGAATATAATTATCTATGATATTTATGTGTCTCCAGTTACTGTGCTATTTTGGTGCCAGCTGTAGAGCTGGGATAATGGCAGCGGCCCAAGGCCCTCTTGCCGTGGTTCTTCTGAGTACAGGAGGAGATGTGTTTATATTTCTTTGTCTTCCTGCACTTTTGATGTTTACAGGATACCTGGGAATATCACACTGTGTCCCTAAGATTCACAATTAACATGAAAAAAGACAGAAAATAAATAAGAATGATGGAATTTATTTCAAGCAGGCATGGGAGATATAGATCTACCTTGGCACATATTAACATAAGAGTTCAGGAAGTAGATTCAGACTATGAACTCTTGTAAAATGAAGCCCTAAAAATACTTTGTAAAGAATTCATTACCTAGATTTAGTAATTTTTCTTTTTCTTCCTCCTGCTTCCTTTAATCAAGTTTTGACTAAAATTCTATCTGAATTGTAGGATGAGGTTTTCATTCATTTCCATTTGACAGACTTCGACCAGTGAAATTTGAACACAGAAGAATTCACCAAACAGAATTAAAAGCTATTTGTGAACACCTTCACTTCCCCACAGTTTTAGTAAATATCTTTAGCAGTTTTTCACTAAATTAATCTGCACTGGTATCAGGCATGGGAAGAATTGTAAACCTGAATAACTGTCTTTGAGTTGTTAGCAATGCTATGTAATTTAAGAACAACAAGGTTTGGAGTGTGTTAACTAATTTTCTGCTTTGTAGAAGCCTGAATAGTCCTTGCATGGGTAAATTAGGCATTTTCTTCAAACATTACCCTTATATTTAAGAAGTTCCTATGTATGCAAAAGCGTGCAACATTAGCCAAATCCATCCACTTGTTTCAGCTAGGATTCTTTTTTTATAAAGAGAGTGCATAGCTATTTGTAGATGTTTACTGCATAGTTGCTTGTTGACTGTGATGCTGACTTCCTTGGGAATGGTTTTGAAAGAGCAGATTCATTGCTACAGTATTTTCAAAGGTACCTCACCTTTCTAAGGTAGTTCTTCATCTTTAGCATTTGAAAGATTTATAAAGTCTGATGCCTGAGATTTATAAACCTTTTGTTCTTGCTCTTTGGTTTTAAAGGGCAGATTACTGTATAAAGTTTTTGTTTAGAGGATGCATATTTTTAGGGGGAAGGAAAAAAAGTACAAAGCTATACTAAAATCAGGACCCACATTCTCTTATGACTGAATTACTGTATCTTCCCTGAAGTAAAAAGAGGTGCTCCAGATTGTCAGAAGTGTGAAATGAGAACAGGATCCTTCCCTAACATGCATCACTGTGAATTTTAACACCATACATATGTCTAAAATCCAAAGAAATTCGTATCTATATTTGGCTTTGGAAGCACATGAAATTTGAGTGAGCAGTTTTCTCAACCAAGAATTAAAAATAGCCGATAGAGGTATCTAATGCAGAGCAAAATCAAATAAAAATGGCATATGAATCAGTGAACAATTCACACTACAACCTTGATGATTGGCTCGTGAATAGTTTATGCTCTCTCAATCTTTATATTAAGCAGAGTTATTCCTGATTTTATGATGTTACCTGCATTGAAAACATCATATTCCCTGCTCATGGCCAGGTCTCTTTTTGGTCAAGTTTTTGCTATCATGTTCACCAAATAAATTCATGTTTGATACTATAGAATGAGAAAAGGTAATCCACAGTAGCAGTATTAATGTTATACCTCACCACCTGTTTTTGGCTTCAGCTGTAAAGGTCACTATTGGTACTTTGAGAAGAGAAGTGTATGAAAGTGTATTTACTTCGGAAAAGCCTAGACCAGAGTCACAGCAAGCCAGGAAGAAAGCAGCTTTTCTAAGGTCTATCTAATTGATTGGAAGTTATCACACAAAGGGAGAGCTCATGAACATTTCTCAGAGTAGAAATACTCGTTGAGATCTTTAATGAAAAGCAGCAGAAGTCTGAATTTCAAAGGAAATGATGTAGTCAATGGGTCTGTCATATCCCCAGTCTCCTGCTCTCTTTTTCCGTGTCTGTGATGGCTGTGTTTTGGGTTTGGGCCCATTCCACTTAGGATCTTGCTGAACATTTCTTCTTTTATTTGATATCTCAAGCAACAAAGGGCAACCATATGCTACTAAGAACATTATTCTTTCCACTTCCTTTTTCCTTGTGCCTGTAATATATGCTTGAAAGATATGACATGGTTCTTAGGAAGGATCTATTTTCTATATGCATTAGCTAATCCTGTTAAAAACTCCATGGAGTATTTTTCATTTAGGCACAGAGAAGAGCAATTTTTCATTGTTTGGAGAGCTCCATCTGTATTGTTTTATTAATCAGAATGAAAAGGAACAATCAAGCTTGATCAAAGCACTTTCAACAGAAGATATCACATGGATGGAACCACAGACAATTCCCCCCTTAGGTGAGTCACTGACTCCCTACAGAGCACTGAGTTCACAGCAGGAATAAAATGGTGGACTCTGGATGTCCTTTCTATCCCAAAGTACTGCATGATTCTAAGACCATATTTTGGTTTTCTTTGGTCCGGGTTACCAGAGGACCTCTCTGTTACTACAGGAAAGAAATATAGCCTTAAGAATAATTTCCTTAAATGAATCTAGTAACTTGCATGCTCAGGAATCACTGAGTTAGTAAGTGAAAAGAGGAGGTGACACTAATCTGCAAAAAATAGAATGCATTACGTTTCAGCATGTAAAAACTCACCTTCTTATCCTCAGAATTCAGTGTAAAGACAATTAGTGGGCTAGTCAAGTAAATCAGATCTCAAGTTTTGGTTGAGAAACCAGAGAGTACAGCCTGACTGTTGATGCAGCCTGGTATCCCACCCTGACAGCACTGCATGGAAGCCATCGATTTTACCAAATGCTGTCACTGTTTTCAGGGTGTACCCTGCTCATCCAGGTTAAGAAGGGGAAAAAGTAGAATATAAGGAGGTCTTTCTTTTCTTCTCTCTTTCCCTTCTTGGCTATTTGGATAAAATTAAATGAATATCAGTGGTGACATCTTTCCTTGTTTGTCTGCTTTGGATAATCATTAGTTAGGAGTTTGGCTTGACTTGGATTTGAACTCTGATTTTCGCCTCTTGCTATGTTTTCAGCTGTCTCAGAAAGATGACAGGATAAGTGTAAAACTCTCTTAGCAAGGAAACAAGCAGACAACAGCTAGCACATGGCATATGCTGTGACAGGAAGAGCCACAGCTGGTTCAGGAGCACTGAAACTCTGTCTTTGGGGTGAAGTTAATGAGAATTAACTTGGAGAGGGAGGAAAGAAAAATTGAACAGATATTACACTGTTGCAGCAATGATTTTTCAAGTTATGTTTTATAGACCAAACTACATTAGCCATTTCACCAGTGTTTGCATCTGTGAAAAATGGAGAAATAATTCATGAGTTCCAGGAAGAAGTTAGAAATACATTTATACATTTCTTCATTAGAATTTTTCCACAGAGAACTCTCGTAACTCCATTTTGAAGACTTGACACATTTAAAAAACTCCTGAAAGGTTAATCTCTGTGCCCAGTGTATTTCTCATGTTTTTATTGCTGCCTTCTTAGTGTAGTATCTCTGTATTCTTTCTAAACAAAGTGTGGCTATGAATGCAAAATTTTATTTTGCTGTTGTGTCTTTGAACAATGCTTAGTATGTCTACACATGTTTATTATGAGCACAGCAACATCAGTTTCTGAGTCTGGGGACAATTAAAAAGGGTATCAGTTGTAAGGGACACCACAGATAGATGGAAGAAGGGATTCTAGTCACTATTCCCTACCCAGACAACGTCTTTGCTCTCATGTCACGTTCTTGTGACAGTGAGTAAGTACTGAAAGAATGAAATAAGCTCCAAATTTCTGTGTAGCAAAAGCTGTCTCTTGAACTTTGCTCTGAACTTCTGATCCCATAGAGATAGTGTTCTTCCTAGTGCTGCTGAACTCCTAAGCTATAAGTAATATCCAAAGAACCATCTCTGCACTGTCTTTTCTCCAGAGAAAATTTTATATTTTTTGCCCATGAGTAAAAAAATAGGATCTGAATATTACTCTTAAACAAAGCTTAGGAATCAGCCACTCTGCCTCTCTGCATATCTCTGACTATATTCTGAAGTACAAAAGAGAAGAAAATTGCCTTAGTACCTTTGAGGATATAGCTATTAGACACTAATGTTGCTCCTTTTGGCACAGTGTCATAGATAAAGAGAGACAGGCAGAAAATATCAGCTTATCAAGCACTTCAGCAGAGTGAGACAATTATATACAAGACATTTATATAAATTATTTCACCTGCTTGCTTCATTTCCCTATTAAATAGCTCTGGTTACTCTTATCTCCCAGAGAGGGTCTTCCAGGGATCACCCTCATAAACCATGCTAGCATGCATTCAATATTAGCTCAGCATTAGCTCAACATTTAGTAATTAATAACACTATAATTTTGTAACTGGGATTGAAAAATTGTGGTGAGTTATGGCTTACAAAAAGTACAGTAGAGAAAGCTTTTATAGTTATTTAAAGGCATGGCTTCTGAAAGCTGCCTGCTTTTGCACTGCTGTTCTAGCTTTGCATAGTCACAGATTTCCTAGTTAGATACCTGTTGCTCAGAGAGGGGGTTGTGTGATCTCATACTGCAAATATCCTTTCTCCTCCAAGCCAGGAAACTTAAACCAATTTATACCTCAGGGCTTTTGCCTCTCTGGACAGCTGGTTGTGTGTAGTTATCTCAAGTCAGTGTATTCTTTAATTTCCCTTCAAGTTCTCTCCCTTGGAATAGCTTATTAGTGAAGTATTGGATAAAACCTGTTAGGTTTTACCACCAGTGGCCCTAATTCTTAACTCAGTATGAAATATTCCTCAGAAATAAGGATTGACTTGTCTGAAATTAACCTTGGCACAAAACCAGTGGTACAGAACAATAAGATTACAGCACTTCATGGCATATTTTTAGGCCAGTGGGCCATTGACTGTAATGGCAGCAAGGGCAAGATCATGCTTTCATATCTTCTGAAGAAAAATTATCTCAACATGTATATGCTTTACATAATTTTAGGAAATCTGTATTTGCATATCTAATTTATTTTTATTTTGCTATTTTTTCCTTGATTTTTCCTGCAAGGCTTGAATAAAATATATATCAGGATCTTTTAAATGAAGACTGGGGGAGCAGAACTCCTGTGAAGTGTTAAATAGGTGTGCCACTGGTAGGGAGCACTTAATGCTTTGGTGCTCAGGGCCCATGAGACAACAACAGGTTCTGATGGTAATTAATCAGAATTCATGACAGATTTTTAGCTTGATTATCGTGGCTATAAGGACAGTCTTAGTACATTAGTGATTTGGTAAATTAAGAGATTTCAGCTTCCTCTTTATATTTTTTTTTTTCTGTAGCCTATCTAACAATTTGTGGGCATGTAATCTTCTGGATGCTACTTATCATTGTTTAAGAAATTTAGAATAGGTTTGGCTAAACATGAAGTGTGAACCACTGCACCGTGATGTTTCAGCCTCCCTTGCTTCTTATTTCCAACATCCAGATCTACAGCCCTCCTTGACAGAGTTATCAAGGTTCTTTTCTTTTCAGAAAGTTAATTTATACATATCAGATTTCCACTAAGGGTAAGGCTTCTAAATAGCACCCTGGTTTTTACATAACTAGGACTCTGGGAGTGGCTTTCTTCTGCACTCTTTGATACTGGAGTCCTGGCTTTCCTGGGCTGCCCTGTAATTTGTAGTGATTTTGGTGAGAAGAGATTAAGGTCTGTCATGCCAGAGATTTGCATGAGCACTTCTTCACTCCATATGCAAGACTTCAGTTTAACTTTTGATGGGAAAGTAGAGCTCGGAGTGTCTGACCTATTTAACCCTTTTCTATTCCTTTTTTTTTTTGAGATAAAATTGTCATATAGATGAATAGCACACAACAGAGTATGTGTGTTTGGTTACCGCATCACTTTTGGTAAATCAAAGAGAAAAATCTTTTGTAATCAGCTAGCCTTCAATTTAATAACACTTTTGATAAATTGCTTATGTACAATAGGTTATCAAACCCAAACATTAAAGATTTCAGTTTGAGACTGCTGGAATGAATCATAGAAACATAAAAGGCCACATTTACAATTATTTATCTGGAGTAAAGAAAAAAAATAATATCAATTTCAAGACCTGCACTAATGACTGAATAAAGAATTTCAAATCTGGCCTAAGGAAGTTAGAGATATGCTTAAAGCATAACTGTTCATTACAACAGGATTTACAATTCCTTTCCCAGAAAGTTTTAGCACACTGTAGATCATTGTTTATAGTTTATTGTATACTACCTTAAGAAATACCTCCTTATATTCTTTTTTTTTTTTTTTCCTTTTCTTTCTTTTCCTAATTTATGCCCTTTTCTTGTAACTTTTCAGCTGCCCACATTCACAACCCCCATGCTGGATCTGCTACACTCCAAAACATGAGAGTGACAACAGGCTTGACAGCCTTTGGGGTGGTGAAAGATCTGGCGAGAGCGAGCCTCCCCAGCATGCTCATCAGGTTAGTGAGGATACTGTCATGGATGGCAGTGCCATATATTCTTGTCAGCCATAAGTGTAAAGTGATTGCAGCCAAACCTTTCCTCACAACAAAAGGAGGAAAGGCTGAAAAAAGCCTTCCTGAGACAGTGAGTTGAAAGATTATGATGCTTTCCAATTTATAAAAGCTCCCTTCAAAGTACTTTGCAGGCATACCTGCTTCTTGTTTCTATCACTTGCACACAGTAAAGAGACCTTACAGTGGCTGTAAATATAACCTATTTGAATTTTATAGTCTTTTATGCTGCTGGAACAGCATGCTGAGGCTTTAGGATAAACACAAACTAAAGCCAGCTTGTTCCATTAAGACCTTCATTCTCCTGTTCTAGAGATTTCTCTCTCAGAAAGATCATGGAGGTAGAATATCTTTACTGGGTAACCCTGACTGTGTAGGGGAAAATATCTACTTCAGTCTCCCCAGAACTGCAGCACACCCTGTCTTCAGCAGCTCTGAGAGAGTTTGTGTGTGTGTGTGGACACCTGTGTCCTTCCTTTGGGTGGCCAGCAACAGCAGAGACCCTCTCTGAGGGGATGGTGGCAGAGCAGGTGGATCTGGCCTGTTCATTGGAAAAAGGTGAGTGAGTGCTGGCTGTGCTGTTGGAAGGAACAGGGAAGCAGCTGTCAAGCCCAAAGTCAGAGCCTCAGCAGCTGGAATCTACCAGCAATTTCGGTTTATGCTACTAGGTTAAAACCAAAATGCAGTCAGTCCCATTTCAGTTTGCATTAAAATGTGCTCTTTACATGCTGCACAGGTAATAATCATAATAACTATTGCAGGTGAGCATTTGCCATATTTGTTCTCCCTGTCATATCACATCACCATACATGACTAAACATCCTGAGGTTGAGAGAAAACGATAGTACATCTTCACTTCCTTTGCCCACCATCATATTAGCCAGGTGAAACATGATTTCCACAAGCTGCTTTTGATAGAGCTAACAGTAATTGTTGTCTATTTAAATCTGGTAGGTGAAGGACTTAAAGTTAAATGACATTTTCTAGGTCAGAAAAAGATTCAGCACCGGACTTCTGCCTTGTGCTCCCACAGCTAAATTTTATCTCATAGAGCTGAACAGTGTTGATGGATGTGTTGTGGAATTTGCTTTGCAAAACAAATATTTAACTTTCAGCAGATCACTGAAGACCTGATAAAACTCTTGAGTGTCACCTAACTAATTTCTCTCTATTTTTAATTGAAAAATCTTCTTATTCTTTTCATCTAAATGCGTGGTTCAAATAAGAATGGAAAGGCCATTTACAGTTCTTTTCAAATATCATTCATGCAAATAGGATCCACCAAGTCAGAGTGTTCAGAGTGAGACTTTGAAGGAAAAAAAATCCTTTTAAAAGCATCAGTTATTTCAAAAAGAGGAGTCACATTTATGATCAGTCAAGAGGGCCAATGATTCCTAGCAAAGACATGGGAATGTTGGCACGAGCTAATTCATCTAGCTCCATTCTCCAAAAAGGGAGACTGGAGTCCACAATAGGTTTTTTTGTTGTTGTTTTTTTTTTTTTTTTTTTTTTTTTTTTTTTTTTTTGTTTTTTTTTTGGGGTTTTTTTTTTTTTTTTNTTTTTGGGGTTTTTTTTTTGTGTTTATTGTTCACAGTAACTTCCTTTGAGAACTGGAGGCTTTCTTATGTTAGGGCAAAAAATTACACATATCACAGTTGCTGAAAAATATATCCAAATACAATATTGATAGGAAAAGTCAGTGTGAAAATACCAGTGTGGGGAAGGGATTCTGTGCAGCATGTTTTATACAGTTGTTTTTCAATTCTTTTCAATAAATTAACTAAATATAGTACTTATTTATTGTCTGTATTTATTTAGATCACTCAGTCTATAGCAAGATTCTAATTTGACAAAATTGTTTTGTTTTGTTTTTTTTTTTATTTCAAGATCTTGTAGATTTAAGTTTTAAATATTTCATGTTAAGCTTTTTCCCTTGTCTTCTGCCTAGAAAGGAGATCTTTCAAGGAGGTCTGTTGAATTCTGATATTAAAACAACTCGGAAAATGAAAATCATTTGAGTGCTAGGAAGTATTAAGAAAGGGACTGGGTATGAAGAGAAAAAACATTGTTTTACCATATGTGTTGTTTAAGTGCCCATAGATTCAACATTTAACTACCTTCTGATAATTTTAACCTAAAATGGGATAAAGTAAAAAAGACAAAGTGCATTGAAAGGAGAGAAGGCTGATTAAGGAAACAAATTGTTTCTATATTAAGTACATACAAATAGATTAAGATTAGCAGGACAGAAAAGACACAAACAAGGGGGGAATTACAGAGATCTAAAGCAGCATTATTTGCCTGGGGAGGGCGTATTTATATGCAATGACTATTCACTGCTTCTCTAAATACAAGAAGCAATGGAAATCAAATTATGTTTTCATATAGTAGGCTCAAACCAAACAACATGTTTTGGTTTTTTCCTACATAAAAGAAAAAAAATGTATTAATCTGTGCAAATTGTTGTTAAAGTATTTGCCAATGCCAGAAATTTACATAAATTTAAAAACTCATTAAGCAGACTCAAAGAAGGATAATCTATGAAAGGCTAATAAATATAAGTAAAACCTGCCACTCAGGAAGACCTTGAACTTCAGATCAGAGGAAGCTGTTAGATTGTACTAAGAAAGTAGGTATTTAATAAATTTTGCTGTGTTTCTATATTGTTCTGTAGAGGAATTACTCTTCTTGCATTTCCCTTGATCAGTCCTGAAAGCAAGAAACTGCATGTAGGTTTTGTTCTACCCAACAAAATTACCTTTTTTCTGGAGTTCAAAAAACCTGAACAAACATCCAAAATTTATCAAAATGAAATATTTTGATTGTCAGAAAAATGTTGGCCAGGATGCAGTGAATTAAGGTTAAAAAGAAACAGTAAAAATGCAAACTACCTATTTACAAAACAGAAAATCTCATTTTCCTCCCACACCTATTCATATCTATTTGCAGTCATTACAGGTAAGATCATACTGCTGGTAAGGATACCTAAACATATAATTACACAAACAATATAGCAGGTAAAGTAGTGAAACAGGCAGAATAAGATAGTACAAAATTTAAGCTTATTTCATATTGGACTGTATTTAAAATTTTATTATAAGTTTTGGACCAGCTCCACTGAAAAAATAAGAGAATCCCTTCCTATTGTTTTTATAATGCTTTACTTTAGAATTATTTTGTTCTTCTTGCCTCAGTCAGTTTACCTAACTTTCACCGTCCAGTCATCTAAAAGAACAATATACAAGATGTATATTTTAATAAAACAAAGTGAGTGAATTTTTATTGTTCTTGGCTCTGAAAAGAAATTTTCTCTTCTGCTCACTCTTTGCAACTAATTATCTAATCTCCTTCAAATTCTTAGTAAGCCTAAGCCTGACTTTTCTGGTGATTGATACAGAACTACCCTGATCTATTGAGATGGAGCACACCTAATCCTAATATCACACCAAAAGGAACTGAACAGGAAATAAAATATAATTAAAGCACAAACCTTCAGAATGTGAGGAGCGAACCTGACTTTATTGCCTCTAAAGATGGTATTTTAATTGTGAAATTGATTTCACATTGCATCTGGAAAGTCCTGGTTTCTATTCATCATATTTATACTAATATTACCACTTTAGTTTTGAAAAATCTGGATGTTACATAGGTGTGGCCAGCCACCATGTTACATAGGGGAAGGCCATTCCCTTCCATAAGGGGAAGCAATTTTGTTAAACTGTCTGAAGCTAAACCAGCTGCAGTTGGAAAAAGCAGGCAAGCTGTTGCACAGAAACAGGGGCTTTTTTTCTTTACTTAAAAAGAAGCCTTTTCCTTTCTGTCTCAGAAAACTGGGCTATCATTCATTTCAATGACAAATATTTCCTCTTCCTACAAAATCCTGACTTCTTCCTAGCCTTAAGCACTCATGTCTGTGATCATGCTACTGAAATAAGGAGGTCCTGAAAGACCAGCAGACGGAGAGATGACTGAGGAGGAGTTGGAGCCACGGCTGTTTGTCTGGGTAAGATATCCTCCTGGTCATAGCATGGAGAAGCAGTGATGATCTAGCACAGTTGGAACTGGATCTGCTTGCTCTGAACAGCTGGGAGAGCAAAGGTGAAGCGTCAGCTATTCAGTGTAGCCCTGTGCTCTGTTATAAAATCCAGAGTGTAATGAGAGTGATGCATCGCCTTGGCTTGTCAGACTGGTCCTTCTGTGGTACAGATTATGTCTGAGTCTGTCTGAGTTTGCTCAGTGTTTGAGATAAGGAAACACTTTGAATCTTGCTAAAATCCCCTTAAGAAACCAGACACCTGAACTGCAAATAGATGACATAAGCAGCAGCAGTCAATAATTTGGAAGTTTATCTCTCACTTGTACAATTCAGTGGGTGTTTAAACATTGATTTCCTTGAAATTAGAATCAGGCTCCCAGGTTCTAAATTAATTTTTAACTAATGTACAGAAGGAAATGCTCCATTAAATTGCTGCTACTGTATTACTTGTCACAACACCAACACCACCTTCTGCTGTTGCAGAGGCCTCGGTTCAGCAGCCTCTCATCCTCCAAACTGCTTGAAATCAATAATACAATATTCAGTCTCCCAGCAAACAGTGAAAAGTCTGTTAGCCTGAACCTCACATAGGGCAAAAACCAGATAGATTTTTGTGACTGTTATTTACATTTAAGAGCAAAATAAGGGTTGAAAATTAGTCTTTTAAGGCTGAAGAGTTAAAGTCTTGTTTACCTGGGAGAAATTAAAGTTTCTTGTGTTTATGAACTCTCTGTGGACTCCAAGGTGGGTAAAACATTCTGACCTGTAGCCTGAAGTCAAAGTACGAACCTCTTCTTCCTGAACTTCCTGAACCTCTTCTCCTGAATTTCTTCTTCAACTTTGCATAGAGCTGCTGGACTAGAATGCATTAATGTGATATTCAGTTTGCCCTCGTTTTCCTTTCATTGAGGGAAATGTGGACATTCACTAAAGTTGCCAATCAGCTGTGCTTGACATTACTGGACTAGGTCAGGAAGTTGCAAGTTTTGCTAAGTGCCTTCAATGCAGGAGCAATTAGAACCCGATACCTTTTATTGTTCTTGTCACTTGCAGACTTTTAAAAATATGATGTGACAGAAACAAATGGAATGGGATGATTTTTATTATACCTAGCTCATCCAGCATTGCTGGCAAGAGTTACAGTTGTAAGAGGAAATCACCAAAGAACACTTTCATGGTTTTGCTGTGGTAAATCACACCATCATTATTCTGACAGAAATTCTACAATATTACTATCAACTCTATTTTTTCTATTAATTCTGCTATATTTCAATGGGAAGATATATATCCAGTACACACAAATGAGTATGTATGTAGCTGCTACATATTCCTTTTAAAAGTAAAGCAGCTTCTGTACCATCTGTTGCATGTTCCCATAGCTATAAATGGGCATGTGAAAGCAAACAGTTGCATATCAGCAGGTTAGGCCAGCAGCCTGCATTGATCCTCTGAGGTCAATGAAAATAATGTTGATGAGTTCAGTGGGGTTTTCAGTTGGATTCTGGTTATATGTACTTATTCACCACATATGTACTTATTCACATGTGTATTTCACATGTGTACTTATTCACATGTGTATTTCAACTGCAGAAGTAAACAAAAGTATTTACAGCTAAAGGTATCATCCTCAAGGCATAACTACTTTGCTTTCGCTTTTTAGCCAAAACCTGCTTGATTTGGTTCAGGAGGCTTTTACACAGCTTCACTGTCATTGCAGTAAAACAGAAACAAAAATTCACTTAAAACTTTTTTGTGTCCTTGCATAATTTCAAAAAAGAGTTTGGTGGCTCATGAATGGCTTCAATTAAGTAAAAATATGTTTAATTTGTGTAAATCGATAATTTGAAACAATCATGTTCAGAAATTTAAATTAACATAATGAACAGAAAAAAATGCCTTTTCTAATCTTGATATTGTTTTAGGTTGAATATATTTCATTGTTGACATTTGAATTTGTTACTGGTTGAAGTTTAAATTACAACAGTGAAGGCATATTTGTTTCAGGTTTAAATTTCTCTTTGTTTAACATAGTTGTCAAGTCATGAGAAAAAGTCAGATCGTACAAATAATGTTTTTAAATAGAAAAAATATTTAACAAGGTGGATAAATTTCATTTGTCTTAGCTTCAAAAAGGAATGGGTTATATCAAATTTGCAAATCCATGAGCAACAAATTTTGTATCTGATTTGCTTCATTTGTAAAGGCAAGCTGAAGCAAATTATTTCCTGCTGATGTTCACAGTAAGCATATCTCCTGGTTTCCCAAACCATCAGAGAGAATATGTTCCAAAAGCTAGTTTGAAGAAAGAGCTTTTTTCCTTGTTTTCTGTTTCTCCTGATAACCTTTCTAAATGCTCTGACAAAATGCAGGCTTAAATGTAAATTTTATGTTTATTCAGAATGATTCTTGTGAAAGAGCTAAGAAATAGTCCAGGTCAAAGGACTCTTGGGGGGGATCATATTTGGTTGAAATTAATGATTCTTCCAAAATTGCATTTCTTACATATGGGATGCAATTTGCAAAATTTCATTTTGAGAGGGAAAAACAACCACAATGCTAAAAAAATCTCATTTTACTATTTTCATAAAAATTAATTTTGGCTGTTGATTTTACTACTTACTCCATTTCTATAGTGGGTTTTTCCCCCACTCTGTAAATTACAACACTTTGAAAGTTTAACCAACCACAGGAATTTTCCCTCCCTTATGTCACTGCTGTTAAAACTTACCTTCCTAAGCTTAAACTACCTGGAGGGTTTGGAGTCTGGAAGGTTTGTCACACATGGAATTTTTTTTGGAAAATGGAACTTCCAGCCCCTCCACAGCTCTAAAGGTTGATTTTCTAAAATCTCTTTGTTGCTGGATTCAGATTTCACGTAGAAGAGTGATAATTCTGCAAGAGGCTCTCTCAAAGTGTCCAACTCTTGGTGTGCCTGCAGTGGAGGTGAACAGACCAACTGAGGAGGTCATAGGGATACATCTCAGGCAATTCAGGACAGAGCTGGCTGTCCAAACTGAAAAGCTTGTACTTCCGTAGTGATGACCTGGTTCTGTGAGTTATTTTTAAAGTAAAACATGAAATCTGCCCACCTCAGCGTGAGGAAAGTGAGACTGGACCAGCTGACCCCACCATGGTCCCTCCCAACCTCACCCTTTCTGTGATTCAGGGAATGCAACAAGCTGATTTTCCCTCCAGGAGGATGCTCAGGACTGGAGGTGAGGTGTGGCAGGTACATGCCGCTGGGACATTTCTGATATGTTCCTGACCACAGAGCCTCCCTCTTGGCTGATTACCATCTGGTGATTGCTGAGCTGGGGACACTGAGTGGTTCCAGCCCCTGTGTGCTGCTGGGAGGGCTCTGGCTGTCTGAATGCTCCCTGCAAGGGAGCCTGTGCACCCATTTTTTAAAGGCACCTAAATCCTTTGTAGGCTTTGGTAAAAATAAAACTCTGGCTGAATCAGAGGACATTTAGGGCAGGACTATCAAAAATGAAGTTGTTTAACAAAGATAATCTCCTGTTCAGATATCACAGTGCACTATTTTGTAGCAAAACAGTATAATTTTAATTACTTGATAAATCTGAAAAAAAATTTGCTGGCTTGATGTTCAAAGTTTTCTGTATTTATAGTTTCAATTAGCTTCACTGCTTATATACTATTTTTATGTTAAGTATTCTTCATAGCTATTAAATCTATATTTTTTTCACACAGCCTCTTGGGATTTTTGTTTTGTTTGATGTTCCACAGAGATGTATAGTTCCTTTAAGAAAAGAGTAAATTTCACATTACTCATATGGCTCTTTGTTTTGACTGTTGCTGTGTATTTCAGACCACATATTCAAGCTTTTTTGAAAGTTTTGTTATAACTGACTGCCAGCATCTGAAAGAGCATTTCAGGACTAGAGTTTGAAGTGTATATACTTTTTCCAGGCCAGTTGAGTAATGAAAACATATTTAATTGTTTCCAGCCTCTCGAACGGTGTACAGTGTAATTAACTATGATGTGGATTTCCAGGCTAATTAGAGCAAACTGTGGTACCAAACTAATTGGACACAAAAGTACCTCTGAAGAGCAATAAAGCAAGTTTATCACTTGTGTTTCATAAAAGTAACATGAAAGTGGTATGAATACAGTATATATAAAAAAATTTAGGAAAACAGTTAAGATGATCTTCAAGGCAAGATGAATTTCTGTCAGTTCATTTCAGAATCAAGTGGGTCTTTGCCTTACTGTATTCAAGCCTCCTTCCTCTGAAGTGTAGCTGCCCACCACCATGCTGGAGCTCTTGTCACACAACCCCTATATCATCTTCTCCTTAGGCAGGAAAATCTTTCCCTAGAGCTACTTGGATTCTCATGACTCCAATGACATGTACTCTCAAGATTTTATGACATCTGGTTATTTGTCCTAAAAATTTCTGGAGTTGTGCTAAATATTATGAATTGTAGGTTTCTTAGGAGGGGAAAAGCATGTAAGGAAGTCTGAGAATTCTGTTATGTCCTAAAATAAAGGGAAGGGAAGGGAAGGGAAGGGAAGGGAAGGGAATTTCCTTAGAAATAGAAAGGATATTTTTATCTTTTAACTTTTTCTAAATTGCTCTGTCCCCATTTTTGTTATCTCATTATAAACAGATAATTTCGTGTGAATAAAGATAATGAAGAATTATATTCACATTTCCTTCAAACTACAGCCTAAATCTTTCTCTCTGATTCTGTGAAATATTTTGGAGGCTGACTCCTGAGACATAGTGCACAGCAGAGGAAAAACTCAGGTGAGTTTAATTTTTAGAAGCCTGTTAGTCTCGCTTCAGTGCCTGGTAAAGTTATGGAGAAGATTATTCCGGGGGGTATTGAAAAATGCCTGAAGGACATTATAGTCATCAGTCAGCATGGCTTCATGAGGGGAAAGTCCTGCTTATCAAACCTGATTTCCTTTTATGACAAAGTAACCCATCTAGTTCACAGAACCACAGAATCACAGAATCACTGGGTTGGAAGAGACCTTCAAGATCATCGAGTCCAGCCCATGCCCTAACTCCTCACCTAAACCATGGCCTGGAGTGCCACATCCAGGCTTTTTTTAAACACATCCAGGGATGGTGACTCAAGCACCTCCCTGGACAGCCATTCCAGAACTTTATCACCCTTTCTGTGAAGAACTTCTTCCTAATATCCAAAGCATGATGAGTTGGTCAAGGGAAGCCTGTTGATGCAATTTCAGCAAGGCTTTTGATGTTGTTTCTCATGATATCCTCCTGGACAAAATGTCCAGCCTTCAGCTGCATGAAAACATCCTGTGATGGCTGAGCAAGTGGCTCATGGGTCGAGTGCAGAGGGTTGCACTGAATGGGTGCTGCTGCCCTCCAGGCACTAGTGGGGTTCTGCAGGCCTCCCTCTTAGGCCCAGCTCTCTTCAATATCTTCATTAGCAAATTGAATGTAGGACTCAAAGGGATATTAAGCAAGTTTGTGACTGACACAAAGTTAGGAGGAGCTGCTGACTTTCATATAGAGAGGCCCTGCAAAGAGATCTCAACGAATGAGGGGTCTGGGCAATCTCAAGGGAGGGGATTGTCCTGCTCTGCTCCAGGCTGTGGTGACCTCACCTTTGTGCAGTTTTGGGCACCACAATATAAGAAAGACATTGAACTGTTAGAGAGCATTCAGAGGAGAACCACGAGGATGGTGAAGGCTGTGGAGGGGAAGCCACATTAGGAGTGGCTGAGGTCACTTGATCTGTTCAGCCTGGAGAAGAGCAGACTGAAGTGAAATCTCATTGCAATTACAACTTCCTTGTGATGGGAGGAGGAGAGGTAGACACTGATCTCTGCTCTGTCGTGACCCGTGACAGGATCTGAGGGAATGGGCTGAACTTGTGTCAGGGGAAGTTTGTTTTGGATATGAGCAAAATGTTCTTCACCCAGAGGGTGGTTGGGCACTGGAACAGGCTCCCCAGGAAAATGGTCACAGCACCAAAACTGACAAAGCTTAAGAAGCATTTGGATAATGTTCTCAGGCATATGATGTGATTCTTTGGACTGTCCTGTGCAGGAGCTGGACTTCACTGATCCTTGTGAGTCCCTTCCCAGCTCAGAATATTCAGTGATTTTCTGATTCTTTGATGCCAGAGTCTAATTGGTTTTAACCATGGAAGTGAGAAAGTGGCAGAAATTTTCTTGTTATTCAAAGAATGGCTACAACAGAAGTGAGTTCCTTCTTTGGGTATGTCAAAATCCTCAAAGTAAAGATGGCAAATATAAATTTGCTTTTTTCCTGCTTCAGTACCAACCAAGAAAGTAGCTGTGAAGAGGTGGCAGAGGTGCCTGCCACCTTATGGAAGGTGACAGGCACTTCTGCCATCTCCCTGGCAATCAATCTCTCTTACAGATCGATTGCCAGGGATCTGGCATCATTCGGCTGTTTTTCATGAAGAAGAGAACACAATACTGTGCCAAGATCCCTCTTTTAAAACGCATAATCGTTGTATTTGTTTCTTTAATTTCAAACATGGGGTATGGCCAGCATTTCTAATCTGATCTGGGCTACAAATGGTGCGTTAGAAGAGGAAAACACATCAAAACCAAAACCCACCTGAAATGCCTTTTAAATCTTAGCACCAACGATAATATTTGTGATCTTTACAGTATGGGGAACTGTCTCATGTTCTACATGTTCTTCCAAGAATCTCATGCCATCACACCTCTAACAATGATGGTGCTGGAAAAACTAACAATGGCCTGAACTGTAGTGGGGTCTGCTCATGCTTAAAAAACTGAAGTTATACAGTCCATAACTACAGTTAAACTGTAACCTGAGTCTGCTCATACCCAGTCAGATGTGAAATGAGCCTCTAAGCTCCTGAACCCTTGGCAACAATGCCATTCCCATTGATGTTATCACCATCAAACTGTTCTCACTGGGAATTAATTGTCAAAAAAATCCAAGTAGAGGAAAAGCTGCTGTGCATGTAGTTGTTATAGAGGGAGATTAAGAAATATTTTCCCTACACATGCCGTTGAATCTGCACTTGTATAGACTAAATATAAAATGTTTTGACATTTTCGGACTTTTACCTAAAATGATTCACAGCTAACTGAAGGAGACAATTCTGTTAGCTTTGATATACAGCTGTTCAAATAATTTAGACATTAGGGAGATGACCTACAGGACTATTTTCATATGAGCTTTTCTTTTTTAAAGGGCTAAGTCTGTGTTTTTCTTCTAATTTCTCTAAGAGCTGTAGACCTTGTGTCCTCAGCAGAGAGAAGATGAACAATACAAAATCTTAAGCTTAAGAGGAAACAGACACAGAAATGAGGTTTTTGGGTTTATTCATTGTTGTGTTTTTTTCCCAAATCCTTCCCTTTTCACTGCAGTAAGAGGCAGCAATAATACCTTACAGTGGCAGAGCCCAGAGAATGCTAATAGGCTTTACTGGCCCTGACCTGTCTCCTCTGAGTCATTCACCCCTGAAATGGTCTCATTTAAGCTCAGGTTTGTGAATTCAGTCTTTTCCTGATGTGAATGTATTAGTCCTGTTGGACCCCTTGCTTAGGTGTGTTATCTCTTGCCCTCTCTCTGTCCCAAGTGGTTTTTGTCACTCACTGGGCTTTCTCCTTGTCATGCTGGTGGTTCCTGCTGCCAGCACTGGTCTGCCTGCTGTCTTAGGCTCTGGCTCCTCTTTGCACTCAGCTGTTGAGGTGACAGTGTCCTTGCTGTACCCTGAAGTGCAGTGCATGAACGTCACTGGATCCTCGGGCAGTGCTCTGGAAGGCAGGGACAATCTTGATGCCTTTGCTCTTATGTTCTGGGAAATGTTTTCCTTCAGACCATTGTTTAGTGCATCACTTTTGTCTGAGGCAGGAAAGAAAGAATAATTTTTCTTAAATAATCAAGGATTACACAGTGGCTTACAATGCAGTGACCTAATTCTCAAGACAGTCAGCAAAAGCTGTTTTTCCAGGTTTCAGGGGCAGATGGGGTTCAGCTCCTCTGCAACTCAACCCCATATATGTTAAGGCCCTGGCCTAATATATGGTAAAGTTTCAATAATTCCAGCTTTTCTGTTGCTCTCTAGAATGTTTTGTACCTTTTGAGGGTAGCTAAAACTTGGGGTAATTGGCCCATGTTCTTAACCAGTTCCTATAACAGAGGCAAGAAACAGATGATTAAGAGTTATGTTCCATGTATGCTATCCAGGGAACAAATATTTTTGCTGGAGGTGCAGGATGGATTGACTTTAATCCAATTTCTGCTTTCACACCAGTGAAAAGGGGGTGGAGGGAATTTGTATGCCTCAGAACAGGCTAACCTCACTTGTGTCAATCCTGTTGTGTCTAAATCTTTACTAATACTGAACGAGCATTTGAGTCAATCACCAGAATACATTGCATCTTAGTGCAGATAAATCTAGAGATGGATTTAAGTCCTTTGCATTTTTCTGTGGTAGCTTCAAAAAGAGACTAAATTATCCACTTGATACACTTGGTTGAAGTGAAATATGCTATACTAGTCCAACACAGATGATGAAAATATTAGAGGTTTATTTATTAGCACAGGTTTACAATCACTGAAATATGCTGGTTTTCATTTTGCAAAAGCTATTCTGCATGTGAAAGGAATATCTCAGGTTTTCATAGTTCACAGTGAACCACTTGTTCAGACTGGAATTAGACTGAAGGAAATGGTCTTTTTCTCTGGATTTCTCTGGACTTACCGTTGCATTTGGAGTCCTTTTCATGTATTGATAACTTGTCTGGCATAATTGTGGTGAAAGGAGATTGTTTTGCTGACCTTTTCTTTTCATCCTGTTCATGGATGATTTTTTTTTTTTCTTGCATTACAGTAACATCTGCAAGCTAGTACAAACCCTTGAGCTTACTGGTTATTAATTAATGCCTTACCAGACAACTTATTGTTTTTGTATTTATATAGTATTAACATGTTTCTTCCCCTCCACTCCATTACAGATCAAATTTATACAAATGCTGGATGACTGCCTAGTCTTATTTTTCTGTATGTACAGAAATAACAGAAAGATCTGTGTAGGTCTCGACAGATGGGAATGGTCAGATCACAGGGAATCAATTGTGAAGACCATATTGGAAATCTAAGTCAGATGATTCTTCTAGCAATGGCAATATTTTGCCTACTAGAAATGAGCTTCCACTTCACTCTTTCTAAAGTGCATTTGACTGTTTGGAAGGACTGCAAGAGCTGTAAAGGCATTCATAACCATCAGCTGAACTTCAGGTACAGGCTTGAGGTCTGGTGACAGGCTGGAGAAAAGGCTGCAGCAGGCTGTGCAGTGTTGATTAAGGGAATATTATGTGCTACTGTGCAGCTCACACAGTGTTTGTTTATACCTACACTTTACTACTAAGAACAGTTAGTAGCTAGGAAGACCACAGACAAAAAAAGCAGGCCAGAAGAAAATGGCACTTAAGGTCTCTGTATTTCCTTTCTTTTCTCCCACCCATTATGCCCTACAATCAGAATGTAGTAAAGCATTTCTCTAGCAAAAAAGGATGTCTTAAAAAAAAGAAAACCAAAACACCCAACCAGCCTTGTATAAAATTTCTGTGATCCTTTCTATGTATTTATATCTCAAAGATTTCACTTTCCTATAAAATCTCAAGTTAGCTGTCCTCCCACTGTGCTGGGGAGTGAAGTGTGTCAAGTGAAGCATCTCCAAGCCCCAGAAGAAAATGCTATCTTTGTAAGCTTCTCTGCAAGACATCCTCCTGATAGGATAGTTCCCTTTCATCCTCTCACTTAGTCTGCAGAAGTTTTCCCACCCAGTCTGCCCCTTTTCATGCTTTATTTTCTCAAGACTTTCCCATTTTCATCCTTAACCTATGAGCACTTCTTCCAGATGTGTGGCAAACACTGCCTTTTCACAGAACACAGTTTTGAAAACAAAAACATTCCAGGGGCTAATTTCTCTCAGAACATTGATGTCTTTGTGTGAGTAGATACCAGATGAGTTCAGAAGCTTGGGGGAGGACTCTCCTTTCAGCCTTCCTGGTAATATGACTCAAAACTCTATATACTCAGCATGAAGAGGAAACCTGCTTCCTCTAGCACCGGATGGGGCAGAAAAATATCTGCAGCTGAGCTGATATTATTCCTGATGGTGGTTTAGTTGTTTATTTTGAGACTTTGCTATTTCATTATTTGGTAGAGTCATCCTGTGATTATTACAAGCTGTGTAATGCTTTGAATTCCTCTCAGCAAAATTTCAGTGACAGATTACAAATTGGAAGACAGAACTGGGTCCTCTGATATGGCCTGTCCTCTCTGATGGGGAGACATGACCCCTACAAATAAAGTAGTAACTGTTGAGGCTGCTGGAGATCATGGCCCATGTTTATGGAGGTACAGTGGTTTTTAATAAACTACTATTTTATCTATAAAATAGTGAAAGGGGCTGGGAAGATGAAGGCACTAAGAGGAATGGATGAGCTATATCTAGACAGCAGCATGAAGTCTGTCTTTGAGAATGAGAGTACCAAAACACAGTGAGATGAGACCAGCAAGTTAAGAGATGCCTTGGGACAAAAGCTACTAATAAAAACACTTGTGTGTTAGGAATTTCTCCTGAAACCCTCAACATGCTGGAGAAAATGTAGTCTTCAAATGAAATTAGAGAATCCTAAATTATTGACAGTTTTGCTATATGTGGAGCTGCTTTTTAAGGCGTTTTAGCTAACTTTTGCTTTGAAGCTGTTGACTTCCCCTGAAAGCTAATCTAAGCCCCTCTTTTATTCAAACAGCTCAAATATTTCCAGATTATTTCTTAGAACTTTATGGCCAGTGCCTGAAATGGCTTTTGGCTGTGTTAACACACATCCAGGAAATATCTAATGGCTCAAGCCAAGCCCAGTGCAGCTGCTGTAGAGGAGATGTTCATAATCTTAAACATCTTGGAAAGATACATGCTGTAGTAATGGATCATGACAGCTAAAAACAAGGTCCTTTCCGGTCCCTGTCATTACTCAGGCTTAACACTACTTGAATAATGTCAAGTATTATTTGTGAGTAATTTAGTTCACAACTGACTCAAACACTTACTGAATGCACTCCTTCTACTTGTGATCCATCCTAACAGAGACATAAAGACATGCAGAGAATAGTTCCTTTCAGTCAGGTTTTTCTAAATGCATATGAAGTGTTGGTTTCTAAGAAATATTTAAAAAAAACAGGACAAATATATTAAGTATCACATGTATCTTCACAGGTTTTTTTATCACAAGCTTAATATTTTGACAAAATGGAATTGACTTTCCCTGCCCATTCACTTCTTGATCATAACTCTGACATTGACAGTAAATTGCAGCCTATTTAAGGTAGATTAATAGGATGAAATCTAAGCAAAATACAGTGTATTCCTGCAAGTTGTCAACTATTCATAAGAGAATAATTATCTGTAATTGTAATCAGCTTGGATCCAGAAAGAAGCATTATTTGTATTAATCCCATTGTTCTGTGTTGTGCACAGGCGTGCATAGTGCTTGTTCATTTTAATTTAACTTGTATTACCTAAAAGGTTTCTCCTCATAGGGGCATAAGAAACAGGGTGAAAATTTTTCTTTCATTATACACTTAACATTTATGTTGTTGCATGTCCTTCAGATTTTTAGTTTGAACCTGAGGCCTACCTTTTATCCTCAGAGGTTTTGGGGTGACTGTTAATGCTGCTTGTGAATTAAATGCAGGAGACACTTCAACAGTGACAGTAAATGTGAGTGACATTTGATCAGACAGATTGATTAGGTTAAACTACTCAAGTTTATCTTGTCAGTTGTATACTTTGTTTCATTCCCCCTTCACAGATGAGAGACAGATTTATATACTGGATACCATGAGATCAATATGTATTGAAGACAGTCAGTTAAAAAAAGTAAAAAAGAATTTGTGTAATTGGCTCACTAAGGACTACAAATGAAATTATGGCAGGCTGAGGTTTCGCTGGCATAAATTATCCACTGTCTTACAGATTATTAAGCATAAATGGAAAGATAATCTAATGTCATTACAGGATCACTTGCAGAATTTAAAATCCTTTCCCAGAATGATTTTCCTGGCATCCTTTTAAGAGAAGTTCAAGTAGTGCTTGTTCTTTAAAAAATCCACCACTGGAGTTACTTCGGAAAAAGGTTTCACTTAAGGTTGTTTTCATTTCTAGTCATGTCTTGTCTGAATAACTAAAACTATGTTTTTTCCCTTTTACTCAGCTGGGCTATTTACTTTCTTTTAAGGGATTAAAGTGTGGCTTGCTGGTTTAATATTCTTTAAAAAGTGTTTCTTGAGGGAGGTATGCATTTTATCAGTGTTTTCACACCTCAAAAGAAATCCATTCTGACTTCCTGGGATTGCCTCAAAGTCAACAGAGAGGCAAGCATTCACCCTTATTTTATCTACATTTATGAGAAGTGTGGCTAATCAGGGATAAGAAGGATCAATTCTTGCAGGAATTATTAGGAATGTGCTACAAAGTCACAGGGATTAATCTGTGGGTTGATAGATTTCCCCTGGATTTCCTCTTCAGATGAGTTGTCACCTGTGAAGAAGATAGGATGCTGCTTTGCCAAAAGAGCTTGTTAGAGTCTTGTTGTTTATAGATTCTTGTAGTTTAATATTTTGTAACCAGCAAGGAGCCTCCTTTCTTGTTGCATTCCTCTGAGCAACAATTCCTCTTTCCTGAGAAAAGAGAGTGATGTGATTGTGAATCAGAGTGACTTGGCAGGGCCATGTGAGCGTTGTTTCTGACAGGGTTTGCTGAACAGTTCCTTTCCTTACACACCATCTTTCCATATGAAGACTGCAAAGCTGATTATGAGACCTTTCTGCACTAAGAACATAAAAACCCAGCTGATGTGGTTGGGGGTTCTCTGAGGTCCTGGCCTCTTGCTCCAGTTTGGCCTTGATACTTTCTGCGCCTTTGCTAATTTCTTTCATTGCAAGCAAGGTTGAACTTGTTTGCTAATAGAATAGGATATCTCTGGATTTTTCAGCAGGCAGTCTGTTTTCTGAGAAAAATGTCAACAGAATTGCCTTCTCCGGCTCCCAGGATGGCTGACTGGATCAATCCAAAGATCAGGATTAGTAAAATGGAGTTGGAGCATCTGCAGCAAGCACCCTGTCAAAACTGAGTGGACCAATTTGGCTTTTAGATGTTGCAAACCCAAAAGCTATAGGGAATGCTCCATTGCCATAAAAATTCTTTCTTTATTACCCTTGCCACTAAACAGTGTCTTCTAAGGCCTAATATATTTTATCTAACTATTATGCAAATTTAATTTTAAATTGACTTCTGAATTAAAGATGACATTCTTTCTTTAGCTGTACTAATGAATATGTTTTCACAATAAGGCTGATTGATTTTAAACGTTATCTGCTCTATTAACCTGGGACAACACATAGCATTAAACTCAAACTTCTTCAATACTTGATTTTACAATTGAAAAATAAAAATGTTTGTCTTACAGGAGAGTATTTTTGGTCAGTTAATAAATATTTCAGATGTTGAGCCAAACCTCCATCTGGAAGTATCTGAGGACTAATGTCTGTGATTTTTTTTAAAAGATTTTTTGGCATTTTTTTGGCAAGAACAGAAGTGATAATAGAATTGAGAGTGCCATAGCCAGATTGCACCTGGGGGAGGGGAGGAGTGATTCGGTTTCTGTGTTGCTGCTGCTGTGAATGCTGACATCCCTGAAATCTCATGAGGTTGTTTTGAGTTTGAGGGCTGCAATTAAGATTAAAATCTAGCTCATCAACACAATTTAGTCCTAAAGGCAGTCTCTAAGCCAGAACAGACCCAAGGGATGTTTCATCCAAGCTGTGCTTTTATGATGGGGGAGGTAGAGAATAACTGTCTGGGCAATAAAAATCTCTGTAACACCTGACACTGTTTATTTCTATAAAAGTGGCTTAATGGAAAGGCAGGGGGACAGCATTGTCACATGATACTTGTTCTGACCAAGGAGTGGACACTTTGGTTGTCTGATATAATCTCTGTAGTGACCAAGACTGGGTCCCCTATTAAGAAACTGGGACTCAGATTGGTATTTTCTCTGTTCAGTCTGGTTGAAAAAGCCATATATACCATGGGTTCCTTAATACTTTTTTTTTTTTGTCAATAAATCAAGTAATTCTTACTTGTGAGTCTTCTTGAAATAAGTGATGGATTTAATTTTAGGAATTTTAAGAAAAAACAGTGATTTCCAGTCTTCTTCTGGAAAACACTTGGGTATAGAGAGCAGGCTTTCTTTGATAATGTCTGAAACTTTTTTTTTTAAACTGTTTTACAGGGAAAAATTCAGGTGGAAACAATCAGCTGCTAAATATAACATCTGAAACCTTTGGGCATGTGCAAGGTCAGCAGAAAGATCTAAGTAAATAAATGCATCACATTTATTTACTTAGTAAATAAATACGGATCACAAACTGAGTAAAAAGCACAGATGCTGTTGCTAAAAAGCAAGCATCCAATCTGACATGTGAACAAAGCTGTAGTTTGGAAGGTGCAAGAGTAAACTGCAAGGATTAGGCTTTCAGCCATTAGTACCTTTGAGCTCATTGCTCGAGTGATTGCTAGCCCAAGTGCAGAGAGCCAAGGAAACAGTTCAGGACACAACCTACAACACTGGAATAAGAAGGAGGGTGTAATCTGTTATTTGTTTACATGGTGGGTGAAGCAAGAAGTAATTTTGAAGCATTTGAACTGCACAAAGAAATTCCTCCTCAGGTCTCTGTTAGCCTGTTTTGTCCATGGTGATATAGTTCTATAAATACTCTGAGCTGTATCAAATGCAAATGGAAATGAAATCTTTTAGATAAATGTGAGAAAATAAGGGGCCTAATTAAAAACAAACAAACAACACAAACAAAAACCAAAACAACAAAAAAGTGCCTCATAACCCCAACAACAAACAACTCACCCAAACATGGCACAGGACCACCAAAACAGCAACATGAAAACCTCCTGGGGTATTGAAACTCTGTGGTCTGCAAGCTTTGAAAGCCAATATTTTGAGTAGGGAGGTTAATGTGTTTGTGGGAGAAATCAGAGGACTCAGATTTAGAGAAGCAGAAATTCAGGACTTTTCAGAGATGACTCCACAGGAAGAGGATGAAGACTTCTAAGTCAAGATCCAGATCAGAGACTATGAGAAGTGATGAAGCTATTGTTGGTTTTCTATGTTATGTTCATTTAAGAAGAGAAATCTACAATACTTTGATATCTTGTTACTTGGATACAATCCTTCTTAATTTATAAAATAAATAACAAAATGTACAAATAATAAAGTGTATTTATTTATAATTACTCTGCTCAGTAAGGAGTATAGCTTGATTGTTAGAATATCCAGTAAATATTTCAGTGCTGAATTAGAACTGGAAGCAATTTCCCAAAAGAAAACATTTCTGGGCCTGTGTTTTACTTGTGGTTTTTACTGACATACCATTATTAAATAGGTATAGCACAGAACTACTGAGTGTACTCAGTATTTTGTCATCAAGGGGAGGTTTGGAAATGGTATCTGGAGATCCTCACTACACATAAATATCATGTGCTTGAGGCACTCGATATTAATTTTTGATCACTAAGATACTTGGAGAAAAAGTTGTTTCTTTTAAATGAGGAAAAAAATTATAAATTTCAAATAATAAATAAATATAAAAAAAACATACTTGACTTCTGTTCAAAGAAAAGCCTGAGTCACATTGCAGTTAATGTTCCAAATGTCCCTCAAGACCAAGTCCTGAATCTTTATTTTTGCAACATGCCAGTGATCAGACTGATCCTAAACGAAAGTTTTTGCTCCTTTGTCCTCTTTCTGCTTCAGGGTTATGTATAAATCATAGCATAGATAATGTAGTTTATTGCATAAATTATATTAGGTTTGTTATATTGGTTTTCTTCTGTGTTAGAGAGTAATCAAATCCCATGCTTCAAGATATTGCATGATCACTTTTTATCACAAAGCAGTCATTGTAGCCTAGCTTCCTGGAAAGCATTTTACAAGGGTCTTTCAATTTCATCTATCTGGTAAACTTCACTCAGTAGAATCATGGATTAGAAAGCCTGTGTTTGTAAACTTTATTCAATATAAAAAGACTACAAAGTCATTCATCTCAGCAGATGAATGACTGGTCAGTGGCAGCCTCAGACATGAACAGACAGGGCTATCAATGTTATTTGGGAGGTTCTTAAAGAGATAAGGGAATCTATGGAATTAAAGTAGAAAGTCTAAGAGTGTTATTTCAAGTTGAAATACATTCAGTTCATTTCACAGGGCAAATAAACACACTAAAAAACCATAATGTTTTTTGATAAAAGAAACTCCACTTCAGATCTTTAAGAAATACACAATTAATATTGACAGCGAGGTGCTTCCTACTTGGAATTCCTAAATAAGGGCAGCAGGATGATATACAAGCTGTAGACTGAGGAGTTGTATGTGAGAAAATCACAAATGATGAAGTTGTCAGTCCAGGATATACCATTTGTCGGTAAGAGTATGTCACCCATGCTTAGATTTATAACACTCTTTTCATGATGACTATAATTACGAAATTAACTTACCTTTTTATGTAGTATTTAATTTCTGCTTCTATAAAATTAGTGCTAAATTGGCATGTCTATGAAAGATCCTGTAGTACTGAATTATTTACTGACAAGCCCTGTGGTTTTGTTCCTGTAGATATCTGTAAAAGTTGATTTTTATATTAACAAATACATAATCCATTTTAAGAATCCACCCAAGTAATTTTTTGGAACTATGAATTCCACAGTTTAGTTATATATTGTAGTCATGCTGACATTTGTTGTAGAGGTTTCGTTATGTTTTTGCTGCTTTAAAATTTCTCGGGAAAGACTTTGTGAAACAAATACTTTTTGTAATACAGGAGAAAAAAAATAAAGTGGGAGAGACCAGAAGAAATTTAAAAGTTGCAGCACCAGCCTTAACATCTAGTTTCAGTTCAGTCTCAATATTCAATCTCTTCAACTTCTTGAAGTTGAAACTAAGAAGAGATTTCTCTCAAGGCTTGTAAAATGCCTGAAAGATCCTCTTATAAGACTGAGTACTGAAGAGAAGTTTTGAAGCTTAGAGGAAGACAGATCTATCTTCATAATATTGCAGAAATGGCTATCTCCTAGTCATGTGAGAGATCCTATTCAGATTATTTTCTCTAGATGTTGTTAGTTCTATCTTATTTAAAAATAGTCTTGCACAGATGCTTATCCAGAGTAGCTCTGATGGCCTCATATGACTCTGATGCTGCAGCTGAGCTTGTTTGGCAAGGGAATTGTTCCAGCTGGTTAATTCCTACCAATTGGTAGGTTTTTGTCATCAGATGACACTCCTGATGTCCACGGACAAATCTTACTGTAGAGCAATCCTGTTCCTTACGGGAGAGCAAGTGACCTGGGACTTCTTCCTGAAGTGTCTGCTGGTGTTTAGTCGTACAAATCTGGGCTTCACACTTCAATGCCTCCTGGAGGAGCAGCTTGACTAGACCTCTGTTTCATCATTCAGGACATTCCTCCCACCCCCCCCAATCTTTGTGGCCTTGCCAAATGAGCCAGTCTCAGCTGCTCTACATAAATGGGGTCTCCCCACCTCTGCTCTCAGTGAGCACCGTGCTGCTGCCCAGACACATCTGGATGGGAATCATTCACTTGCTGCTGTTGGCCCAACAAAGGTGCAAATCATACAACCGGTGTTTGTTTTGTACATGCCCTGTGTGCACACTAGGAGGAATTGGGAGTGCCTGACTCATGTCCTGCCAGCAATTGGAAAATCTTCCCTATATCAGAAATAAGGCAATCGCGGCGTGTCGAGGTCTGATCATGTCTTCCCTACTGATTGCAAAACTAGATTTTCACTAGCTCTATTTTTTCTGGCCTAATACATGGCTCTGAACCAAGTACTAGCAAAGGGCTACACTATTCTCCATCCATGTATGACAAAAGTAGATAATTCAGGTCCTGAATTGTAAAGTTGTTATCTCAATAACTTTCTTCAGTGGAGACTACATTCATTACACCATAATATTTTCATCCTTTTCTGATCATCCTTCCCTAAAATATCCTAAATATAAGAGCATCTTTTCTTTCTGTCTGTTTGAAAGACTGATTTTTTTTATCTGCTGCTCTTGTTGATATTTTTTCTTCAATTGCTATAAGAATCTCAGTCCTAGGGTTAATATTGTGAGGTATTATAATACATGAATAGATACTTGAAGTTAGTGGCTGCCTGTTAGTCATGAAACTATGATCAACAGTGATCATACTAACCTGTATTTAGTTAGAACATACCTAAAAAATATCAATGTGACTCACTGCAGTGCCCACTCCAAACAAAAACAACAAAGGAAATCTTATTACTATTTTCAGTGTGTATCTTCAAGTTTCAGTTAGTAACTTTCTTTTGCTTGTCAGTGATTAGACATTTAGTATTTTTTTCTCAAGGTCCTTTAACACGTATAATAAGACACATTATTTTGATAAGGAAAAGATGGACCTCTCTATGCATCCATTCATTACATTTTTTTTAGCCTCTTCTTCCTCAAAGTCTTGTATAAATAGTAGATCTTAGTTTAAAATCAATCTTACTAATTCCATTATTGGGGGAAAATGTTCAGTCTAACTTGCTTTGACTGCTCTACTTACATTGTCCAAGATTTCATCACATCTTTTAGTGGCAATATGATGATTTGAGAAGTGTGTCTACATCATTCACTTGTCTAGACAGCTGTGTGGAAAGCAGAAGAATCATATCATAGGAAATTGAGTCATGTACAGATTGAGTTTCTGGAGAAGATTAGGACTGTGCTTATGAATGTTGCTGTAATAAAAATAATGCTTAGTAAGTCTTCCAAAATCTGCAACCTTGCAAAAAAAGTAGCAAGTTTTTGTTTGGTAATTTTCCACTTAATGAGCCCTGTCTATGTCTCTTAAAGGTCCTTTTAATAGATTAAAGGGTTTTTTTCAAGCTTTATTTCTTTAAACAGCCATTCTGTCATTGATTCCAATCCCAATCAGGTACCATGTATGGAAATTATGATTTGCTTTCTTAGCTGTTTTTTTGTTCACTGGACTTCTTTTGACACGAGCAAGAAGTTAGAAAAGAACCTTCTCATTATTATTAAGCAGTTGAAAAGCACAAAGTCTATTACAGAAAATTTCTGGAGCTAGAAGTAATTTTGGGAGACATGTAAAAATGTTTGTGTTTCAGGTAGCTGTCTGTTTCCTTCAAAGACATTAAAAATCCAGACTGACTGGCTAGTGGGTGTTGCTCAGTCACAAAATCCTACGTGTAGTGATCATAGCTCTAGACTATTATTCCACTTACTTTTTCATTAGTGCTATAAACTCCCCTGCACAGCAGGATTTAGAGGCAAACTACATCTTGGAGAGAAGTTTTAAAAAAAAGAAAAGTTCTTTTCACTGATGTGTCACAGTTAAAGAGTTTATAGTACCATGATGATCCTCAAAAATATAGTGTGAGATAGTCCAAAAAGAAGGTGGGGGGTTTTTGCATCTGGAGCTCCTATCTCAGTTAAAATTGGGCATCATATTTGACTTTTGTCCCTTCCTCTTGAAAAATTCTAAGATTTGGCACCAAATTAGTCTAGCTGAAAAATATATTTCCTGATGGAATCAGCATTAAAATTTTTATTTTGGCTTTCTAGAATAGTAATGATTTAAAAAGTATTATTCTCTATTACAACATTTGAATTTTATTTTTACACAATTAACAACCCTTTTATGCAACCCCGTGTGTCACACACAGAAATGTTCAGGCCCAAACAAAAATTTTTGTGTCCCAGAAGATATCAGAAAGATGTGACAGAAAGATTACGGGTTTTATGGATTCCCATGCCTGATTAGTTCCATAGAGGTATACAGCCTAATGTATTTCTGACAAGCAATTCAGAACTTTCAATATCTTTCAAAATGGTCTTATTTTAAGTCAATATTTAACCTCTATTTATGAAATTCAAAATGTATGAAACATTGGTATCTTAAAAGTCTGAGTCATTAGATTAAAATTAATTTTACAGGTTGGGTAAGCACAAAAGTATCAGGGATGTGGTTCCATAAAAGGCTGAGTCTACTGAAACCTTTTTTAAATAGGTTTGATTTTCACCTTTTCATGATCTTGGTGGGCATACTCAATATTGTTAGAAGTTGTTCAGGCTTATGGGAAAAAGATCTGTCACCCAGGCAACGATAGAATTTTTCTTGAAGAGGAGATAAGACAACTAACATTTCCTTTCCAGCTGGGCTTTCCTGAACTTCATTTTATTTTGTATTCTGTATGAGCAATCAAAAACACCAAATGGGTCTTGGCTCGAAAAAAGTGAGATAGAATCAAAATCACAAAATATCTTTGCCTGTTATTCACAGTCCTAAGCTTTAGGTAGCATGTGCCTGATTGAATTAAAGAACCTGAAATGGTGGAAAGCACAAGTAGATCCCTATAGCTGTGGAATTGTGAAACAGTCCAAGCTCAATAAATATTAGAAAACTGAAATGGTAATGGACATGTTAAGCCACAATTATTTTGAAGATACCTAAAGCTCTGATGTTACAAAGGATTCAAACATAAATTAACAAAGGAAACACAATGGTGAGTTGCTAATTGCTCCACCAACATGACAATGTGCAGCTCTTGGGAAGCTTTAGGACTTTGACCAGAATGGGAACAAGGACTGATACTGGGCCACAAAAAAGACCATGGGATTCTTAACAGGATGTGGGATGCTTTGTTTGCAAATTTCTGGATGAAATTTAGTCTCTGTCCTTTGTATCTGGCTGTCATATCATGCAGGGGGAGTTATGTAACTACTGTGCAGGATATTAATTGCTGCCTTTCAATTAAATACATTCCCAGTGAGTGGACAAGGATAACAACAGATGAGAGTTTTTAGATCCTGCATCTTAGAATAATAATAATAATAATGAATTGAACCTCCCAACTCATTAAACGCAATACAATATTTCTGTAGACCATTTGTATTTTATATATTTTTTTTCCTCAGCTAAAGAGACACTATTATTGAAGACTAGTTGGACAGGGAGATCATGGTGCAGGGTATTTTGTCCCAGAGATCAGCTCAGGGGGTGCCAATAATACCCAGGTTGTGGTTTTATCCCTGTATGGGCCATTCCCTTAAGAGTTGGACTCAATGTCCTTGTGGGTTCCTTTCAACTCCAAATATTCTCTGAGTTTTTAGTCATATAAAAAATTAGTTCTGTTCATAAAACACTACTTTCTCTACCAGCTAAAATTTTGATTTAAATAACTCTTAAACCTGCATAACACTTAACTTGTTCGCTCTATTTATATATGTAAAAAAAATGTTTTCCTCAAAACTCTTTTATTTTGGTGTTGATGAAATTCTTTTATTTTTTCTATATTTTTTTCATTCTTTCAATCATCTCAGACATTTAGTTAATCTTTCTGAAAACTGACAATTGCAATCTTGTATTTCAGATGAGATTTTAGTGTTTTATGTTTATTTATTGAAAATATTGTTTGATACAGAAATTATTTTTTTTGAGCACGAGTTAGAAATGGCTTGCTGTCAATCTCTAATTCACTGTTTTTGCTGTTTTTCTTAAATTTCTTATCTGTTGTGATTTCAATTCTAACTTTCAATTTTATTGTAGACAGTCTTGAGAAAACCTAGCATTGAATACTGGAAGTATATGCCTAAGTGACAACTTTTTTTGACAGAGAATGTTTTATTACCCTAGGCTGATGATTGGTGATCCTTCTTTCATTCACGCAATCCTGTGGCTGACTTCATTATAAACTCATCCACAAAGCTATTTCAGTATCATAACCAATGTATTTATCTAACATTATATATAGTGAAGCATATATATAACCATGTAAGTGAGTTTAGATGAATATAAATTGTATATATAGTTGTCTTTCATCTACATTCTCAACTATAAGCTCCCTGTTGTCATTTTATGGCTTTAGATTACATCTTGAATAACACACTTCCCATGTAACTGTGCCTTTCAGTCTACTGCACATTTCTAAGAGTAGTGTTGTAAGTTTTTTGACTGGTTTTCACAGCACATTTTGACTGATGAACTGGAAGAACACAATGCCAGCTTTGTCACATAATAAAATACCTAATTATATATTTTAGATGTAAATATACAAAGGGATAATAAAGCTATGTTAATTGATACGATGATTTATCTTTCTGGCCATGACTGAGAGTATGTTAGCCTACTCTATTAAAAGCTTTTTTCACTGAATTAGAAATTAAACTTTAATCCTATTTGGTGAAGAGGATGCCAAAACATATGTAGTGATAAATTATGTAATGTTTACAACAAAAACATAGGTCAGTGACCTAGTCTTGATCTACTGGTGACTTAGGTATTGAAATAATATAGAGTTGCCAAATGTAGGATCCTTCTTACAGGAACAAAAGAACCAGATTATGTTTTCAGAATTCAGAATCTTTTACGGAAAAAAATTGCTCAAGTCTGTGCAGAATGAAAAACACTTATACTGCAGGAAAACTTTCTATAGCTTACAGGGCATCTGTGTGATATCTTCCTTGAATACCTGGAGATAAATCAAAAGCATTTGTTAGAAAAAACTGACGAGTATGGCAAAACAGTGACCTTGAAACTTCATCTCCTCAAAGATGGCCTGCATAACTAATATAAGAATTGTATTATTATATATGTAATAAGAATGTATTAATAATTTCTTTCTCTCCACCTTCTGTCTGGAAAGCTTTTTGCCAACGCTAATGGAATAGATCAGAAATCAGTGATTTTCTAATTTCCAGCTGGAAGACTGAAAATGGAAATTCCAGACTCCTGCATACTGGCATGGACTGAGACAGGATCTACAATCAGCTTACTGTATTTTGTCATTAAGGGTGCAGAAAATAACAATCTCAGTCAAATCTAATTAGTCTTGGACTAATGCTAAGATATGAAGAAAAAAATTTATTACAGTATTTATATATAATGTATATTTATATACATTATATAATAATAATATTATATATTAAATACATATAATATATATATACACATTATATATTATACATTATTTATGTATACTATATGTATATACATATACATATTATGAGTATTGCTTAGTGTAGCAGAAATAAAAGAAACTGCAATTCCAAATTAGCATTGCTTTTTAGTGAGTGAAAAAAACAACAAAGTATATTTAAGAAAGGTATAAGGCACGTGTATGTGCAACAGTAACTTGGCAGGTAAAAGGAAACTCTCTGTGCTCCTGGAAACTCAGTTAAATAGAGATTGAACCATGAGGTCTCATCCCCCCAAATCAGGGGGAACAGACTGATCATTTCAAGAATGTGGAAAAGCAAGCTGGAAAGTGGCACCTAGCCAGAGACTATAAAAGAATTTCTTGTAACCAATCAGCTGAACATGTGCTTAAGGGCAGAAAGGCAAAGAAAATCTGATGCTCAAAGTCTTATAGAGAAAAAAAAATGATATGTTTTTGATAGGAAGGAAAACATGCAGCTTGCTAATCGCTATAGTGAGCAGGGAGTTGAGTTCTTTTTCTTTTTTTTTGGGTCTCCATGCCTACTCTATTCAAAACAAAAGATTCAATTTAAGTTCATGTGCAGCCTCTCACTGACTGGTCAAATGTTTGATATATCTGAAAATAATTCACTTATCTGAAGTAAAATATGAACTTTGTCCCTCAATATCAGATTGTTCTTTGTAGCTGACGGGGCCGCTTTCAGTGCTCACATTACGTAGTCACTTACACTGTGAGGAGCAGCACACTGAAACGATGGCTGCCTTTACATCCATATCACAATCAACATTTGTATGGATGACTGCTTAGAATTCAAGGGAAGTAAGAACTGGGGCACGAACCAGCCTTTTTGTTCTGCTCATCTGAATAAGTTTATTCCCTCAAGGCTACAGGAATGTTGAAGACGTTAAGTGTTCGCTCAGAACAGAAGTTCTGTAGGCTGCATGGGGGCAGAAACTACCAAGGAATGTTTCGTATCAAATTTACACCCAACAGAGTGAGGATGAGTAATTGTTAGGTGAGAAGTTGCTATAGCTTTGTGTTAGCAGTTCTCAGTTCAGCTACAAGATATTATCTAAGACCCAATGGAGATCTGACTAGGTGACTCAGAAAATTAGTAATGGCTTATACAATCATTTCTAGGTCAACAGTTTGCATATATTGAACTTTATTCTGGTAAATCATCACTAGCTGATGACTCTTCTGTGGTCTCTGAATTTTTATTCTATATTTGTTTTAGTGAATGGACTATTTAAAATAACTGCCAGGGCAGGGCCTTCTTTGGAATAGCTGTTCATTGCTGCAGTAGAAACAGAGACCTGACTGGAATGTGGAATGGAGGCTAGAGCTGCTCTATCAGCCCTAGAAGCAGCTCTTTTAAAGCAGAAATGAGATGCTGCAGTGTAATATGGAAAAGGTAGAACAGAAAAATTGAAAACCATTGGAGACTGCTGAACTGTCTGTTCTGATATTCCCTACGAAAACTTAAATTCACCAAGTTTCCCCTAAACTGACCTTGGTACCTTGTGTAAGTGACATCCCTAAAGACACAGAGATCCAGAATCACCCTTGCAAGATGTCTTCTCCTCTCAGTTGGCTACTGGAAGAATAAAGGCTTTTTATGGCGATTCCACTATTAAAAGTCTTGAACCTGGATGGAAAAAATTTGTGTCTGAATCTGAAGAATCACATCTCTTCCTTTTGTTGCTTATCTCCAAATCTCTTCCAGTGCTTTTTCACTTTGTGTCCAAGAATTGTGTACTTAATTTATAGCCAGAATTCTCTTGTCCTCAACTGTGTTTTCTTAAGATTTTGTATGAGCCTTTATTGTCAAGTATAGCCTGTATGTGAAGGATGCTGTATGTCATAGGTCATAGGTCCACCTCTGAGAGCCACCCACTTCTACTTACACTTTATATATGGACTAGACATTTTAGAAATTGTATTGCTGCTTCTTTATTTACACTTAGAGTTTCCATGCAAAGGCCTAAATTAAAAGAATCAGATAAGTAATTTCTCTCATTTGGATTACCTCTAGGTGCATCTTCTGCCCACAAAACAGGCTCAGTCCAATGTTTTCTGAAGACTAAGGGGTTTTTTTCATAACATATTAATTATACATATGTTAAATCAGGTTTTGACATGACTGCAGGAAGTTCTGTTTTCTTCTCTCTTTACAGTAGTTTCCATGTATTTTTTCATTCCAATGAGTTCTTTTTCATTTCAGTGGGGCTGAAAGAGCACCTTTGCAATCTTATGAACACACTGTTTACTAAATCATTAGCACAAAAGATGTTTCAAAAACACAACTTTTCCGAAACATATTTTAAGAGGGGTTAAGGAGACAACATTTTCTTCAAAACTTGTTGTTAGGAAGAAATTCAGAGAGTGGCTCTGTACAACTGCACAGGACAAAAAGATGTCAAAAAACAAGACTTTTATATGCCACTTCAAAATAAATAAGGAACAAAAATTTCATCCCTGTGTTCTTCCCCTTCATCCTCTTTTTTTTCTCTTTTCTGCTAATTCCTGCTGATTTCTTCCTTGTGGAGGTTAGTGCTGAGCTTACCCTTACCCCCACTCTGTTTGAAAATGAAGAGACTCACTTGATTCCCAAGAGGAGTTCTTTACAAAACACTAATGTGACTGATGAATTTGTCCAGATACAGGTGGAAAAGGGCAAAAACAAAACCATTTGGGAAAACATGAAAACTCATGAAACAAGTTGACAGTTCAGTTTGTAATAGGAAAAAAATGGAAAGAGTAAAGGAAATTAAAGCCAGTGTAAACCTGCTTCCCATATCTTACACCTGTGGAAGAGCTGTATTTATTTCCCTGAATTCACCTTGAGTTGTAAAACAGATTTGGGAGAATTTTCAATAATACTTTTCAGGTGTCAAGGTCTTTACATCTTTCATGCAGAAAGGTGTAAAGCCATTATTGAAGGAGGCCTTTTTTTACCATTAGTGTTCAAGAAATTATGTTTTTGAAATTTTTGAGACAGTTTACTGTATTTCTGTTATAGCAGGTGTTTGGATCATCTTAGCAGCAAAAGTTGGGTTTTGTGCTCATTGCAGGGCATGTGTGTTAAAAATAGGCATGTGTGTATTTTAATACTGATTAAAACCTTCAGTGCCTATTGAAATTTTTGAAAAAGATTTTTTTTTTTTAATAATAGGTAATGTTATTTAAATGAATCAATGGAGTACGAAGTAATGGGAAAGTCTGATTTTCACTCCTTGGAGCATTTCTGATATTGATTTTTTGCACATAGATAGCTGAGGGAAGATGTCCAGAGGCTACTACTTACCTTGGCAAAAACCCTCAAGCAAACTAAACTGTTCTAGGCTTAAATTCTGATGGCACTAGGAAGTGCCAGCTCAAAACCCAGATTATCACCCAAATCTCACTCCATACTTTACCATGATTTAGGTAGTGGGTTCATGAGAATCTGCTACAGGAATGAATTGGATTAATCACTCCATCAACATTGATGCTCCAGTTACTCTTCGGTGCTACTTACAGGAATTGGAGGACAGAATTTTGCCCACTTTTGAAAGGTAATTCACAGTGGCCTTTGGGCAGTAATATGTAAGAATTACATCTAAATGCAGGAAGCTAAGCAAACCCACAGAGTTTTTAATTCCTCGGTCTCAGCAAAAGTATGAATTTAAATACAAGTGTAAATGCATTCCTAAATAATGATGCCTTTGTTAATTTGAGCTGCAATGAAGAGGACAAATTTTAATGAATGGTATGTTTTTCCTCCCTCCAAATGTATTATTCAAACCACTTTATTTTTCATTGTTCACTAAGCAGTACTGGAATTAAAGAAACTATGAATATCTTCCAGCTAGAAAAAGATTTTTTACAAGCAGAATATTTCAAGTTTATTTGCTTTTTTCCAGTCTGCTTTTAAGAGATTAGAGGATAGAGATTGGCAACTTTTCTCCAAAAATTATTTTGTATTCTAGTTGCAGCAACTTGGACATGTTTCCTTTTCTTTCTTCTCAGTTTTGTCCTACTAATATTAGTTTCCCAGACATCGAAGTGATAAGTAGGGTAGACACTACATTCTTTGACATAGGCTTAATAGTTGAAAGAATTCTTCTAGCAGCATCTAAACCTTTAGCCAAATAGTCTACAGAAGTATGGAAGTTGGGTAGAATGTCATATTTCAATGTCCTTATGTCATCCCTTTCCCCACCTGTATGACAGAAGCTCCATGTGAAAGAGCCTTGTTAGTGCAGTACTTAGGAGATCACACTTTTAGAAGTGTTTGTTACTACTTTTATCACGTATTTTATTTTGTTGATTGTGTTAAGTCAACACAATCTTGCTTGCAACTCTGCTTTATCAGCTGGTCTTTTGTTAGGCCAGTTACTAGAATTGAAATCTGAAAACTTTGGGTCTGTATAAAACTATTTGACACAATGTTAGATCATTAACTCAGCAACAGTTTCCCTCCTGACTAAAACTCCTGGGCCACACTGTGCATGAGAACTCCCTGTGTCACTTTCTGTGGCTGCTGTGAACCCCTCCTCCCTGGAAATTTATCTCTTATCTCTGACATAAAAAGTAGTATATGGAATGAAATAGAAGCATCTCTCCAGAAACAAAACAAAACAGAACAAAACTCCTCCAAATCCCGACAAAAATGGGGGAATATTTGGAATATATGCAAAATATATTTCTTTTCCCTTTGTATTTTTCACACTTGCTAAGGTGTGCTTATGTCAGTCAAATTCCTCAGGGCTAATTTAAACAGCTAAGGAATGATCAGACAGGAAGCTGTGCTCTGCTGTTGCAAGAATATTGTTCACATGGTTTTGTTCAGACAGCTCTTTTTTGTCCAGAGGTGCCAAAGTCATTGTCAAAGTAGTCCATTCTAGCTTTTCTACCTATCATCTACCTTTTGTGGGCAATGCTGAGATCCTTCATAGAATAATGAGATTTTTAATCTCACTACACACCTGAAATGCAGGTTAGTGCAATAGGTGACTCTCTGAAATGTGTGTACAAGGTACGAGTGATATTTTTTTTACACTTTTGTGACAGCAGCAAAACAATTTCAACCTGAAAAAGACCCCAGAACCTAAACCAAACCCCACCCCCACTTCTTTGACTTTTAAACTAAAATTTCACTTGCCATTTTGACTCCTTTATGAATCACTTAACTTTATTGAGCCTTTATGCACTTCTGTTCATAGCACAGGCAAACTTTCCATGAAGTTGCCCATTTCATACGAGCACTGCAGTTATGGCTTCTTTCTGTTTTGGAGGAAAGAAATATTTTTGTTTCCAAATTTTATCTACTTTTACTGAAAAAAATCGATACTTAGTGGAGTATTAAAATTTTTCTATTTTCTTTGAGAACCTTATAGAAAGGAATTTTGAGTTAAGGAAAAGAGGAGGAGCAGCCTGTCCTTCAGAAAAGACTCTTCCTATGAGAGGCAGCTCTTACAAAGGGCATGTTCCATTTGGCTTGTTTCCTAGGTAAGAGATGAAACAAGCCATGTTGCATCAGGCAGATGAAAGCTGGGAAGGAGATGGGGGTTGGTTCTGACCCCAGTTCCTACTTGTCAAAAATGTGTGATATTTTTTCTCTATTTAAATATATTATAAAGAGCAGAGGGGGGCGGGTGAAAAATGGAGGAAGAAAGCCAAAAAAAGTCAGCTATTTTCTGGCAGGTTAGCCATCAAGTCTCATCATGAGAATGACTATTATGGTATGATACCAACCCTGCAACATGGAATGCAAAAATGCCTTTTATTGAGGCTGTTCAATTGGTTTTGAAGGGCCTATGTGCAAAGAAGGTCTCCAGGAAACTGATTAATACTACAATCTTAAGGCAAAATATATTGTTTTAACTGGAACTTTGTTCTTCCACATAAACCTTTAACACCACCTTAAGGAGCAGAATATTAAAGAGTAAAGTATGACATGTATTGATATATCTATATATATATATCTATCTCATTTGAGCTTCATTTCTAATTTAATATTAAGAAGCAAACTGCTCACCTCTACCACAGGATGGACAGCACTTCTTTCTGAGAAAACTCTGACAGATTAAAAAGTGCAGGGTCAGACCCCAAGCCCATCAGATAACCAGTGTTCTCTAGTCATATTCCACAGTCCTTATTAAAGGAGATGCACCAATCTCACCTGGTATCTGAACTACAACTCTAACAACTAACTGGGGAAGAATGTTATTTGTTCTGAGTATATTTCCCTCCTGGGAGACATCCAGATTAATGCTTGGAAATCCTTTTGTCTCTACAGGTTCAGGCTGTCTTTGCTTGAAGAAAACTTCCACAGCAGTCACTAGCATTAAAATTGTAGCTTAAGAATTAATATAATTATTATATATAATTGAAAGCCTGAACAAATTGTCAAGCTTACAAGATGAACAAAACCTTTATTCTGAGAGAGATTTTGTTCTTCACAAAAAATCTCAGTGTTGCATGTCATCTTTGTCTCTTGTCAATTTATGTTCCATAGCTTATTCTTCGTATAAAATAAGCAATCCCAGGGGAGTCATTAGGAAGTAGGAATATTATAAATGTTTGTCTAGAGGCAGAGTTTGCAATTTTATTGCTGCCTATTAGAGATGTGAGAAATGGTAACTTTGCCCAAACTCAAGCACTGTTAGAAAATGTTTATAGCTGAGCAGATCCATTTTTATTTCCAGCGTGTTCTGCTGTGTAATTTCTCACAAATTCTTCATGTATGTGCTTTGTTCTTTATCTGCCTGAAACTTGAAGAGAAAATACAGGGGTTTGGTGGAGTTATAGCAAATAGTTAAATATTGGCAGTCAGAAAAGGAACTATCAAACATGGCTAGAATATCTACATATAAATATCACCACTCAAGACATATTTGCTTTGTTGAGTTGTGTAATATGTATCAGAAAACTGAGTATCATGAATATTATTAATTTAAATCTTCATCAGGTGGATTTTAACATCTTAGAGGCATCAATTGCTTTTCAGAGCTTAAGAAGCTTGTTCTGTGCAAAGCCTCTCTAGCTATGCTAAGTCTTGGAAAAGTTGCAGTCATTTGCGTTTTGTATGACTACTTCTTTTACCATAACTTATGAAAAATAATCAGTATCACAAAGTCAATACTTTTAGCAAAACCTCTATTTGCTTTCTGAAACTCACATCAGAAAAAAAGGTGGCTAATTATCAGAAAAAAAAAAAAATAGTTCTACTGGACATTTCCAAATTCTGCAAGAGATATTTATGCATTCAGTTTAAATTCTTGATACTGAAAATCAGTTTAAACTTCTGAAGCTCAGACTGAATCTGAACTTCCAGACACTTGGGAAAGTAACAAACTAGATATGCTCATATATTAGTCAGAAGTCCTATTAATAAAAAGAAAAAAAATATAATAATAACATGAATAAGTAATATGCATCCAAATAAATGTGTGGATTTAAACTTTAGTTTGATAAGATGATAGAATGATAGGGAAGCAATTAACTAAAAAAAAAAAAACCAAAACAACTCCACCAAAATTCCTGTGAAGAAAAAATACCCATGTCAGAAAGGTTTTTCTTCTTTCAAATTTTAAATAATCTCATCTTTCAATCCAAATTTAGTTTTATTAATCTCTAGGAATACTTTTATACAAGGATTTCAGTTAGATTTTTTTAGCATTAATACTAATTAAATCATCCAGATTTTTTAGCTGTAATACTAATTAAATCATCCACATTTTTTTGAATCTGTGTTCTCTGGAAAATTAAAAAATGCCCAAGTAGAATTAATCTTGCACAAAAATAATTCTCTTTTTTCTTTCCAGATCCATACAAACACAACAGTTTTGGTTTTTTTTTTTCCCCACTTTTAAGTCTATTTTATCTATTTTGTATCTATTTTGTATCTATTTTGTATCTATTTAGTATCTATTTTGTATCTATTTTGTACTGCTTAATAAAAACATATCTCTGCCACGTGTCTAGGGGACATCAGACACCAGAGCTTGTGTACTAGAGCCATGAGAAGAAGAGGATGGGAAGAGGAATTCCAGGTTCCACGGTGACAGCATGCAATAACCAGTCTGAAATCACGCTACCCACTTTTTAATGACGGCTCCTCCACCCACCAGCTGCCTGTCATGGAACCTCTTGCTCCAGACTGAAACAGCACTCCCAGAGCTCTGACACACAGGGCTGGGTGCACATAAATACCAGAAGCTGTTCCAGCCCGAGTGTGATTGACATTGTACTGCTGAAAACCAGCACAGAACAGAGAAGGTGCTGGAGAGGACGTGCCCTGGGGAGGCACTGCTGTTCCCTGGAGTGCCTGAGCAAGGAGCAGAGCGGGGGCTGGAGAGGTCAGCTCTGGTCCAGAACTGTGTCAGGCAGAGCAGCTGGGTCTCTTATTGCCAAAGGAGATGGTCGGGGCAGGGGCAAGGAAAAATCAGCTGGAAGGTTCAGTCTGGAGAATGCAGCTGGGCAGGGGGAGCTGGGTGCAGTGCTTTGCAGGTTTGTCTCCTCCACAAGAGAATAGTTTAGGAATGGGTGTGCTGTACTTCTTCCTTGAAAGGAATACAGGGAAATAGAGTGGTTTTCTCACAGAGTGTGGAAGTGATCCTCTACATCCTTTACCTCTGTTTGGGAACAGTGTGCTGGTGCTTAGATAGACCCTTTTAGCCAATCTGAAAAGAAGGGCTTCTACTCTCCTGTAGAAACTATGGAAGATGCTGTCAAGAATATGATCAAGAAGGGGCTTTTTCCCCCTTAAAAAGAAAAAATTAATACTTGTGATCTCTTTATTTTCAAACGAAGTTCAGTCATAATGACTGAGAAATAGGATGATATATAGAATTTGTTTTTGCTAAACTGCTAAAAACTTGACATAGAATATTGATTTATGTAGTGGTGAGGATATTAATTTTTCACTATTCAGTAAATATATTGCAATATGGTTGCATCCTTGGACTTATAAAGCAGAGTTAATTAATGAAGAAGAGAGTGCACATACTATTTTCTTTTTATGAGACATTTATAATGAAGCAGGATTAGATAGTTAAAGTTGTCTAGGTCCTTTCCAGTTGAAAGACAAATGTAATTCTTGACTAAAATTACATGTACAGGATATGTGTGCATCTCTGTGTGTGCAAGTCTGTATCATGCAGAATTTCACACCACTAAACTCTTGGGGCAGCACAATAAGCTTACGAATATATTGAGTCTCAAAATAATCTTTCCTTGACTAAGAATGTATTTCTTTAATTTGCTCTCCTGACATACATCTGTCACCATGGGTGTGCAAGGCTGTCAGTGTACTTGGCTGCTGTTTTCTAAGTGAACCCAGTGGTTTTTTTCACACAGTGGGTGCTACACACAGAGGTAGACATTCAACTACGACAATCAACAAACTAAGCCCAATAAACCAGGCTTTCAATATTAATGTAGACAGCAAAGCAACATCCAAGGATCAAGTGTTCTCACTGCATGCTTCAGATGAAAGGTTTGGAATATCTTATATATCAGAGACTGGGACAGAGCCCTTTGTAGATACCTGATACTCTGCCTGCAGGGGTAATACCTGAGCCACCTGCATCTCCTGTGTTTCAAATCTTTGTTGGTCACAGGACAGCAAAGGAATAAGAGCAGCCAGACTTGAAAGGAGGAGAGGCAGTCAGCTGCAAGTGACATTATAAGGAACTGTCTTAGCTGTAGTAATTTATCAGAAGAATGAAGTTTCAGCATCTTCCTCTCAATACCACCAGCTGTGACAGGGCTGACAGTCTTTGCCATCAAGATCTTTCCAAAATGCTGCTTACAGTGAAAGTGTGTGGGGAAATGGAGAAACTGGAGGAATAAAAAAGGGTCTACTGCAGTGAAACAGTCACCACAACTAATTCTGCTCCTAGGTTATACTTTCTCATCATGTACCTCAATCACAATCTGGTCCAGGCAAAGGAAAAATGGTTTATATATGCTAAAGAGAAGATATCTTCAAGTGACTAAATCGTTTTCTCTTGGTTTTTCAAAAAGAACAAGATTTCCCAAAAGTTATAACCACTGTTGTATTTTTAGCTGAAAACTTTTGTCATTTCTCTTCAGATCTAGAAGAAAACTGAAGCTTATGTAGAAAGAACTAAAACTAAATTTTAGAGAATCATACAGAATACAGTTGTGGTTTGTTGCATTTAGTAATTTCAGACAAAACTGAACATATCAACTACACTGTTGAGAAGAGATAGAAGGACACTATATTTTTGCTACATATTTTTTAGGTAGAATGGTGTGCTTTTCAGGGGGTGGAAAATAGTATAGGCATATATTCATATTACTGTAAATAGGTATTTCAGTGTTACTTTGCTTCCTTTGCATTTCCTGCAATCTCTTAGCTTGAACCCATACTAGGGGAGCCACGGTAAAAGTTTCTCAAAGGTATTAAGTGAGCCTGGTGTCACTGTTACTTTCCAGCTCCTGAGATGTACTTCCAGTTTATCATCAGGATAACCACGCCTGTGTGGTACAGGGCTTTTGTAGCAGAACAGAACTGCCTTTGTAAGAGTGTTGCTGCTGTACAGCCAGGCACTAGTTCCCAAAAACACACCTAGGGCTGTACAACCAGGCACTAGTCCCCAAAAATACACCTGGGGCTGTACAGCCAGGCACTAGTCCCCAAAAGTACACCTGGGGCTGTACAGTCAGGCACTAGTCCCCAAAAATACACCTGGGACTGTACAACCAGGCACTAGTCCCCAAAAATACGTCTGGGGCTGTACAACCAGGAACTAGTCCCCAAAAATACACCTAGGGCTGTACAGCCAGGAATTAGTCCCCAAAACCACACCTGGGGCTGATTTCCCTGCCCTGTGTGTCCTGTGTGACCTAGTGCTGGCAAAGGCTGTCACTTTGCATGGCTAACTGTAGGGCAGACACCTACACTATGTTTCATCTGCTCCTTAAATCAACGTTGGAGACCTCTGTTCTAACTCTACAGAGAAAAAATGGTTCTGTGTCCCAAAGTACCCAAAACACGCGCTGGGGAAAGAGAACAAAAATACGACATAAGTAGTGTGTGCAAATTAAAAAAAAAAAATAGTTAACTATACCTAAAACAATGGCAAAATTTCTGGTAACCAAAATCAGAACCTGAAGATTGTTTGCTGCCACTGGAGATGAATTAGAGTAGCATGTGTATATTCTGAAAAGTAGGCTTCTGCTGAGTGCAGGGGCTGTCCACTGCAGTGAGATATTATAGTGTAGATGCCATCATCATCTCTTAAAATGCTTAATGGTGCATGAGAGATGATGCACTTGTGAATTTTGTTGAAGAGTTAAAAAGTCAATAAATATTAAGAGTACTGTAATTATTACCAAGATTATAATTTTTACTTTCTTTTATATAAACACATCTAGTCATTCAGTATTGTCAGACACCCAGTGGCTTGTTGATGCTACGGTGGTGAAATCAAATTTTTGGCTGAAAGGAAAAAAAATCTCCAGATGTCAAAAAGCAATAAAAACTGAAACAACGAATGAGAATCCTAAGTATAAAGCAGTGTAAAGAAAAAGAGTAGTCTCCTGTTTTTCACTTTAGAAACAGTTGACTTGATAAACAATTTGTTTTCGTTCTGTTTTTTTCTTCCTACCGTTTGAAATGCTAGTTCTATTCGTATCCTACTGAGTTAGAGGAAAAGTACACGTGCACACAAAGCAACTGTGGGTTTGTCCCTGTGAAGATATTCAAAAAACTTTACAATGTGAGTGAATCTGCATTCATCTCATACTTGTATTCACCTTACACTTGCATTCAGAAATCAAAAGATCTCCATGGGACTGGATAGCACTTTGATTCAGAATGTTAACAAATGAAAGGACTATTACACATTTTAACTTATGTACATGCCTTGATTTAGGCTTTAGTGGGCTTGCATCAATGCTCTTAACAATTCTAATACCAACAACCATAAAACTGTTAGAAACTTTGATTTTAGGGGGTGAAATAATGGCATAAACAAATTTTACAAAGTTAGATCATTTGAAACGCTATAATGCAGATTGCAGTCTCCTTTAGCAATAAAGGTCACTAAACCCACTCCATGTATGTCAGTTTTTCTCCCTGGGCCTAATTACATTATTCCTCTAGGAGGAAAACCCATCACCATCTTGAGTTAGGGTTTGGACTGGGGCAACAGGAACAATTAGGTCACTGAGATTTGCAGATGTTATAGATTTTATAAGCTGTTTTCCTCTCCTTTGGACAATCTATGCAACAGAATCAAATAGAACAAATGCAATAGAATCCTTTGGGTTTGGAATGGAGTGTGTTCAGTGTCATTGAGGCCAAAGTTGTCTAAGAAACCAATATCATCTGTTTCCTCCCTTCCCAGATGTTTCTTCCCTTTGAATTGTTTGTTCATTCTTTAGAGATCATTTATTAATCCCTTCTGAAATTCTTTGTTATTTGTTTCTCAAAATGGTATTATTGGGGAAAAAACACTGAAAAAAAACACTTCTTAATACTATTGTTTCTTGAATTCCAAATTCCACTTTAGGAAAATGCACAAAAGAACATAGACAATAATAGCACATACAAGGCTTTTCTAAACCACAACTATGGAAAGGATTTTGTGTTTTTGGAACAATTATATGCTAATCCTAATTCTAATCCCATAAATCTTCCATAATCCCATAAACTACTTCAGACATGGTTAACCAAGCAGGTTAACCTTTTCATCTTTTCATCTCGGGAGGGATTTATAGAATAAGGAAACTAAAAATTTCATGCAATCAAAATTAATTTCTCTTCCTATGCCTGCTTATGTATTTTTCTGCCTGTTTTCCAATACTTTTGGAGCATCACTAAAATAATAATAGTCAAAAGTTCATTATAGTGATGTTTTAGGATCTAAGAAAACTGTCTACAGAGATAGGGAAGTATAGGTAATTTTCATTCATGGACAATAGGATTTTTTCTCCACTTCAAACTTCTAATGCATCTGAGCAATTTTAGTGTCAGAACATTAGCTAACAGCAAAAAGATGGGTGATCTCATTTATTATGGCAAGTTTTGCTTCCTGTGTTGGTTGTTTATTCTGGAAGTGACAAAATTCTTTTGCTCAGTCTTTATAAAGGAAAAGCTTAGCTGTGCCTGAGTTAAGAACTTCTGTGTTTTAGGCTATGTTCTAGAACTGTAAACCCTGGAGTTGAATTTATGGTGAGAAAGCAAAAGAAATGTCTTATGCTATTCCTAAATAATATTTTAACAAATATCTCAGTGTAAGATCCACAGTTCTGAAGGTTCTGTGACATGGGCTCAGGCCCGAGTAGTGAGAATGCCGAGGAAAAACACAAGGTTTGCTTTTCCCTTGTGATGTGAAGGTGTCTTTTGAACTTTATTGGACTGGAAACACAGGAGTTTTGCTTATATGCCAATATCAGAACAATGAGACAATCTGTTCTGAGGAAGGCTTTGAAGTGGGTGGCACCAGAGGGGGTCTGTGGCTGCTGCTGGTTGGTGTGGATGAGTGGAGCTGGGCTTTGTGAGCACACACAGCTACAGGTTACCTTCAGTCGTGTCAGAGAGAGAATTACATGAATGCCTGAAGAGGACAGAGCCCAGTCTGGGTACTCTCTTCAGAGCTATGATCCAGAAGCACTTAATCCTGATAACTGCAAATAGTCTACATATTAAAATTTGCTTCTGAGCAAATCTTTTTAATAACCCTAGTGCCAAAGTGTCTGCCTCAGCTCCACTGACATTGAGAGGCTAACATACCTAATAAATTCTCTGTGGTGTCAGTGAGACTAAACCTTATAAACATGTATTTTAAACTATCTCTTGCACTGACACGACTCAGCACAACAGCCAAGATCAGTCAAATAAAAATAAAATTTTAAAACCCTCAATATTATTGAGTTTCTTTCTTTTTTCTTTTTTTCTGCAAATTGGTATTTGTTGCCAGAAAGAGGAAATAAATCAATAATTAAGTTTTGGTTTTACTCACTGTGTTGGGATTTATACTAAAATCAAAAAAGTCTTCAAGCAGTGGGCTATGCTGACTGAAAGAAGTCTGTACTCTTCTCTCATCTTGGTGTATTTGGACTATGTAGGAAGGAATACCAAAATTCCAATTGATTAGAAAGGCAGAGAGTGAGTGTGCTGGATTGATCTTTTCTGGTTGTCAGGTGCCTACCAAACCACTCTATCACTCCCTTCTCCATCAAAAGCACAGGGGGAGAAAAATACAATGAAAATCTCATAGGTCAAGTTAAGAGCAAGGAAAGATCACTCACTAATTACCTTTGTGGCCTAAACAAACTCTCTTAGAGGAAATTAATTTAATTTGTTGCAAATCAAATTCAGAGTAGGATAATGAGAAATAAGAACTAGTCTAAAATCATCTCCTTTCTTCTTGGGCTCAGCTTCACTCCTGACTTCTCTTCAGGGTCCTGCCAGGGATTGGGCTGCTCCAACACAGGATCTCCTCCAGGGTCATAGCTTCCTGTGGGATTTACCTCCCACCCCAGGGGTTCCCTTACCTGGAATCCCCTGTGCAAAGTCTGTGCCAGGGTCAGGAACCAGGAGCGAGACAAACAGGACTCACTGGCTTTGGTCTGCAGGTGTTTAATATTTCTTTATGACAGTTCAGAGCCTCAGCTGACAACAGGCCCTGCACACTTCAGTGACATGTGCCAGAAAGACACAAAATGGACGATTGCAAGGGTTCTTACGCAGATACTTTATCCAATTAGGTTTTACAATGTACCTCACACATAGTATGTTTCTATTTTTCTACCAATTCCTAATTATTCTTCAGTCACATACCATCTGCATTGTGACTTTGTCTAACCAATCACTGTGCTACCCAAAACTGCAGAAAATGGAGTAGATGAAGAAGAAGGAAGAAGCTGAGTCAACACCCCAAATCCTCCCTCTTGTCTTTCATCTACCTTCCATACTAAAACCCAAAATCTACTTTTTCACCCTGTGATAAACTACAACACCATCTACTAGATACATTAACAAAACTCAACTTCTCACAAAGTCCTGGAAGCTTTTTCCATGGCCAAAGACCAAAAGCTGTGCTCTCCTGAGTAATAAAGCCTCTCAGGACAGGCACAGGAGATATTCCTGTGTCCTGAATTCCCACACTTCCTTCTGTGCACAGTTACATTCTGCAGTGTGGGATCCTCCGTGGGCTGCTGGGAAACCTCTGCTCTGGCACCTGGAGCATCCTCTCCCCATCCTTTGGCACTGATCCTGGTGTCTCCAGAGTTGTTTCTTTCTCATATTCACTCCTCTCCCTGTGCTGCCTTGCACACTGTGTTTTCAGCCCTTCCCAAACCCGTTGTCCCAAGGCTCTGTGGCTTTGTGATGGGCTCAGCCCTGGCCAGTGGTAGGTCCCTTTTGGAGCTGACTGCACTGGCTCTGTCAGACAAGAAAAAAAGGAAAACTTCTGGGGTTGTCTTATAAAAGCCACCCTTGCAGCCTCGATGCTATCAAACCCTTGGCAAATAAACCAGAGACAATGAAGAAGAATAAAAAATTGGTAAGGAAAAAAAAGGACCTAAATGTCGGATCAATAAGGAGTCAAGGAAGTTGAATTATGTCATATGTTAAAGCACCAATGTTCAAAACTTGGGTTATTTTCCTTTTATTTAAATGATGCCTAATGATTCTATAAGTGAAATATGGGGTTTTAGAATTTTTTTTTTTTCAGAAAATAGAGCAAATACACTTGAACAACAGCTTAATATTAGATTTTAGTTCTACTCTCAAAAAAAAGGTAATGTTACTGCTATAATGAGTCATAGATTTGCTGTCTGGATAAAGAATACATCATAGCAAGATTGATGAGGATGTTAGAAACCATCCAGGAAAAGGGAAGAATACTAGAATAAATTTTAGCTGGAATACCCTGTACTTTTGCAGACAACCTGAAGTCCTAATCTAGTGGTTTAGGTAGAAGGTCACAGAAGTTCTCAAACATTAGAGATATCACTTATAAGATTTCCAAATAAAATTTGTGAACCTATGTAGGAGTCTTACATCATGGAAAAGATGTTTTCCACACATATATAATGTGATAGAAGAATTTCTCAGAGTTAAAGATTGTAAATAAACTGAAATAAAATATTTTGACCAAAGCATTGACTATATTCTTTTGGCGGAGGTGGAGCAGAATTTGGGCTGTGGGTTTTCTTTTTTTTGTTTGCTTATTTGTTTGTTTGGGTTTTTTGTTTGTTTGCGGGGTTTTTTTGGCAGAAAATGCAACCAATGACTCTGAAACATGTTTTGAACTTAACTTGGCTTCATCCCATTATGTATCCAGGGAAATTATAAAATTTAGAATATTTACTTTTACCACTTTCCATTGAAATATTTTGCTTTCTAGACTTTAAGAAAAATAAATTTAAAAAAATACTTATAGTTCTGTCTTGTAAACTCCTAGCAGTTATTTGGACTGTTAAAAACTGTCCAAGCTTAAGTGATATTTTGGTTTCACTGTGGAACAAAGCCTTCCTTTCCACTGTTCTAGTACTGCCCCCAGAGCAAAAGCAGTTGTTGCAACCACTCCAACTGTAGTAGATGAAAATGATTCTGTGCATTTTGGTTTAGATCAAAGCACAATCAAATCAGCTATTGTGGGGGTTAGAATCCATTGCATGCCACTTGAATATGGATAACTGTTGTTTCAGGTTTATTTATGAGGGCAGTCCCTTATTATCTAATGCTTTGTCTGCACTTGCATATTTTATGGACTTACAGGAGAGAAGACAGGAGAGAAGCAGACTTTAGTGTCAAGGCTGCAGACTAACTATTAGCTCTGAGCTGGAGCTGTGCCTTTGCTAACAGAAAAGCAGCAGCATAAGTCACTGAGGTGAAGGTTTATTAATTCTTCCCTGCCTTCACTGGGTTTACATGGTGGAGATAAGGTCTCTACATTTAGAGCTTTGTAAGATAAGAGTAAGTGATACCTTAAAAGCTGATACGTGTGTGACTTTTGGGACGTGCTACAAATTACTGCTTGAGCTAAGGAGCAGTCACCTATTAACCTGCTGCTGGTTGCAGGCTCCAGATTGATTGCTGACAAGGTTTTGCTGTTTGGAGGGAAAAAAAGAAAGTGGGAGACTGCCCTTCTTCTCTAGTTCTGAAGAACCACAAACACACAAAACAAATCCTACAGCTATGCTAAAAAAAGCTGAAACTTGCCTGTAATACTGACTTCAAGTGTATTTTGCTGGGGGTTACAAACATTTGTAATCACTAATTAACTTAGCTATGAAGATAAAAAACTGTTTTGTCAACACACTGAGAGTTTCACTGAGGAGTGGGGAAAACTTAGGGTGGGTCATAACATGCAGCTCTCAAAAAAGTTTTTGCTTGTGTGGGATAAAGCTCTACTTGTCTATGCTGGCAAAATGCTGGTATGATAGACATCTGATAAATCACGCATGAAACAAAATGATAAGAGGGAATGTTTGTGTGCACACACTACAGAGCTGTGCATGTTGCAGTGCAGAGCTGTGAATGTTACATTTCAAGTTAGTGCTTATATTATTTGGATGAGCAACAAAGTGAAAGGGCTTGCGTGGAGTGGATAAAAAAAATATTGACTTGGCTTTTTCATGGTATTACAAAATTATATGCTTTTGGAACATTTCTGATGTTTCACATGGACAGTGAAATATCTTTCTGACTCTGAAAATACTAGGTACTCTCTCTTTAAACACTGACTGGGAAGTGTGAGAGTTATGTAAGCTTTGCAGTTGTTAACACTCTAGTTTTACATTGTGCAATAGTTTCAAAGAAAAAAAATAGTTAAACTGAGTTGCTAGAGAAAGGTTAGTGTTATATCAGAATTACACATACTTTTTCATCCACATAAATTTTTCTCACTGTATTTACAGAGTTTTGAAATGGATGTGACAGGCAACAGACCAAAAGGGGACAATGCAGCTAATATTTCCATATTGGTTGTAAGGTTGTGAGAAGGTAGGCTGGAATAATTTATGGGTTTAGAGAGTGACAGAAGATACAACTTGCATCACTTTATTCGCCTTTAAATTTATTTATGCATCAGATCTGAGCCTTGGAACAAAGACTAATTTGTTGGGTGAAATCTGTTCTGCAGACTTCTATCTCAACACTACCAAAAAAAATTTTCTTTTGTTGTTTGTTTTCTGATTTGAGCCTTTGTAGGCTGTTATGAATAAACTCACTTGCCTCCTATGTAATTCATGTTCTTAATATGGCCTAGATATATAGAAAAAATGTGAGAACATAACTTACTGGAAAGAGCATTGATGTTCTTATTTATATCACTGTATGGGAAGAAAAAGTTCAGTTAAAGCAATAAATGCTTTACAGTATGACATCTCAGTGACCCCAAATTTTGCACAGCATTGTTTGTGGGTGAACCTGTAAAGAAATTGAGGGGGGGAGGGGGGAAGATAGCTAAATGTAAATTTATAATCTGCCATAAAATATTGCAGTATGTTGAAGTCAGAGGGTATATGTGAATATTTAACTCTTCTTTTGTAACTACTCTGATTATAGAGGTATTTACACAGTTGCACATTCTATGTTTGGAAATAGGTTAGTGAAGAGTGATCTGTTAGGAAAAGATAACGTTTTTCTAATTATTTTATCTGAAACAACAGATGAGGAATGCTTTTGGACTTGGTTTCATTTGAGATGTGCTGATCCCATTGGCTTAAAGGAAATATTTACTAGAGGAATCAGTTTCCTCTCTGTGGAGTGTGTCTCAAGCTTTATGAGTTGAGTTGTTAGGGAATGGCAAATTGACTAGGGGGAAAAGGGAAAAGCAGTTATAGGATTGATGTGCTGAAGATAATTGCACTTTTCTTGTTGTCTATTAAGCTACTTAATTACATACATGAAAGAATGACAAGATTTTATTTCCCATCCATTTTTTAGCTTCTGCTAGGACATGAAATTCAATTGGTACCTTTTATTAAGCAATGGACAGGTAATCACTAAAGTGAACACTTAAGAATAGGTGTAGCCTGAGCTCTGATCCAAGGCCTTGTAAAATAAATTTCAGTTTCTACATTAAATGGAGCTTGGATTAGGTTTAAAGGTACTGTAGGTTTGAGAAATGTCATACAAACTGTTTTTAAAAAGTCTTCATGAAGCTATAATTTACTTTCTTGGCTTCCAAGTTCTACTTCTGTCAGGGAATTGTGTGCTGCTATATCCTGTGACTGCACAGCTTCTTGTCATAGTTTCAGGGACATACACAAGAGGATACAAGGGGTTGCTCTACACTGTCAACACAGTGTTTTGGGATAGTGACAGCTCAAATTTTATTATTATGGGCTTCCTGGAATTTATTAGTTTGGCTTGTCTATACCACAGTGTTATGGACTGTATCAAGCCTAAAAGGAACCAAGGAAGTTATTTTATCTGTCATTTTATTAACTTTATTTTAAAGGTAATACATCTCTGGTCAATTTGTTTATAGAATTTGCCTCACCTTATAAAGGGAAGATGTTAAGCTAATGTCGTTACAATCAAAATAGAAATTTTTAATGTCTCATCTCTAATCACCTTCAGACTTTGATTTATATATTCAGACCTATTTCTATGTCACACCAATTATATGGATTTGAAATAGCATACCTTCTTCCTCTATGGTAATTTCTGAAAAATTGTACTATGTCCATTCCTTTCACGGAATCTGTGTAAAAAATACATTAAAAAAAAAAAATAAAATCAGACGAGTTTTTTAGAATAGTGATGGTGAGCATTACTGGCCTGCCATCCCTCCTTTCAGTATATACTACCTCAGCAGAGTCCAGAGGAGAGACTGGGGGAAACTCCAGTCTCAGCCATGCTAGGTCCTGCTGCACAGCCCACATCAGCCCCTGTCCTCTGGATGATCTCACAGCTTCCCAGGGCCCCTTCTCTTCTCTGGATCCAAGGCAGGAGGCTGCCCTGGGAGGCTTCCAACTCCCCATCCCCATCTGCTCCCACCCCATCTCTGGAATGAGGTGATGCTCTTCTGGCTACTCTTCTCTAATAGCTTTACCAGAAGTGAAACGGAATGGAAAGTACCTGAGATTCCTGAGCAAAGAGTGCTACTTATTTTAACAGAGTTCTATAAATATTTTATTAAATCTGGGTTCTCTATTACATTGTGAACCCTGGGAAGAAAGTTCCTACAGAAGTGAGGTTACTGGGAGCAAGAGCTACACCTGTCTAAACTGAAGACATACAAAGCACTTGATTTTTTTCTGCTGCTCTCATTTCTGACTAAGAAAGGAAAATGGACAGGTTTTTCTTTCATTTTGATATGGCTGAATTTGGAGTGGGTTGTATTTCCATTGATCAGTTTTGAGACTGACTTAATATCACTTTTCTATCACTTAAATTCACTTTTCTATTACACTTAACTCTTCCAGACCGTAGCAAATTAGGCAACAGAAATTTGAGTGCCAGGGGCTGCTTAGGAATAGCAGAAGGAGAAGAGTTCTTGTATATTGAACTCTCCATAAGTATAAGGAAGTAACTCATGACATCTGCATAAAAGCATTTGTTAGCAAAATCTTTAGACACCTGGAGGAACCATCCCACCTAACTGTAGGCATTAAAGAACAAATGTGGATTTTAGCTTCCTAACATCACATTAAAGTGGAGATGAGCTCTCTCAGTCTGTCAGCTTGCTGAGGGCCTGAATTGCCTTATAGCAGTTACTGAAATACTCTTGCAGAGGGAGCAAAGGGTGAATAGGCTTCTGACTAGGCTCCTGAGGTTTATAGGGATGAATTTTCATTTATATATGCTGCAAATTTGTAAGTTAAGAATGCAGTCATCCTGCCCCAGCTGGATGTCACTGTGCTAAAGCTGCCTCAGAGCAGGTCTCTGGCTTATTCTTATTTGGGCATCTCCTGACAGGTTTGGCTGGTTTTGACACATGTATGTCACACATAACATTGCACATAGATCCAGGCTGTGAATCCAGAGGTGTTTATTGCTGGCTGTCATTGGAAACACAAAGCAAGGGAAAAAGCAAGGTTTGAGATAGTCTCCTTTTCTCAGCATTACTCATTACTTCCTACCCTGCTCAACAAGGTGGTTATTGTTAATTTCACTTTAATGCTCCAAAATTTGGAAACTAACAGGAGGTGGAAGCAAGGACAGGGAGCCCAACAGGAATACAGAGATATCATGTAAATAGCCAGGTATCAGGTTAGGAAAGCTACAGCTCTCACAGAATTAAATCTGCTCTGGAACATCAAGGGCAATAAGAAAAGGTTCTATAAGTATGCTGGTGATAAAATGAAGACTAGGGATTGTATAGACCCTCCCAAAAGCAAATGGGACACCTGGTTACCAAGGAGAGGGAGAAGGCTGAGGTGCTCAAAAGCTGTTTTTGCCTCAGTCTTCTCCAGTAAGTGCTCCAGCCACACCACCCAAGTTGCAGAAGGCAAAACCAAGCACTGGGACAATGAAGGACCGTCTGTTCTAGGAGAGGATCAGTTCTGAGTCCATCCAAGGGACCCGGAGATGTACAAGTCCTTGGGACCTGATAAGATGCTTCTAAGGGTCCTGAGAGAACTGGCAGAGGAAGTGTCAAAACCACTATCTGAATATCTGAGAAGTCCTTGCCGTCTGGTGGTTTCCATTGACTGGAAAAGGGAAAGTATAACTCACGCCTTTGAAAAGGGAAATAAGAAAGGCCTGAGGAATTACAGGCCAGTCAGACTCACCTCAGAGCCTGACATGATCATGGAGCAGATCCTCCTTGAATTTATGTGTGTAGAAAATGAAGTGAATGGTGACAGACAGCATGGCTTCCACAGGGACCTTGTCAGGCTTGACAGGTGGGCCTGTGTGAACATCATAAAGTTCGACAAGGCCAAGAGCAAGATGCTGCAGCTGGGCCTGGGCAATCCCAAGCACAAATACAGGCTGGTCAGAGAATTGATTGAGAACATCCTGAGGAGGACTTGAGTGTGCTGGTGAATGAGAACCTCACCTTGACTTGTCAATGTGTGCTCACAGCCTGGAAAGCCAATTGTGTCCCTGGCTGCACCCAAAGCAGCATGGCCAGCAGGGAAAGGGAGGGGATTCTGTGCCTCTGTTCTGCTCTGGTGAGACCCCACCTGCAGTGCTGCATCCAGCTCTGGTGCCTCATGCATGAGAAGGTCAGGGATATGTTGAAGCAAGTCCACAAGAGAGCTATGAAGGTGAGCAGAGAGCTGGAGCACCTGTTATGAAGACAGGCTGCGAGAACTGGGCTTGCTCAGCCTGAAGAAGTATCTCCAGAGAGACTTTACAGCAGCCTTTGAGCTAAAGGGGCCCTACAGGAAAGCTGGAGAGGGACATTTTACAAGGGCATATAGTGATAGGACAAGGGAGAATGGCTTCAAACTGAAAGACAGTAGTTTTAGATTACATTTTAGGAAGAAATTCTTTACTATGACGGTGCTGAGGCACAGGAACAGGTTTCCCAGAGAAGCTGTGGATGTCCCATCCCTGGAAGTGTTCAAGGCCAAGCTGGATGGGGCTCTGAGCAACCTGGTCTGGTGGAAATTGTCCCTGTTCATGGTAGAGGAGGTGGAAATAGATAATCTTTAAGGTTCCTCCAACCCAAACCATTTTATCATTTTCTGAAAAATACATAAACATCTGATCTACTGTTTGTGGATACATAATTAGGCTTTGTATCTTCAAACAGGTTTGGAAGTTGAAAGTTTGGAATGTGCACATTAAGCACTTCCTCAGTCTGAGCTAAAGTCAGCTTGCAACATCAGAGAAAGGTGATAAAAGGGCATGCTCTAAACTGGTGTGTCTTTTATATCCCCCTTGGATCATATTTCTTCTCTTGTTACATAGTAAATTTTTAGCAAAGGACCTGTGCATCAGGGACATCTGGACTGCACTTTTTGTTTAGACGGTGGAAATTTGAAAAAGCTGGTATAATTATCTCTAGTTTATTTCTGATGATACCTTGAAGAACTAAATGGTTATTTGCAGATCTGCATGAATGTTCACAATAAAAGCTCTTCCCCCCAAGACCAACCAACCAACCAAATAAAAAGAATTGATTCCAAAAATTGTCCTAGATTTAGAGCAAGTAGCAGGTCCTTTTCTGCAGACAAAGTCTTACCTTTTTTGTTATACTTGAACACAGTTTGTTCAGCTTATTTAACTAGGGAGAAATTATTAGAAGGCAAACAGAGAATTCATTCAATTCAGAAGGCTTATACATGTATTACTGAACTATGAACTTACTGAAACATACAGTGATATAAAGGCTCTTATTGTTGGGCATAAATATTGCCACTAAATACTGGCTCCTGAATAATATACGTTCTTAAAGAAGTTCAAAGACGTACTGTGCCATAAACTGCAGTAATATCAATGTCACTTCAGTTACAAACATCTGTTCAGAACATTTCTTTAGTCAGCACTGCTTGTTTTAAAAGCAGAAATCTGAAGAAAACATCAAACTCTAGCCATTACATCAGTTAAAGGCTTTTCACACCTCTGTGAGGTAGAAGTTTATGCAGGCTTTCACAAATCAATAAACTTTAAATGAAAACCTGACACCATTTTGTGTACAGAAGCATTTCCAAAATTCACTCAGTGACAGGTATAAAGAAAATAATGTCCTTGGCTAAGAATGGCTCTTTTAATTGTGTTTATAAATAAAGTATTTTTTCAATCACTTCATGGCTAAGATTCGATCTCTACTCAAAAATATTATCATGGGCAATATTATCAGAAAGCTGTTGGTAGAAGTGATAAAAAATTTGAAAACATCCCTGGCAAAAAATCTTATGAAGCTTATGGAATTTAAGCCTTTAGAGTAAACACATAACATTAATCACTATCTTACTTCAATTTGTCTGGCAGAACTACAGAATAATTCTGGAGGACTCTGCAAAAAAAACTTCTGTAAGGACAGAGATGCACATAAGTCCTAGCCTGAGCTTATTTGCAATAGGTATTAAAGGAATAATAAGGTTTTTATCTCTAAGTGCCATCAACATTCCTGCTATAATAGCATGCCTTTTACAGCAATGATAGATGGATTCAGAAGGTTGAGGATATATTAAGCAGCATTAAAAGGTACATGTGTATATCTATTATATTTACATTGTTAATTCATTCTTTTGTGTCATTCTGAAGTATTGCCACCATAATATCTAAACATGTATTAAACATGGATTCTTTTTTGCTTCTTCATATGGCTTGAATGTTTCCTATATATGTTTTACTTTATTTGGGTAATTGAATTCAGTAAGGTTTTTACATTTTATCTTTAAATTATTTCAGATGAAATTTCTCAGCAGAGGTGTTTTCCCTTTATTTGTTCATAAGCTTTGGCTAGATCAACTAAAATTTAACTGAGAAGCTAAACTCCTACTTAGATCTCTGAGCTGTTTGTGAATAATTACTCACTACTTTTCTTCCTCAATGTGATGCTTCTGTGTGATTTTTAATTACATTTTTTTAATTATTACAAAGCTAACAAGGGCCATAATTCATCTTGTTTGGGATAGCTACCATCTTTTTATATCATAGAGAAGCTTTCTAAATTTAGGTTCTGGCATCATATACACTAAAGGAAGTTTAGCCAAAATGTGTGATTAACTGAAATTGCCTTTAAAAAGGGTTGACTGAACCCTGCTATTCACTTGGAATGACCTGAGACTCATTTCAGGATAGAGTTTGTGCAACCACAACAGGTTTGTGCCAGTTGTCAGAACCAGGGCTAATTGCTTTTTTATGCCTGTGCAGTTCTGTTATTGAAAGGTTGAAATTCAAAGGTGGCAGGATGATATAACTTAGCTTTATCTTGGCTAGAGTGTTGGTACAGTGTTCTTTGTGAACCAAAATAAGTTTGCTGAGATTTAATAAGAGAGTTTGCTGTTACATGCCAATGGAAAAGTATCTTGTAAAGACAATAGTGAGGGTCAATGGAGAGTTTCTCTTCTGTCAGAATACATGAGATCAAGACAGGTGCCACAGTCATTCTAAGACATCAAATATAGATAACACCAATCTTCCAAACAGCTTTTAATTATCTTCTTTGAAGGTTCACTGCAGAGCTTATATGATATAAGGTTATCTATAATTACTTTTTTGCTGTGTTTTCTTTTTCCAGTTCTGGTCTCAGATTTGGAGCTCTTGTTATTCTAAAATTCTTATAACTAAAAGCAATATATTTGATTCCTGAAGCTTTTTGTTTTGTTTATGATTGTGGTTTTTTTGTCTATTTCATATCTTTTAGAAGTTTTCTCTGGTGTTCAGCTGAAATCAAACATTTGTGATAGCTTTTTTTGCTAACCCTTTGATACTCCATTTTTTTAGTATCTGAAGTTTTTAAGTGGGAAAAAATATTGACCTCCCAGCAGTAAAATTAATTCTCTAGTTTATAGCATGAATTTTGTGAACTGTGTGTTTATGAAAAGGTTCACAGAGAGGATCAGACTCAAGGATACATTTCAATGGACACCAAGCAGTATTTCTTCATAATTTAGTTCTCTATGTATTAAAGATAGAAATGAGGTATGAATTAAGACCTGTTCTGCACTGCTGACGTTTCTCTCCATTTTTATATTGCTCTTGGTGTATGTTTGTGCAGAAAAATATATCCCTTAAGACAACATTTTAAGGGGAGTTGGTGAAAATACGTAGGTGTTTTGTTTATAATTAAAATACTGGGATCAGTAACATAAAAAGAACATATTTTTGGATTTGATTCATGCACATTATGCAAATAATAATTCACACCCACATTTTTATTTGAAAAGCAACATTAGAACACACTAAAAAAAAGTTTCATTTTAAAAAAATTCTTTACAGATATGATTTCATCAAGGAGATTAAAATTCTAATCTCTATATTCAGCATGTTAGCAGCCTACTTTGCTTTAAGCCAGAAGTTCACATTTTTGTAAATGAATTTCTATGGGTACTGTCACATTTGGTCTATTGCCATTTCTTTATATAGGTGGGGCCTGAGAGTTTTATTAAAGATGAAACCAAGGAGGGCCAGGTTTCAGTTCCTTTTGTGTGTGTAGAGAAGGGGGAAGAATCAAGGGAAGAGTTACTCTAGGCACACAGACCTAAGTCCCTCATGCAGATTTCCATCACCCATTTTCAATAAATCTTTCAGGTGCATATCTTAATATCTTCTAGGAGTAGAAATGAAAGTTTCTACAGAGACAAAAAGGATAAATCTCTGATATATTCTCAGAAAAATACATATTCAGAAAGCCTCTCTCCAGTTTGCTAGAAGAAACATTAACTTTCACACAGGTTATTAAACACAGGTTATGAAACAAAAACCTGCATTATTTCATGTTGATGATGTTGATAATGGAAATGCATTTTAACCAGGGCAGCTAATAAATTAACTGCACAAGTTGAATTTATTATGATCTTCTAAAAATTCAAAACTAATTGTTTAAAGACTAGCTTAATTTTATACTTACCAATTATCAGCTTCCATTTTTTAATCAGAGCTAGAAATTCCAATACTACTATCATAACTGATCATTCCATACATTGCCTCAGAACACGAAAGGATTGTTTGATTGAAGACATAAACTAGAAGAAGCCACTGTTTGTAACACTTTGTGAGGGAGGTGAAAACAAAGAAAGAAAAAACCCAACATTTTATCACTTAAGCACTTCATCTTCTGGTATTCAAATAATGAAATATTCTTCAAAGCTTACATTTCTAGATTTTGGAATATTATTATTATTATTATTATTATTATTATTATTATTATTATTATTATTATTATTATTATTATTATTATTATTATTATTATTATTAATAATAATCATCATCATCATCATCATCATCATCATCATCATCATCATCATCATCATCATCATCATCATCAGATCTGGAGTCCTATTCAGAATACTTGCTGAATCAAGATTAGAGCAACTTTCAGATACCATTTCACTTGAGAATGATTTATTTCATACAAACAAATGCTTGCATTTTCAAGCATTACTTAATTGGAACATTTCACAGGTGTTATTAATCTCCTAACAAAAAAGAGAACTCATCAGTTCAAAGACTGTCATTCAGTACAATAAAAGTTATTTTTATAACACTGAAATTATTTGTTTACTGCATTTGTGCCTATCAAACAATTTCTTTTTCTTCCCTGCAAATCTTACTTGCCTAGCAGAGCAAATTTCCCATTGTAAGTACTGACAGTGAAATATTTTTCCCAGAACCAGAATGATTATTGCTTTGGTACTGGGAGAACTTTACATAAAAGAGAAACATTGAGATACAGCAAGTCACTTCTAAAGTTTCTGAAATATTTTTCCTATCATTTTTTCTGTGTTTTTGTATATCTCACCTCAAAAATATTCTTGATGTGATATTAGAAGTGCATCTTAATAGCTGAAGAAAAATTAAAATGGTTAAACCATTTTCCAAACACTTTAAATAGGTTTAATAGATTTTTACAAAATAGGTGCAGGATACCTGATGCTTTATGAGCTGTTTGATGAAAGCATTCTTATAATTAATTTTTAATAAGGAATTAATGTATCCCAAATATCCATGGGAATATTGCTTATTCAATGCTACAACCTCACTGTAATAGTGTGCAATAATATATAGTCCCTTAATGTAAATCTACAGAGTATAAGTATATAAATATATATATTTGTCTAGTTAAAAACAAATAAAAAGCCAACTGTGTGTTCATTATGACCTTGCTGTTACTCACCATTCATCACATGGAGACAGAATGAAAAATACAACTTCAGAAAATTTGTAGATTCTTAATTCTATCAAACAGAATAAGGTATTTCCTGTTTTTTTTTCCTTCTTGCTGAAGCTCAAGTTCACAAGCTAGACTGTGAACAATTATTCGTTCTTTGTGTGTGAGATCTCACTAAAAAGAAAAGCTACAATTGGCTGCGGTTCCAGAACAACAATTTTGGATTTTTATAGTCCTTGATAAAATGAATGCAAATGAAGCTTTTACTATTTCAAAGGTGCTGTAGCTATTTCTCTGTCAGCAACTGGAGAACATGAGATAGTAATTAAAGTAAAATTTTCTTTTTTGTAGTCCTCACCCTTGATTACTGCCGATTGAATTCGTTGTGTAGACATATAATCAATCACTGGTGTGACTTCACTCTTCATGATGTGCTAAAGCACATGGTTGATATTTCAGGATGATTACCAACTCCCAAAATACTGTTTTGCTATTCTATGCAATAATTAATGAAAGCTACATGTGCAGACCCACTTATTGAAATTCAAATGACTGTACAGTAAAATTTCTGAAATGTATAGCATAAATTGTGGGGGCCAACATGATTATAGATAAAAATATTCATATCTATGCAGCACTTACTTAACTTCCACATTTAGAAGTCTCCTGTCATGTTTTCTTTTTGAAATGATACCCTAAAGAGATATTCCTCTGGTAAAAATATAAAAAAAAAAAACATTATGAAAGCCAGTTCCCTTAGTTGCAGGCAAATCTTATTATAATGAAGACTTCTCTAACAAAATCATTGCTTTTAAACAAGATTCTCTCAGGCTTGAATATGATTCTGTGTGTCCCAGAAAGAAAATGTCTTTAAATTTCCTTTATTTCAGGTTGGCCTTTCCTAAGGGCACTCTGAGGTCAGCTCAGGTCTCAATCCATTCACTGGAAGCACCCTGGATTTTTCAAAATTCAGAGATGCAGCACTCCTGTCTGAAGAATAAGTGTTCTGTGGTGAAAATCTCAGTAGCCTCCTTTGAGGCTTACCAGCATTGGAAAGAGTTTAAAATCTGATTTAGATTAAACACAAAAATGATGCTTCTATTCAAGCTGAATTTTGTAGTAATTGTTTTTTGAAATAAGGTGCAAGTATCTTAATTTTAATTTATTTTCTTCAGTTTTGAAGCCTTTGATAAGGAATCAAACAGGGAGTTTAAGCCAGAACTTATAAATACTGACTGGTGCTTAAAGAAATTAAGACAAGGAGTCAGTTGTGTTCTCTTGAAATTTCCAGGCTTTATCTATATATATATATATATTTATATATATATGGATATGTTTTTTTCATATCCATATCTGAACACTTTTGAACAACACCAAAAAACCTTTGAACCTAAAAATGAAAAATTTGACAATGAAATGAAAAAAATGAACCTAAAAATAGCAAAATTCTCTTCAAGTAGGTAGTTTGTTAGAACTCTAATAAAGAAAAGCCAAACCGTGAATCAAAAACTGGTGCTTCAGAAAAGGAATAGTGTGTGAGTTTGTGATTTTATAAAATAGTACTAACCAAAACTGAGTGAAAAACTCAGTTCCCAAAGCTTTACAAAAACTGAGGTAGAGGAGGAGGTTAATTGATCACTCAAAAACTTTTTTCCTGTGGAGAAACTAGCTTCTGTTTGTCTTTCTGCTCTTTGGTATGGATTGTTTTCTTTTATTTTCTGAGCAAGAGGGATGCTGGTTTATATTTATTCTACACTGATGAGAGCAAGTCTTTGCAATTCAAACAATAGAGAAATGAGTAGTTTATTCACTTGAGTGAAGCATTTAGAATTTGAAATGAGTATAATTTTAAAATATATAAAAAAGGGGGTAGAGGGGGAAAAAGCAAGCAGACTGATTCAAATGAAGTAGAAATGTAAGGTTCTCATTTGATGGCTTGAATGAATGCTTTCTTGGCTACAAGCCATTTGAAAAAAAATAATAAATCAAAATTAAACCTAAGCAGGGTAGACAGCATTGCAATCTTCACTCCAGCAAAGGAGTATATTTAAAATAAATGTATCTATCTCCTTTTCTGAGTAGAAGGTTGATACAGTAGTTGTCAAGAGGGCCTCGTGGTTTGCTTTGAACTGGGAAAGAAGTCCATACTCTCCCTCAAATCCTAGAATATTTAGAGAAGTTGGTAAGGGATTTGGATATATATCACACACAAACATACATGTGTATATATATACGTGTGTGTGTGTTATATATACATATAACACATGTAAACATGTATACATGTAAACACAGTACCTTTTTTTTTTCCCACTGAGTGGATCTAACATTTAGGTATGATAAATACACAGATAAAATGTTCTATCCTTGACATTTGCTGCAGAGTCAAATATTCAGAGCAAGATTCATGCCCTCAGTGTTGTGATGGTGTGTAATATAATATACCCCATGACTTACTTGGTAGTTTCCTGCTAGTGGCAATGTTTTTACAAAGGGATTTGCTATAAATGTTAAATAGCATACCTATAGTGAAAAGAAAAGTTTTTTGTAAAATTTAGAATAATTTTTCTGTTTTGTATGGAAACGCTGTGATGGAAAATTTCTCTTGGACTGGAAGCTTTAGGACAAGTCATGCATAAACTTAAGCAGATTATGGGTAGCATCAGGAATTTCTGGGTCTTAGCACACAGTGCAATAGTAATGGCAAATTATAACATTTCCTAACCTGAGTCAACTGCACCACATAATGTATGAGAGAGAATCTCTGCCTATTTCCTCCTCCATTAATCTTATGCTTTTTTCTTAGAGAGACAAGTACACAGTGAAAAGGAGGGGAAAATTGCATCTATCAGGGGTCTGGGATCTAATTTAGAATTCAGAAATATTTGTTGATAGATAGAAGAATCTTCCCTCTTACATAAGTTATTTCGCCAAACACCTTTCTTCCCATAATTTATTGTATCTGATGCATCACTATATTTATCTAACCAGTGAGTAAATCTTTACATCTGATTTTAAATTGTTGAGTGGGATGCTGCCTAATCACTGCTTGGCCAGCTGGGGAATTTAGGGGTTATGCCTTTTAATTAGTCCCCTCAGTTGAAGTGTCTGTGGATCAGGGAGGCACAAGGAGTAGCTACGGCTATGTAACAATTTGTGAAAAATATTGCAAGAATATTCTGGTGTCATGATTTATTGACTTTTTTTTCTTTAAGTATGTTATGCTACAAACCATATAAAAATCCTATAGATTACTAAATGTAGCATTCAATAAGACAGCTTTGATGTTTCCACTCTGAGTTTTCTCTCGTTCTAACCATCACTGCCTGTGGAACAGGAGATGTGAGAAAAAGCCAAACTTTGACATTACATCTTCCATCCAGAAGGGTAAAAACCTTGTAGGGATTGCTGAGTGAGGAGGACATTCCAAGTGGGAGCTACAACAGGGTTCATCTCAGTACAGCTGAGTAGTACATGGATACAGCTCTGACTTGTGCTCATTCTCTAAGGTCAAATGTCAAAGAGTGACAAGAAAGGCCAGAAAAAGTATGCTGAGATCATATCTGCCAGTTTACCCAGTGACCACTTTTTCCTCTTTCAGATCAGGTTTTTCTCCTCTTTCAATTCAAAACCTTTTTTTTTTTTTTTGGTAAGAAAAGGAGGAGGACCCGTTGCATCCTAGCTTAGGCCCCATAACTATTTCTGGGAATTTTGATGCATTTATAAGACTGTGCTGCATTCATTACAGTGAAGTAAGCAACACTTGAAAGTGGAAAAATAAATATATTAGGTGTTTAGGTGTATTAATACATGGTAAAGTATTTTTTAACTTTGATTATTTTATGAAAATGTTAAGAGATGATGTCACCATCCTCAGGAAAAGCAAAATTCAGACAAGTCATGAATGGGGCTTTTGTGGATTACTGCTGTTACTGTCAGGAAATGAAGATACTAAAATATTTTTAAGCCAGTATTTCAACAGTCTATATTTTACATTAAACAGTCTATATTGTACATTAAAATTCGGGTGGGGACATTGGAACTAGGTTGTTCTTTAAGCCTTGTCCCAGGTGAGAGGATAACACTTCAGGTCAGAGATCGGCAGGAGCCAAAATCACGGCAGAAATTGCAGAGAAGTCAGGAGCTGGCTTTATGCATTGCTCGTGGGGAATGGATGACATAATCATTGCTAATCCATGAGGATATTCTTGCCAGTTTCCTAAAATGTTAATCTCTCCTGAATAAGATGGTTCCTGTGTGATATGTATCTCCAGCTACCCTTCACAGAGTGTCAGTGTCTGAAGAGGTGCCAGGTTAATGAAGAATGCCAAACGCCAGCTCTCAGAGAAAATTCAAATATAGAATCCCTTTGTACATAAAGGTAGAAAAGCAGTCACTGATGACTCTATCTAGAAGAAGGGAGTTTTATTAAAATTTTTTTATCAAGAAATCTGATGGGAGCTGTTTATTTGCTTCCCCTCTGAGCCACCCAGCTGTTCCTTCTATTTGTGGTCTTAGAGCTAATTACATAATGTCCCTAATTTATACTCACTGGTAAATCAGATCAGAGCCTTACCTGGAGGGCAAGCTCTAATTAGAGGAATTTCAGAACAAATTGTCTAAAGAGCTTGTTTAGTGTGATTAAATGCAAGTGATGGGACTGTCTCTCTCTCCCCACTCCTTTTTTAAAAGCATGAATATTTACCTTGCACAAAACCTTGCAGATTAAAAAAAAGAATCCCAGCAATGACAGTTTTAATTAAAGAGATATAAAACAAATGGCAGTGCTACCCAAGAGAGCAAACTGAATATATGCAGATTAATGCTGTGTTCTCTTACTACAGTTTTAATATCTTAGAAATAACAAAGTGGACAGTAAGTGTCTTACGTCATGGATGAATGGAAGAAAGATAAATGTGAATCCCCAATTTACATTGTGTCTGCAGCAGGTTGCCTAGGAACACAGAAAAACAAAGAAGAAATGTATGCAGTCATTTGTCCTATATAGCCTTGGAAAATGTAAGGTTTCATCTTTAAAATGGCACATATTGGTCAAGATGTGCTATCAAAGGCCTTGCTGAGCAGTGGAAAGGATTAAATAGAAATGATCCTCTTTAACTTGCCTGGGGAAGGATTAAAGCTCAACAGTTTATATCACCAGTAGTTAAATACCCTGAAAGCAGAAGGATCCTAACCTTTTGCAAACTGTCTCAAATAGCTGTCTGGAGTTTATGAGTAGAACATGGGCAGCAAAGAAAATTGTGCAGTCAAACTAAAGAAGAGATGTGACTTTTCTGTTTGGCAGGTGGTGCATATTCTGGTGGGCATTGGAATCAGATTCATCCATGGAGATCCACCAACAGAGGAAACAAAAGTGAATGGAGATTTAGGAAATGAATACTGACATTTTAATAGGTTATCCTGTATTGTGCTTATGGAAATGTAAATTATCTGTTTTACAAGAGAGTGAAAAGGCTAGTACATCACCATGCTCTGCCCTATTCCTGATACATTTGAATTCCTACTGTACTGTGTGAATTTCAGGTTGTCTGGAATTCTGTAATTAAATTTCTTGTCCTGGGTAGACCTTGAATAGCTTGACTACATTATTCCACATTAACTAAGGTAATGTCCTCCCCTTCTTCCTGAAATGACATCCCCCTTGTGTGCAAAGACATCATGTAAACTTCTTTCTTGAAGAAGATACCGTGAACCCATTTTTTATACTTCTTGTATAAAAATAGCAAGAACGTGGAACAAGTGCTGTGAAGGTTGTTTTGATATGTACCCACTTCTTGGGCACATTAGGGTAATGTAGTAATTATCAGCTGAAATAATAGCTCCTCTTCCCAGCCTGTTGATTAGAAACAAAAAGAAATAAATCATGTGAGCAGCATATGAAGCCTGCCAAATGGGTCTTGAAACACTTTGATTTGCTCTCCAACTGATCTTTACAGCATTTAGGAGCAAGTACTTTTCTAGTCTCCCTGGATAAACAACTCTTGAGAAAATATTAACCAGCTGAAAGTGGTATCCCTTAGGGAAAATCCCTTATTACAGAGCAGCAAAAGCTGCTAGAAGTAGGTGACTGCCAAGATTCTGTAATAAAAGCAGTAGTTCATAACACAGGCAAAGTGAAGTGAAGGAAAACAAAATCCTCATGGGCTACAAGTTAGTACATGGTGCCAATCACCCAGAAGGCTTAAAAAAATTCTCCTAAGGACAAAAATACTTTAAGCTTTTTTTCCCTTTTTTTTTTTTTTAAGAAAAGCACTGTGCTCTTCCTTTTGAAAGATAGGTTCATTTCTCCAGATCTAAGCATTGCTAGATATATCCTGATGCATAATATTTTGACCAGTGAAGTTTACAGTCAAGAACTCCTGAATGTAAATAAGCACTAAGAAATTTCCCCAAAATTTGTCTTGAACTTTGAAAGGGATATCATTTAATAATGTACAATCTGCAGTAATCTCTAATAATAATAAATATGCCTGAAACCCTGTATTCAGCTCTGTCTAGTGGGTTAGAGTAGAAATACACAGTTTCTATCAGTTTTAGGATGCACAGATCCATCTCCTGCAGGGATGAATGCATAGAAACTGTCTTATGTGTGTCCTGTACTGCAAGAAATATTTACCTCTTATAACTTTTTTGTTTTCCTTCATATTGTACTCCCTTTATGACAGGCCAGCTCTACAGTTTCTAAAAATGGTTTGTACAAGTGTCTGAGAAGTTTTGACCTACCTTGACACAGAGAAGTGAGATTATACCATGAGGGAACTTGGGGAGAGTGAATGATGAGAAGAAGAAACCTCTCTGCAAATCTTATGCTTTCTTTTAATTGTTTTTAGAGTTCAACATAGGAGTGTCCAGCATATGATGAATCTCACCCTGCTATCAGAGCACGGTGTTGCAACTACAAAGTGTTTGTCCACCATTTCTGAAATACCTGATTAGAAAAACAATTTTTAGTTTGGAGTGCTATGAAAATAAAGTAATTTTTATTCTTGGAAAGCTCATTAAACTTGCCTCAATTATTTGGCTACTGGAAGCAATGTGAAGAAAGGTGGTGCTGAAATGTCACAATCTCACACTGTAGGATACTGTTGAGGCGGGGGACGAGTTGGCAGCTGTCTGTGGGAAAAGCTTCATCTCCTAATTACATCTTTCAGAAGCAGTGGTGGTGCTCCCAGCATCTCTGTGCCAGAGAAAGGCAGAGCCATGCTGGAGCTTGTCCCCAGAGGCAATGTGACTTGAAGGCACCACCTGAGCCTTGCAGCAAAACCCATGGCTGAAGGGTGAGGGAAACTCTGCTATCTCCTACACGGTAGGGATGGGTTTCCTTTTGTACATACCAGGTAAAAACTGCTATCATCAGTACACCACTACCTGTGTCTTCTGCAAGTGGTTTGGTAGCTGCCTTCAGGATTAAACTTGTGAGGCACACTCAGAAAGAGAGGGCCTGTCTGGTTTGGTTTGGATAAATGCAGTTTACACGTGTGTTTGCTGTTCAAGGCCTGAGGAAGGGAGGGCTGAGGCTCACCCAGGTTCGAAAATCACACAATTAAAACAGAGGTAAGCAGTTTGAGGAAGAGTGGCTGCTGCTATTTTAAAGAGAACATGAAAAGCTGCCAAGAGTATCTAATATGAATGCCCTATCCTTACTTTCCCTGAGTAATCACATAGTTATCTATACGAACACACAAGTGTGTTCCCCTTGGCTTGAGGGTAACAAGAACTAAAGATCCTACCATGTGGTTAGATTTAAATTTAGAGGTAATAAAATAGAGTGAGCTTGGATGCCTCCTGAAGTCTGTGAAGGTTTGTATTTCATTCTCCTGGTGTGATCTGGAATTATTTTTTCCTTCCCCAAATATGATAATATTACCTTTCTCGTCAACATTTATTTCTCTAATCTGTGTAAATTTCTAGTAAAGAAACTCTTGTTTGTTGGTACTTGTGGAAAACATAAGGCTCTGAGGCCCAAATCTTGGTTCATGCTCCAGACAATACTTTAATATAGATAATAATAACATTGACGTACTTTTGAGGAGTGCAAGTAAAGAAACTCCTTGGAGAGAAATAGATGATAGAATTATAGTGAATGAAGATTTAAGGCTGACACCACGGAGGAAAGTTTTACAGGTATTTTAAAGTGATGTTTTAAAGTAATGATTTCAAAGATACAAATATCAGTTATGCTGCATACTGTCATTTCCTTTATGTGGTAATCAGCTATTATTAGATGATTACCACACAAAGGTACGTTATTATTAGCTCAATTTTTGCCTTTGAAAGGTGCCTAACTAAAACAAATATTTAAGGAACATTGCTGTTCAATGGAATACTGCAAAACAAAAAAAGTTCTAGAATAACTTAAGATCTCAAAATCATAATCATTGACAGTAATTATCTGTGGTGTTCACAGTTGGACTAAATGCCAACCATCGCCAAAAAAACGACAGTTTGAAAGCAGAGATCTCACACACCAGTCAAAATCAGGTCAAACCTATTTCTTTAAAACGCTTTATCCATTAGCCAATTCAACACACACAGTCAATAGCTGAAGTTTGGCTTCATACACCAGAGATTCTGAGCATGGGAGAGTGGCAGGAAAAAAATTTTAAGTGATTCACATTCCTTCTGCTAAGTACTCTATTAGGGCGAGTGAAGTTTAAATTGCTTGATTGAAAACTTGTTTTATTTGCTCAGCCTTGAAGTTAAAGCTGTCCTCTTCCTTGACTCCTGTGCCCACGAAATGGACAAAGTTGATAGCCCATAAAATAGCCTAACTTTTCACTGGCATGCTATTAATATTTTGTCATCTGAAAAGATCAAGAAAACTAGAATTATATGGGTTTATTTCTGCTTGGAAAAATGTGTAAAAGAAAACTTTAAGTCTTAAAGGAGGCGGTAGCATTTGTTTGGTTTGTGGATTGTTTTATTTTTGAATTCAAAATGAAATAATGCCATCTTTTCAAAGGGAAAATGCTACCAATATTTTTGATTTACCAAACTTTTCAAAACCAGCTGAAAAGTTTGCCTGCAGAACCTGTGCATTTTCAGAGAGATACCCCAATATTTAAAGGATCTCTAATCAAATTTGTTGTAAATATTTGTCACTAAATTATATATTGTGATGAATAGAAATTTATTATTCTATTACTTAATAATATACATAATATACAATTTAATCCATATTTTCACTCTACCTTAAACTTTAGTTGATTATTCTAATAAATGATTATATCTGAATGAGTTGGATCTTCACTGTTGATGGTGGTTCAGAGCTTTAAACCTGTTTTTACATATAATACATCATTCTTTTACTTTAAGTTTCTCTATGATTTCCCAAAGTTTTTGAATGGGTATAGGAAAGAAGGTGTCTTATAGAGCATCAGATCTGGCAAATTGGGATCCACATACCAACAGTTCATCTGTTAACTCCCTGGCAGTATTCTGGAATATAATCTTGAGGGAGTATAGGTTTTCCAAATAATAATTTCAGAATACCTTTAATAGGCCTGTTGGAAAAAAAATAAATCTGATTGTCTGAAAAGCAGCAGTCTGTAAAACACTAAGCACAGCTAATGATCTTACTGTTTTAGCAAGTAGAACTAAAATTATTGTGCAGATTCAGCTTTTTTCTTTTGCATATAAGAATCTTTACACGTCACTCAGTTCGAAGAAGGTTATTTGGTGATATTCCCATCTGCTTTCAGAGAGGTGGTGTCATGGAACTCCTGGCCCAGTTACTACCACAGGGAGCTGAACCACAGAATGATTTGGGCTGGTAAGGCCATCCAGAAATCTCTAGTCCCCACCCTTCTGAGGGGACTGAGACTAACTTTGAAGTTGGACCCGAATGTTCTGGGTCTTACTGAGTTTTGAATATATCCAGGGTCGAGGAGACTACAACATTTGTGGGCATGCTTCTTGTGACTGTTTTCCCCACTCGTACCAGATCAGAATTTCCCTTGTTTCAATGCCCAGCCAGCAGAAAGAAATGTCTGTCTCAGCCTCTCCTACAATCCCCCTCTATGTAGCTGAATATTCCATTGAGATCCCCCTTAATCAAACAAGCTTCACTTCTCCACACTCTCCTTAGGTACCAAAAAGCCATATCCCAGCTGGTCTTGGAGCAGTGGGTCAATATTTATTACATATTGGGGAACCCAAGCCTGTGGCTTTTATGCTGAGGGCTCTCACTTGTCCTTCCCTCTTTGTGGCACTGCATCCACCCCTGCTCAGGCTTGACTTAACCAGAAGCCTCTGAACAACTTCTGCACTGCTTCACGTTTTGCCAGCTGCCTCTGCAGGTTCTCCAAGTGGCCTTCTATAAGTAAAAGGGATTTAGAGTTCTTCATCCTCTAGAATCCTTCAGCCTTCAGAATCTTTCTCTGGGCTCCCATGGCTGCAGCACAAGGGGTGATTGCTGCAGCCTGTCCCCAGGATTGTGCTCCTTAGCACATCTTCACCTGACTCCTCAGGCAGGCACCCTCCATCCCACACCCTTGGACTCAGTGGACAGCCTTGTCATCTCTATTATTCTCCATGGGGTTGTGGAGATAAAGTAAAATAAAATCTATTCTTTTTTTTTAAGATTCTCCTATATCCAGGACTAAGTCATGAAATAGGTAACAGGCAGTAATGAAGTAGAAATTTAAAGAAAAAATAAAACCTATCTAGTTGAATTTTTTTATATGTCTGACTAAAATGTGTCTCACATTGAAGGAATAACAAGTGTTCCCAGCGACCTCAGTGGAGCAGGACTTATCCCTGTTATTTATGGAGATTTTCTTCTCTGGTGAGCATCTGGAATGCCAGTAGCTTCTGACAGACAGAGTAGAAGTTCATCCTCATTCAAATTTTTATGAAATTAACATAACAAAAACCAGAACAAGCATCAAATTACCCCCCTGCCCCAAGGAAATGTGCCTTGAGTAACTGGATAGCAATCAGAATACATACAAGACTTATTCTGCTGAATATAAATTGTAAATTTATTAGGTTGGCTATTGAATATAACATTTATAAAAAAATATTATTAAAGAAATTTCCATTTCACTATCATTTAATATTCATAGCTCTTGTATGCTTCTTTTAATTTTTCTGGAATATAATTAATCAAGTTAAATTAAGTTACTCTAATCAATGATGGTGTTACTGTGCCACATGAGGGTCAAGAAATGTTCATGAAACAGGGAACGCAAAATGTTTGTAAATATATTTGGAAGAGATAAGAAGAAAGATTTTGCAAAACATAGGAAAGACTACTTGAGGTCTTTTCTCAATACCTTTCTTTCTATAGAACATAAGGGAATTCTGCTTATAGAATTTTTTGAAAATAAAAGACAAAATGGCATAAATCACTCTCTGGCTGTTGACTTCCACATCATGGGAAAATTTATACAAATGTGCCTTAATGTGATTCAGATAAAGATTAGATTCACATTAGTACCAATGTAAAAGAAGGTAGATATCTGAAATTTTTCTAGCTTATAATGTGGCTACAAAGGCTATTTATTAATTGATTTGGTAATTAACAAAACTTACCCATGATCAGAAAAGAAACCGCAGCTATTGTGATGAATTTCATAAACTATGAGTCACTGTGTACTATACCTTTCTTTTAATATCACCCCTTCTAGAACAAATGGTGGTGCATTGATCTTTTCAAATAATGGCAAAACTTGTGAGACTTTTTTTTTGTTGTTGTTGCTAACCTAAACAAGCATGGGTTATGATGTCTGTGGATGTTCCCCTTTCAGAAGAAAGGTAAGAGATCAGCTTGTGGGTTTATCTAGTGGTATGCATATATCAGCTACTTGTTCTTCCTTCAGTCACGGCAGTCATCTGTGGTAACTTCAGTCAGTTTAAAAGCCAAATTTTCCTTTCTATGGAAAACATGCAGGAGCAGAAGTGATCTCAGAGCTGATCTCATCCCAGGATCAGGCTGGGACATGATTTAGAAATGATTTAGGACTCAAACCCTGGAGCTGAGGAACACTCCTGGATCCTGAGGATAAACACTGTCTTACCCAAAGCTGTATAAGGCAAATGAGTCTCTCTGTTTGTCTGAGATTAAAATCACAGACCTGCAGTTTTAATGTTTTCAGCTGAGGCTATTAAAATTGCAAAAGTGACTTCTTCCCCTTTACACTTTTTTTTTTTTTTTTTTACAGTATAATCTGGCTTGCCAGAACCTGACCTTGCAAACCACTGTGTTCACACATGACCAGGTTATAGCTAAACTTTAAAGAATTTAACAATCATCATTTCTATGCCAGTATCTGCACAAAATATAAATATATCAATAATTTACAATTATAGTCCAGGCTGTTGTAAAACCCTTATAAAGCAACCAAAAAAACCAAGCAAAACAAAGCCCCTACAGATTCTAACAGTCAGGACAATATTTTGTATCTTGCATAGATATAATGTAACACTAAAAGCAAAAAAAAGTTAAATTATTGAAACAAATGGTAGCGGATAAAGCATTCTAGTTTGGTGGAGTCTGGACCTACCAAGTCACTGAGTATCCATCCAATTTCCTTCCCTCTTGATGCATGGCAGCCGGGGAGACAAGCCAGTGCTTGAATGACAAACGCCTCATAACTGGATATTATCTTCTAGGAGAATTTGGTAAATTGAATCTTGTTTCAAAAAGCAAAAATTCCAGTTAACCTGTATCTGGAGCATTCTAGTTTCGGAACTTGGCAAGTGTATATGTGTTTTTGTTTTCAGCAATACTGTGACATATTTAGAATGTTTTGATGCGTGATTTTGATGCAGCCACTTTTTTAGAAAACCTGCTCTGAAACCAGTGACCCCATTGAGGGATTTTAATCAATAGAAATGAATGCATTTAAAAGGAAAAAGGATTAAATTCTACTAAATACTCATTCAGATTGGCCAATGCAAGGAATCTGGATCTGACCAGAAAAATTTCATTTTTATTTATGATTGTATTTTTTGAAGCTTTCTACCTGTTTCACTACTAGATCAGCTTTTGCAAAGTCCAAAATTTTATTAATTTCTTAAGGTAAATGGTTTGCTTAAGAGTAACAATTATTAGATTCTCTTCAGCAGATATTGATTTTATTAAAAAATAAGCATTATTGGAACAGTTTTAACTTTATTATCATCATCAAAAAAAAAAAGTTCCCTCATGAAAACTGTTTGGAACTGAAAGCTTGACTGAAGTTGAAAAATGCAGAGCAAAATTTTGCCAGATTTCATCTGAATCCTTTGGCATATGAAACTTGGATGAGGTTTTGATACTTCTGGAGCATATTGAGAAAATAGGTCCAAGCTTCAGATGTGCGAGAAAACCCTCTTGTGTTCTTTTTCAAGGATTTTCTTTCCTAATCTTCGCTGACTTTATACGACTTTCAACAACATAGATCACTTCAAAATAGTGTATGCTTAATTTTTGCTAAATATAAGAATGATGTACTACATTAATAGGGCTTTAATTTATGGTTTTAATTTAATTTATGGTTTTAATTTATTGATTTTAATTTTGGAAGATTATTTTTAAGACAAAACAATAACTGAGTGTTACAACTTTACAGTCGTAACAATTTCACTGTGAGAAATAGAGGCAGAACTGTATCTCTTCAGATATGCTTTCTCATTTTAAAATCAGTTTACATGAATCAAGATGATGCCTCCTTTATACTCTCTAAGTGCTGGTTCTGTGCAGCAGTTTGTGGGAATAGGTTTAACTGGCTGGGCTGTGGGTGAAACCTGCATTTCACATTTATGCAAAATGAGCACTCACTTCTGGCAGTGTTATCACAGACAGCCAATCAGAGATTGGTAGCAATTTTGTGCAAATTAATTGACCAATCACATCTAACAGTTTAAATAGCAAATATAACACGGGACAGATTTTGACACGTTTGAATAGTTCTTTTGTTCACTACTCTTAGGCTCCCACAGAAAGCCAGTGTTCAGGCTGAGCAAGACTACTGACTGGTGGCTAATCTGCATTTGCTACAAGATGAGAGATTTTCATGACCAAGATATAAAAATTAAGGAATAATAATTAATTGGATAATTTAAAGTAGATATTTAATAAAAATATAAGTAGTGGTAAGAAGTCTCTCATGGGCAGAAAAAAATTAGATTATTGCAGAATGATTCGGTGTGAATTATTCACACAGCTGTGGAAATGATTCAGACTGACAGATTCATGGGTAGAACATGCCCATAAAGACAGAACATTCCCCACTCTTTGTTGTCCTTTCTGAGCTACACATTCTGCAGCTTTGACTGTGATTCTACAAGTTCATGCAAAGCAGTGAAAGCTAGCCAGCAGGATAATCTATGATTTTCCCACAAGCACAAAAACAAAGGATAGAAACCAACAGGAGCAATCGGCTGAAGAAAGAAATGGAAATTGCATTCTCAATTAACAGTGGAGTTATCAGCTGAAATGCATATTATGCACTCTTTGGTCTCAGTTTCATAAGAGATGTGTGGAAAAGGTTGGAGTCAGCTGACTGATTTTTGTATCTGGTCAGGTAAAACTCTTGTTAGTAATAAACTAACAGTCATAGGAAAAGACTAACATTTTTTTACTGCAATCCAAAGCAAACTTCCAGTGGTTAAATTACTGTGATGAAATATGCTGTGAAACTTCACTGACGAGGGCATAATATTTTTCTGAAATAATATGTTTTTGAACTGACATCTCCCTGTTTCTTCAAGTAACAATAATATTTCTGTAGTTTTAAATAGATTTTTCCTGTGGAAGTTACAATAGTACTGAACTCCATCAAGTTTAACCTGATGAATCTATGAATAGTTTCTTTTAATTTACAGCATGAAGAATTTTAGCTAAAGGTAGCTCCTGTATTGGCAATTTAACAGTTTAGTAGCTGTAAAAGATTTACAATAAATGGAACATAGTCTTGGAAGAGATAGAAAATAAGCCTGTCATCTTACTTGAATATGGAGCTGCTATTTTAAATACCACAGCTGGTAACCTTTGATTAAGTAATGCTCATCCAAAGGATTATTTTAAATGAAAATTTTATAGTGCTTGTATTTGCATTGGAGAAGCCAAGTTTGTAGACACATGTGCACTGTTTCAGCTACCCAGTGCAATGAAGTTTTAGTCAAAGTAGAGGCATAAAATGTTTGACCTTTTAGATTTTATTTGTACCATTCTGAAGCCATCCCAGAAATATTTTATATTGAACACAAAATCAGAAAATATTTTGCCTTTATTTTTTATGTGCTACGGTGGGCTAGGTACCTTCTACCAAAATATATATATTTAAAAAAAAAAAAAAAAGAAAAAAAGAAAAAGAAAAATATCTAGTCTTATTTATCAAAAAACTGCTGCTATGGTAAGTTTTGAACCCTGCTCTAGCCTTTGGGGTTGATTATTGACTCAGATGATTTTGCTTATATAGGGCTCCTAAAAAGAGTTATTTCTTTTGCAGATAGAAATGGAAGGATGAGTACTATATAACATATCTTCTTGTTTCTTAACACCAATCTAAGAATCTTTGGGCCTCAGAATACAGTAATTTCAGTGGATAATCAAATGCATAAATGTCAAATAATTATTTTCTCTGAGAAATATAGGAGACCAACAACACCTCATATACAATTTAAGTGCTCAGCTCTAACAATTATTTACAAAGCTTGTTTAAGTGGTCAGGAGTCCTGAGATGCACAGATATTTTGTTCATAAAGTTGGCATCCCTGCACAGCCTAATCCAGCAAGCATTTACACATACAGAAAGTTCATTCAAAAATTGCTGTCCATAAGTGGGCCAAGATCTCTTTGATAATACTCTTACAACAGCAGAGGTTATGTGAGAAGCACTAAACTTGAGTTCCCCTCTTACAACTAAAAAAGCTGAAACCCATATTTTCCACTTCACTCACTGCATTTTCTTCCAGAGTGGTTTTCAGAAGAGTTTTCTGAACACATTTCCCAATTCCCTTATCAAACTAGCTCATTTCATGGCAAGGAATACAGCATTCATGGGGCCAGAAAGAAAAAAAAAAAAAAAAAAAGAAAAGAAAAAGAAAAGAAAGAATAAAATTATCTTGAATTTATATTAGAATAAAAAGGGATTGCTTCTTGATTTTTCACTCTGATAATATCCATAAACATCACTGGGCATCAGAATGAAAAGCCAGAGTAATCTCCTCTATGTATTCTTTCAAGAATATAATTTGCATTCCCTGGAAAATTCAGTGGTAAATGAGGTTAAAACTTTGAAGTCTTTTGGAAAATGAATACTTAGTCCTGAGAAAAAGAGGAATTCACTTCCCTTGCAGTGCTCAGGAAAGCAGCACACACACTGAATAATGTAACAGGCGGAGTGGGTGGGTGTGCATGTGCAGGCAGAACATCTCAGTGCCACTGTTGCTTCACAATGAAAATTCATTCCCAGACATGTCTTTTCCACACAATAATTTCAACACGTTCTTCCTAACCTGAACATGCTGGGCACAAAGGAGCTTCATGCATCGTGCTGTTTATCCTTGACCTTTCCTGCTGAGTTCAGGGAGGTGCACATCTTCTATTTTATCTTGGAAAATTCTAATTAAAAGAGAAGGGAGAGATTTAAACGTGTGAAATTTTAATAGACTTTCCCAGTGTAGCAATTGTACGTTATGTCATCTTGGATAAATTTTGAGTGAATTAGCTTTTGCAGAATGCCCACCAGACCTGCTTTCACAGGCTGTTTTGCCATCTGCACTATTAAAACATCCCCATTAGCTATGCCTAGGGTTTAATCTTTTGCAACTGATTACAAATTGTCCATAATTCACAGCCCAAAATAGAATCACAGGAATTAATTTTTAAAAGTTAGACATGCAAATTCATTATACCAGAAACAAAAGACTATATCTACTTGTATTATTCCTAAACTGGAAAGGATGAAGATTATGTTGGTCACAGATGCTGATAATAAAGATCAGATACTAATAAAGTGTTAGACAAAGTACAGTTATTCGACTCATGGGTGTTCAGGAAAGTTTTAATATGTTTATATTGTAAGTCTGACAGAAGTTCTAGTATTTCTCTTGAAGTCTGGTTGGAAAAATCCCACTGTATGTGAGTCATTGCCCTCTCACTGTGGTTAAATGATACATATTCAAAAAGCAAACAAAAATTGCCATAAATTCTGCTCCGTAAACCAAATATCTGTTCTATTAGATATCTTGAAGGGGGGAGGCTTTTTTCTTTTCCTATGATTCCCTTAATGATGGTCTTGCTGATTTTTGTCTTTCAGGAAGGAAAAAAAAAAAACAAACAAAAAAAAAAAAAGGTAAGAGAGAGCCTAGAAGGTATTGCCTGAAAGCTGGAACTTCAGCTCTTGCTCTGTGACTGTCACCTCGCTGTTCAGACAAGATGTGTAGGCTGCCCTGCACTCTAGTTTCCTCCTCAGTAGTCCTTACCTAGTTTATCTGTGGTTCCTGTATCAAGACAGAGGGTGATAAGCAGTCACCTAGAGCTAACTCAAGGTCAGCTTTGAAGCAGTTAGATGTCAGTAAAATGCACAGAATACACGTTTATTTTTCTACCACTAATGATGTATTTCTGTTTTGGAAGTCTCTTTTACAACGATCAAAAAAAAGGTGGGGATTCTGCTTGGAATCTGTGTTCCTAAAATAAGGATTTTGAGTCTTCTTGCAAGCCTATTTAGAAATAAGTAATATGGATGGGGAAGGCAAAAAAGCAAAAGTAAGGAATAGTTAAGGCATTTTTAAACATCAGAGCTGTGTAAAACCACAAAGGGTATTGTTAAGTCTTGAATTGGCATTCCCATGATTTCCAGGCTTTTTGACATAATGGAGACATGAAACCCAATGAACATCCTCTGCTTTGAACTCCTAGTCCTGTCAAACTTGAGGTTTCCTCTGCACAGCAATTTACATCACGAGAGTGCACTAAGGCACAGCAGCTGGCAGCTCTAACCACTCTGAAAGGAAACGGGCATTTGTTGTCATGGTTTGACAACAGGCTTCCAGAACTATAATGCTTCACTGGAATTCAAACATTCAATATAATGCCTACAAATTATGATTTTGGATGCAGAATATATTTTGAAAATTACTGATTCCATTTCCAGCATGCTGAAGGAAGGGGAGGAAATGGCATTTTCTGGTGACAGCTCTAGTATCTACCCTGTGGAGCTGTATGAGGTAAGCAGCTGTTTTCTGCCTTTTAATCTCCTCTGTGTCCATCCTCGTGCCTGAAAATACATCAAAAGCTGAATATTTGAACATTTATTTACTCAGGAAAAAAAAAATATAGGGAAAACACTAATCTTTTCTAGGGTGAGAAATCTGATGCTAAAGCTATTCTTGAAAGAGCAGAGAGAAAACAGCTCCCTCTCAAAACTGAAACACATCCTTGCATTTGCCTGAAGAAACCACCCAGATGTCTTGAAAGAGCAAAGAGAAAACAGATCCCTCTCAGCACTGAAACACATCTCTGCATTTTTCTGAAGAAACCACCTGGATGTCTCACTATTTCTTGGGAAGTTTGACTGCTACAGCGAGCAGGGCTTAGAGTCTTGACTCTTGGTTCAGATCTCCAGATTGCATTTTTCTTCATGACTGCTGACCTAGGAGCAGTCATGAAGAATGATTTGGAGATGGATAAGTCTGCCTTCATCCAACCCCCAGGTGGCTGTCACCAGTCTGCAGCAGATGAATAGTGCATTGATCAGCATGTGCCTGCTCACCTTGTGCATACAAAGACATTGGGGTGGCATGCTTCCTCTTTCTCTTGCACATTGCACACCACATCTATCGTGAAAAATGTGGGCTGGGCAGCTCAAAGGTAAAAGAAGCTGCCTCAGCAACAGGGGGATGACTCAACAAAGGAAATGACACAGGGAGAATGAAATGTTTATCTCTTGAAAAGGATATAAGACATCTAACTATTCATTCAGAAGCACTAGGCGTGGTAGCTTCTTTCTCTTTTTCTGGTCCTGTATCCAGTCAAAACAGCAGTTCATGGCAAGGGTCCCAAATAATGTAATGCATTTAAAAAGCCCAAATGAACATCTGCATCATGTAGCTGCCTATCCTTCAACACAGGATAAATTCCAGGTCTAAATATCAGGCAGGGAGTTTGCTCAATATTAAACTTACATATATATGATTGTAACATGTTTGCACTCATTTAAATGGTAGAGAAGGAATCCAGCTCAGGCTAGTTCAAGGCAGAGTATTTTTTTCAGAAATGCCTATTAGGTCTGATTTATTCACATTACATTATTGTCCACAAGGCAGAAAGATCACATATATTTCAAAGCACACCAGCAGCTAGAGCACAAGAGAAAGAGGATTCCGGAATTTAGGTAAGGCCAGTCTGTGTGCAATGCTTGGGATAACTGCTGATTTCTTTAGATTCTCTGATATCAGTTCTTTCAGAGTCTCTCAGGAGATGTTTTGCCTGTACCAGAACTGTTATTTAGACCATCAATAGAGGAAAGCCGAAAAGAAGCAGAGGAAACCAAGCAAGTGGATGCCACAGCATGCTGATTCGTACTTTAAAAAATCCATGGCGATCCTGGTGAATTCAGCACCACCAGCAGCAGAGGTTTTCCATGGATTCTCTGAAGAGAAGGGAAATAAAATCTTCTTTTGCAGCTATTGCCTGGACATGCCTCAGAGCTGGGCCTTTCCCAGGGTTGCTGAAAGTCATCTAATCCTCGTTTCCACCTGCTCCAGCACATCATGTTTTGCAGCTCAGCAAGGCTCTATCTTTAGCCTCTCAGCAGTGGGACATTTTAGGCAGAAGAGGATTAAGCCGGCACACACAGATTTAAGAGCAGCCTGTAACTAGTCACAAGTGTATTATCTGCATAAGCTGTCATTACTGGCAAGAATATAAAACATAATTGTTGCATTGCACTCTTTCTGATTAATTGGTTTAAGGCATGAATTAAGAGTGTTTCTACCTAAATAATAGTGATATTCATTGCAATAAAATTTCATTATACCATGTCTGTATAATTTAGCATTTTTTAAACTAGGGGAACTGATCTTTATGAAGAAACCCGAGGGAAAATATGGCTGAAGGAAATGTGCCACAACAAACATTACTACAACAGTGTCAAAGGGACATAAGCCTGACAAATCTAGCTGGCTAAATCAGAGTGTGGGCATTTAATACTGATGTGGGTGGTGCTTAGGTAGATTTTAGAGTATTAAATAATTTATCCCTAAAATCATAGTATTTTATTTCGTTAGATACTGTTGAACAATTTCTTTAGTACAAAAACAAGAATGACAACGGGAACATGATTTTCTCCCATTTATTTTTTTTTTCCCATAAAACCCGAAGTGTAAGGAATTAGAAATTATTTACGTGGATCCTCAAAAGCAGGTGGTTTTAATTGGAAAGATTCATTACTGTAACTAATCATATGCAAGCATCTTTGTTTTTGTAAAGATGAAGTTCCTCATATGTAATACTCTCCTCCGTGGAAATGTTCTTCTTCTTTGGAAACTGAGATGTGTCCCCGCTCTGAACTTGGCTTTGGCAGAGCATTTCTCTGTACCTGGGATCTCTGCCAGAAAAATGTGAAGACACAGGGTGGGACAAGGGAAAGAATGGGCTAGCTTGAGGGAGAGGTTAGCAGCCTGTGGTCAAGGGTTACAGAAACTCAAAATATGAAACCTTTACTGAAACTGAGTAGAGAAAAATGAAGAATATTTAGGGGACAATTCTTCCAACTCATGAGAGTGTTCAGAGGCAGATGAACTGAGCAGGACTCCTAATTTCTGCACATAGTAGAACTCCACTGACAGTAAACGTCTTACATGTTTACAGTGGTAGAAAATAAATTCTAATTTGGACTCATTATTTCTTCTTTTTTTCTTCACACTTTCAGAGTGAAAATTAATTATTGCTCAGGTTGACATTTTTAGATTAGACATTGTTAGACAAGTTTGAGAGTAATTTATTTCCTTTGTAAAGTTAAAACAAAATCCACGTAATCCAGACTGATTTTAGACAAGTGGTCTGTAAGAAGGAGGCAGCTTTTCCACACTTGAAGAGAGACAAGTTTAAAACAATATGTGTGCCTCTATTTAAAAATCATAATTTATTAATATGAAGAGTGATAACTGTGGTTTTTAAGGAGTTATGACAAAGGCAATTATCTTTAATGATCACAAAAGAGTTAGAAATGAGGAAAACCACCCAAAAGTACTGTATAATTTTTGTCCCTTCAAATAACTAACCCTTTGAGCAACAGGACTTCAACTTTTATAACTTGTATTTGGCCCTCTTAAGTTGCTAAATAACAAAATCTTTTATCCTCTGCCTATATTAATAATATCATAAAAAAGGTTCTTGTAGTAGAGGCAAACTGTTCAATTGTGAACCATAAATTACCCGGGAGGACAGACTTGGTTGGCTAAAATACCTTTCTGCTTGTAAACCTAAAAAAATTTAAGATAGTTGATTTACTGTCCCAAATCCTGTCAAAGTAATCTTGACTTTTAAGAGCCAGTGCTCAGGTCTGCACTCACTTGGAATTTGATGTGCAGCTATTACTGTGGTGGATGGACTTAAGCTGGGTAATTACATGTGCACTTGTCCCCTGGCTACACATAAATGGCCATGAGGCTTGGGAGAAGGATTTTAACTGAAATAAACCTTGCCTGTGGAGCAACCAAGAATTGTATGCAGACATCACATTACCACATCATCTTTGCCCAGAGGAGTGGTGAGAGAAGGAAAATGGGGTGTGACACCGTTTGGCTTCTCCATGCAAATGACATTGCCCAGCCCTCATGATTCACTGTGTGCACAGTTTAGATTCAGTGCAAATTTGAATTGTTGCTTGAAGCAGTGGGGTTTTTTTTGTGCAGTAAGACCTTTAGGGTAAGTAATGCAGAGCCAACTCTATGTAGAGCTGTCCTATCCCCTTGCATTGTTCAACTCTGTGCACACCCTATGCTGGAAGACTTGTCAGAATTGTCTGATTTATTAGTTACTGCAATTGCTGGCGTGACAAATCAGCTCCTTCTACTCTACAGTGCAAATTTTGTTCCTCTGTAACTGGCAGTCACTATTTAGGAAAGTTCAGGGGCTCTGGAGGTCTGGAAATATGCTTGACAAGACACAGTTTATCAGCCTGCATAAAGTTTTCCTCGTGTCATGTGCTGCCAATATTGATTCAGCCTCTTGAAGATTATATATCTATGAGAATTTTGTTGGCATAGTGATAATTTTCTTAATATAAAATGACCTTGGTTAAGTCAAACATAGTGGGTGGTTCATGTAGTATTAACACTCTTCACATCCCTATAAAGATTCTTTTTCTAACGCTAAGACTTCCATCTAGCTCCCCATCAGTCTCTGTGTGGGTTTCACAACTGAGCTAAAGCAGGAAACCTCTGTTGATGGGTATTAATTTCATCAACTCTCTACTCATTCCTGGGAGTATGCAGAGAGTGAGAGAGACAATCTTAATTAAAGGAAATGAGGACTCTTCTCTCTAGTTATCTATGCTTCTTGCTCTACCATTCGTGTCAGCTTTTTTTACAATTTTGTTTATGTTGATAATTTGAAAAGCAAAACCCAAATTCTCCTTTCAGATCCCTCAAAAATGATTTTATCACATCAGTTATTAAACAAAAAAATGGGTATCTTATGCATCGATCATATTTATAAAATCTTCAATAAGGAAGATATTGATGCTTTATTCAGTAGAGAAAATGAACCTGGATACTCAGTAAAACATTTCTCTGAATAAAGATTTTTGAAAGTTGTGGAAAAATTAATTATGAAAATGGCAGATGTTGCCTACAATTAGAGTGTAGAATGGTTTTCCAAATGGAATGTCCCCCACTAAAAAAATAAAGAGCTGTGTGCAGACAGTTTTGAATGAATCATTTGGTCATAATTCTTGAAAATTCAGAAGAAAATAGAATAATTTATAAATTAACCTCTAGGCTGCTGGGAGCAAATGTGAAAAGAGCTCGATTAGAACTTTGAAGCATGTACTTGGGTGTGTACTTTTGAAAATTTTTTCACCTCAAGGAAGAACATCTTAAAAAACAGTGAAATATAAAGGATATTATTTTTATTGCTTGTTTGTTTATTTTAATATAGGATCTTTTTCATACACATGCAGTCTTGAAAATGCTTACAAAAATATTAAGGTCACTGAGACAAGACTATAAGCAAATAAAATATCATTTGACAGGTCAAAGCAAACAGATGAAGGCTTCTGGGTTTGTGGCGCATAAAATCACACCATACTCTGAGAGGTAAATGAAAGAAATATATCTGAAATTATGTGCTATTTTTCAAGTTATCAGTGAAATTACTGTATTTTATATTTATATGAATATATATGTGTAGATGCATAAATATATATATATATACACACATATATATATAGGATGTATCTATGTGCATACACATACCTGAAATGAGAATATAGAATTTAAAAATAAACCCATGAGGAAAATTCTGTGTCTGAAAATTGTCATTGATGTTAATGGATTTCTATTTTGACATATCAGTGAAGAATACAGTCTGTGGAAATGATTAAGGCAAACTTTCAGTATTGCTGCATTCAAGAAGACAGTTAATCACATATTCAATTTATATCAAGGTTAATATAAGAAAGCTACTGAACTGGAACCCATCAGAAGGTACATTCAGTGTTCCAAATTTACAGCTGCAAAACAACATATAACAACATAACAAAAACTAGTCCTTATTGTTTTCTTAAATTGCTGAACTTGGAATTCAAGCATTTCGTCAGCCAAAGCTGAATTTCAGAAAAGAACAGCAAGAATCATTAGGAGGATGTGTCATAGAGTGATGTTTCTAATAAGTAATGGAGCACAGAGCAAAAGTCCCTCATGTTTACATTCACATCCCATAACTGATACAGACATGATATCAGGAGACTAAGATATCAAATTTGTGAGGTTGTCCAGCTGAACTTCCAACAGGTTCAGGACTTATTCTGAAAACATATTAAAAAAAACTTCCTCTTAAGACTAATTAGAGTTTGCCTTAAAAAAATATATGTGATGAAAAATATCTGCTTTAAGTGTGAATTACATTATATTGGAATTGTATTAAATAGAACAAAATACATCACAAGTAAAATTTTATTCAAAGTTCACACAGAATGCAATGGAAACTCAAAGAATTATATTACAATTCTCAGTATGCCCTGGTACAGCATATTTATAAATATTTCTTCTTTAACAGAAGTATTCCAGTGTTGGAACATTCAAAGAACAAAAAATTAATTAAGGCTTCAATCCATAGAATAAAACAAATCCATAAGTCTGATATATCTGAAACATTTGCAGTTAGTCATCAGTATTCCCCTAAAGAAATATTTGAAAATGTATGATCAGCCTTCATTTTTAAATTTTTTTTTCTGGATGCTGCCTCAAATTTTGATTTCTGATTCTTTAACTGGCTAAGGCAACAGCAACACCTATGTAACTCAGAGTGGCATCCATGCATCATTTCAGTCACTTTAACTGAGTGCAAATGCCATAAGACTTTTAGAGAAATGGACATTCTAAATTTGTAACTGAAGTTCAAGGTGAATTGTCTCATATTAGACTGACTGCAAAAGGAACTTACGTTCTTAATTTAAGCATCCCCTTTAGGTACTCAAAGCTAGGTTTCATAAATCTCAGCAAAAGGCTAACAATTTACAGGAATGAAGGGATACACTGTCTTGTACTTCATATTTCAGTGGTATGGCAGAAGCACAAATGAACTCTGAACTCTGGTTCTTTCCAGCCTGTAATGAAAGGTCTTGTGGTACTGAAATACCTCACTTTTAGCTGAAGTTATTTGTCATTCACATCTTCACTTGGCCTTTCTAATGATCCTAGGGAGTTTATTTTTTTATTAGCAGAACCTTTGCCACTCTCCTTCAAATCTTTAATGAAGTACCAATAGCTTACATATACTAAAAACACGTACAGTTATCCACCAAAGAAGGCAAATGATCATTTTAACATATTAAAACAAACAAATAAGTACTTGTTTGACAAAACCACCCCAAAATCTTGCTGGAAACTAACACATGATATGACAAGAGGTTTATTTTTCAAACCAGTCCCTTTTTTTTTTTATTGCATATTCACGTTATGGCACTTGATATCAAATTGCACACACAGTCTAAAACACAGAGCTCAGTGGGCTGTAATGATCTGTCCCTGCTTTGGCCAGACTGAAGTAAACATCATACATGTGGTACTCATTTCACATAAATTTCAGTTTCTGATCGGTGGTTACTGTCACTCGTTCAAGATAACAAACAGAAAATTATGGGAGAGCAATGTGGTGCAAAGTAGCCTGGAAGTTGTCCACAGAGCACGTCTTTTATATCTCAAGTTGTAATCCAGCTCACAAGAATGCCTTTCATGTATGAAGAAAGAGGTTATTATCCTATCAGTATACAATCTGTTAATAACAAACATCAGGGGAGAGCGATTCATTTGCCCTGACAGCTTTGTGAACAGGCTTAGAAACTGTTCTGAATAGTGAAATACATTAAGAAAAAGATGTTATTTATGGCAGAAGACAGGAAAGGGAGCTTTCCTTCTGGAATTTAGGAAAGTTCAGCCAGCCAAAACATAGAAAAAGCTCCAAAATATATTCGCAAAATTAATGAAAGACAGACCTTCTTATTTTCACCTCAGATTTAAAGGTGAAAAGCCATGTCACTCAGTGACACATTTTTCAAGATACAATATTGAAAAGCTATCAATTTTATTCATAGAAAAGGACAGGGAGATCTGACTTCTTATGAAAGCTGGTGCTTTTATCGGTCTGACCTCTGATTTAATTTTATTTCTATACTGTTAAACTGGATTAATCATTTCATTCAGCCTGCACTTGTGCATGCTCGCATGTTCTACCTGGCCCTTCTGGAGAAAGGTTATGGAATGGAAGATGGAGGCAAATTCCTCACGTGTACATGGACCTGGAGACAGTCTGCTGATGTATTGAACCTCCAGACATAGTGATGTGATTGCTGTGTTTGGTATTAATTTACATTTTAATTCAATTTATTTTAATATAAATATCATATATACATATAAAAGATATTTATATATAGGCATACACTACTCAGCTAAAATATATTTTTCTTACTGACTAGCCTTCTCTCTGATTATAAACACGGCATTGCCAAAAAATTATACCTACAGCTGATAAAAAAAAACCAAAAACTAAAAATGGGAAAAAAAGAAGGTTAAAAACCTTTATGATGATCATTATTTTGTGGGACCTTAAGATATAGTTGCATAGACATGGAGACATAACTAAACAATTCAGAAATTCAGATTTTCTAATTGCATGTATTTTACACATATATTGCATTGTATTAGCAATATATGGTAGATTAGCAATAGATTTTTGTTACTTGTTACAAAAAAGATCTGAAAGAACTCAGCCAACGACAGTCTGTGCTCCTTCAGCCAAAAGAAGTTCTTATTTTAAAAGCTTATGCATTTCATAAAGAGTAGAAGTGGAAACCAAGGTAAAGAATTCCTTCCTTCCTCTCCCTCCTCATGAGTGCTAAATTTGAGACTAAAATCCAGTTTTTGTGCCACTCTGGTGCCTTCATTACCCCTCCCTGCAGGGAGGTGTCCGCAGGTGCACGGGCCACGCCGTCGCAGGTGGAGGAGCTGCTGGGCTCAGCAGGACCTGGGCCGGACACGCGAGGCCCCCGAGCTCCAGCAGCTGCTCAGGAGATCCGAGCATCAAAGCCAGACCTGCAGGAGCATGGTCTGCACTTCAAACAACAGCACAAACCAGCTCCTGTTTACTGTGACTCTCCCGGGTTCCCTGCTACATTCCAGTCCAGCTCTCCCTTAATATTTGGAATGATCCTTACTTTTTCTCCTAAGAGTATGCACCTCCCACCTGCTTTTCTACAAGCGTGAAGCAACAACATCTGCGACCAACCCATAGTAAAAAGGGGCCTAACAATTTTTTGCTATTATGTTGTTAAACACATTTATAGTTCCTGCCCTCATTATTTGTATTTTAAACTCACACACTATCTTTCAAAGAAATAAAGTCAGAGATTTGAAGAAAAAAACTTCATATGTAACAGTTTAGTTTTCCATTTATTTAGGAAAGGTTAGTGTCCTTAGTGTAAAAGATAATTCAGCAATTCAATTAAAATGTTATTGACTTGCTGTGGCTTTACACAGTGGAAAGATTGGCTATGGGCTATTTTCATTAAAATTGTTTATTCACGTCTCATGTTGTTGTTTGAGGCTTGTCAGCTTTTCATCAGATGGAGAGGTGCTGAACTTGCAAGCTGAAGTCCACTGTAAAAAAAGACAGGTAAAAGCAGAAATCAGTATTATGATTTGATAAGAAGAAACATTTTCTGTAGGGATCCAACACTTCCTCTTTGTACATCTAACAGAGGCAGTCCATGTAAGGTAACTCACTGAAAAAATCCAGCAAACTGTATCGTAGGTTTTTGTGAAAAATCATAATGAAGGTAATTATGGCTGGATCTGGAATTGTAACTCATCAGTCAAAGGATGAGTTCACTCTGTACTGCATGTGTTAGTCTGCTCAGTTCAGAGATGAAAATCCTTGATACAGGATGTGTTATCTGTGAAGGGATGGCCGAGCAAGCATGCACTAAATCACAAAGACTGAACTAGCCAGGAAAAATCCGTTTTTCATCTGTTGCCATCTGATAGATGGGGGAAGGAGGGGATGAAATATTTAATCTTTTTTTTTGCCCCAATGGTATTTTTTATTATCAGTCTTGTATCTTCAGGATTAACAGTTCATTAATCATAGACACAAGGATACATTATGGTCCAAATTCCTCCCAGATCTCCTTCACCAGATGAAGTGAAATTCACATGCGCATTCAAAAATTCATATTTTCATGACCAAATGTTGTCTAAAAACCATAGTTATCCAAATCACACTTGCAGTAAGGGTCAAGGTTCTCAAGGTCTAAGGATCAAAAGGGCTTTGTCCATAGAGGCATTTTTAAGCTCAAATGACTTCTCATGATAACAGCAGTGCTTATTCTTGTGAGATTAGAGAAAAAAGGTTACAGTAAAATAGCTGTAACAGATATTGTGATTTGATGGATAATAGATTAAAAATGCCTAACATGAACTGAAATATTATCCAGCAAATAATTTTGAAAATAGCAGAAATAAAAGTTTTTGGTTTGCATGTTGGAATTTTTTCTCACGAAATGTAGTCAGACTACAATTATTTTAGTCAGGTTTTTTTTCGTCAATGTCATCTACTGAATTTTTTACAGCTATTTGAAAGATTTTACTTCAGTGATGGACTGCTTATTATTTATACAGTTTCAGCAGTAAACAAAATGTTTGAGTTCTTCACCTGGTGGGATGAGAAGCTAGTAAAGAATACTTTTTTAAGTCAAAACACAATATATTGCCTAAAGTAGCTTTTTATGCACCCAGATCTTTAGAACTTGTGTTAAGACAGTCCTTTTTAAACAACAAGCTGTCTTTAAAAGCTCTTAATATTTGCTGGTTTGCTTTTATTTCACAGCTTCAATATAACAATATCTCTGGATTTCTGTCCATTGCAGCTGTTATCTGTAGATCATCATTAGACTGGCTGGACACTTGTACTAGAAACAAATGACCAAATCAAGGCAATATAATGAGGCTGGATCACTCAAACATTTCCAAGAAGTCAAATCAGTTTTCTATTTTGAAGTGAAAAAGATGTATGTTTTTAACTAGTATTGCAAGCATTAGGAAATATTGTGAAGACAGTTCTCGTAAGACCCTAGCACCAGTGAATTCAATGAAGAAAGGGTGGATTAAATTAACTAAATTAAACATTTCTGGACTTTATTGCAACTTTCTTGAGATTCATAGAGCTATGAAACTGTTGATGAGGGGGAAGGTCTACATTTTCCTTTCTGTGTTCACACTTTTATTTTACTGACTCTAGGGGATTTGTGAGCCAGACTTCATTCAGCATGTTCTAAAGAACTATGCACTGTCTTCCCTAATAGAGACATTATCTTTGTTCTTATTTCCATTTTTATTTTCCCCTTATAATAAATTAATCATTCAAACTGAAATGTATCCCTGGGTTTCAGGGTGTTTTAGTTGGCTGGTTGTCACTGGTTTTGGTTTCAGTGTGTTTACAGCTATTACATCTTATAAGAACAAATAGATGCAAGATCTTTCACAAGAGAGTTTTTATCACATTATGTTTCCAGTTCAGTTGCCAATACAGATAGCTGAGTCATGAATATATATCCAACAAAAAAAAATAAACTTCCAAATATGTCAGAGTTCAGCAGAAAGTGCCAGGGTATTTCATACAGACTGTCTTGATATCTTTAAGATGGTATTTTGTTAAATCCCCTCAGAGGTGTCTTAAGCTAGGGTTTTCCAAAGAGCCTCAGGGTACAGGGAACTGTTGCCTGTTTTCTTTAGTTTCCCCTAGCTATATTTGGCTTTGCTTCAGAAGACATTATTTTTCCCTTTAGATGCCCCGTGACCATAAATGTTATGTCAAAGAGTATTGTTTTGGTTTTTCAATCTTACTAGCTAAAAATTCAAAACATCTTAAAATGAAATTGCTTTTGGAATCCTGATTTGTGAGAAGTGTCTGAAGTATTTGTAAGATAAGTAAAACATATCACTTGTCAATGTAACATTAAATTTAATAAATATTTTGTATTTATTTTTATTTCTGATAATTTTACCTCATGTTGGCTGTTATTATTATTATTAATATTATTAGTATTAGTAGTACTATGATTATTTAACACTTCACTATATCTTAAAAAAGTCTAGGCTGATCCTTTAACAGATTATAAAGATGTGAAAGTTTAAAACCTTTGCATATTTTGTGAATTATATACTAATACAAGTTGGTGGATAGGAAGAGTTGAGGAAGACAGGCGCAGGATAGCCCTCAGCCTCCCACACACTGGGGGATCCAGTGTGATCCATCAGGGCCATTTCTGTGGCAGAACAGGGGCTCTTTCTTTGATTCTAAAGTCATGCCTCTAATGCACCAGTTAAACATTATCAAAGCATATAAATCTTTCATATATTTTTAGCATTGCATTGCGACATTTTCCTTCAGGCACTATAGAATAAAGTGCACACAATATCTACCCTTAGGAAACTGCTATGCATAATAGCAATTTTGTCTAACGTAGTTGTTGCTTTGATTTTTTTTTTTTTTTTGTTTTGTTTTCTTTCGGTTTGAGCAACATTTAATAAAACTCCTAAGGATAGAAAAAAAGTGACATTTCATTTTCTTGGCTTTGGCTATCACATTGTTGTGTCTACATGGGCATGCACTCATCTAGAGCTGCTCACACCCACACTTCCACCCACCCACAAAGCTAATCACAGTGTTTTTAAAATAAAATAATTTCTTACTGCCTAACCACAATGGCAATCCTTCCAGCTCATTTGATTCACCACAAATAAAATACATGGAGTGCTGCAGTAGGGAATTTTTTGGTTAAAACTGACATTATTTAAAACCACACTATTTAAGCTTCTGATAGTGGAGTTATGTTGCCTTCATTGTGATTCTGTGGCAGTGTTAACAGAATTTGAGTTCACTGAGTTCGTAAGTCAAGATCATGAAGCTCTGCAGACCAAATGTGCTAATCTGCTCTGGAATGTTGCCCCATCCCATCTGAAAAGTCTGTATTTGTGCTGAAGACATAACAAAGAGACTTTCTACTTTCAGACTCATTGAAAGTATTTTAAATAGTCATCATTCTAGGGGTCTCATTTATCATCTATGCATTTAGATACTAAATTTATGCACGTGCAATTCTGTATAGCACTTAGACACTAGAGATTTTCCTCTCTCACCATTCCACTCAAGAATTCACAGAAATCAAACAACCAACTTTCTTTTTTCTTTTCTCCATTTATTTTATTTTCATTTTATTTCCTTCCTGCAGGGCTAGGTCTTTTGCTTTAAAACTGAGAATCAGAGTGTATGAGCTGAAGCCAAATTCCACAGTTGGAGTGCTTTTAAGACTTGGAACAAGTTAAGATGTATGTTTTCTAATTTATGAAAGAGGCAAAGAATGGCAGACAAAGAAAAGCCAGGATAAAGAGAAGATAAAGAGAAACTGCTCTTGTGTAATTATGATGTAAGTATGTAGCTACAAACTGAGAGGTCTTTGGAGAGATTGTGTGATACTGGCCATTCTCACAAAAGAGGAAAAGATGGCACTTTAACAATGTTTAGAGAAGCTGAAATATTTTGCATTAAACAGCAAAAACCTCATTCATGCTGTACACCTCTTTAATGAATATCTCTAATAACCCATTTTCAACAATGAAGTTTGGCTGTAATCTTTAGCAGCTTTCATTACTAATATTGCCAGGGGTATATATATTAATGCAGGAGCATATGCAAACATATTTCTAAGTTTACATTCTGTTAAAAGCTAATTGTAAAACTGTTACAAAGTCAAGGCATCTAAAAAAGGAAAATGAAGTTTTACTTCCACCGGCTTAGGCGTATACATTGTGACCAGTTTTGGATTTCATGATCCTCTACTGCCTGCCAGTACCGAGGATAAATGATGTATTATAATGAGGAATTTTTTTTTCTTTATATTTAATTCCTACCCATATAACTGGATTACTGCAGCACCTCCTGTGGGGTCACACCAGGGCAGAGCACAGGGGGACAATCCCCACCTTAGACCTGCTGGACAGGCTTCTTTTGATGCAGCCCAGGATACTTGCTATGCTGAAAATACACTTTGCTGGATCATGTGCATCTTTTTATCCACCAACAGCCCCAAGTCCTTCCTCTCAGGGAATGTTCATCATTCCACTCACCACCCAGTCTGTGCTGCAGTTTGGGACTGCCCAGAGTCAGGTGCAGGACCTTGCACTTGGCCACATGAACTTCATGAGGGTCCTACAGGCCACTCTCTCAGGCCTCAGGATGGCGTCCCTTCGCTCCAGCCAGTCAGCTGCACTGCACAGCTCAGTGCCATCAGTGCTGAGCATGATACCACTGCCCACGTCACTGACCAAAGGTGTTGGAATGTGCCAGTGCCAGCACCAGCCCCTGAGGAACGGTCCTTGTCACTGCTGTCCACCTGGACACCAAGATATTGATCACAACTCCGACTACAACCATGCAGCAAGCTCCTTATGTGCAGTCTACCTGTCAAATCCATGCCAAAACCCATTTTGGAATCCAGAATGCTGTGTAGTACAATGTCAAATGTCTTAGACAAGTGCAGGTAGACGACACCATTCCCTGATCCACCAACTTTATACTTGTTTTAGAAGACCACCAAATTGGTCAGGTATGATTTGCCCTTCCTGAAGCCGTATTTGCTGTTACAAATTACCTCATTTCCCATGTGCATTTGCATAGCTCCCAGGAGGATCTGCTCTGGGATCTTGTTGAACACCAAGCTGAGCCTGACCAGCCAGCAGTTCACTGAGTATTCCTTTTTCTACCTTTATAAAAATGAGGTTTATGTTTTCCATTTTTCCATTCAGTGGGAATTTCCCACATCTGCCCTCACTTTTATAACATGGTGGACAGTGGCTTAGCAACTCAATGTATTGGTTCTGTCAGGATCTTCAGTTGCATTTCATGGGACTTGAGCACATTCAGGTTCTTTAAATGATCTCAAACTGCATTTTCTCCTATGTTGTGCAACCATTCATTTTCAGAGTCCCTGCCATTGAATTTTTTTTCTTTATGTTTTTTAGTCATATCAGGTATGGGAAAGGAACTGTTAATATCAAAGAATGGATTTAGATTTTTAGTATAGGAATGGAAGAAAAATCTTCTTAGATAGTTCCTTTTGGATTCTTGGAAGAGTTTTTGCTGTCTTTCCTTTCCCTCCTTAATTTTTAATTAACTTGTTCCACTTTAGGTCTTGGGCAAAATTTTTTGTTGCTTTTGGGACACTGAAAATTTGTTGGTGCAGTTAAATGCTCTTTTTGGAGAAGTGAAAGGAAACATTTATCTAGTGTAATATTCACCAGTCCTTGGATCCTTTTGGTTCCTGATGGTGGCCATGATATTTTCAGTATTCTGGAGCTTAAGATTTACTCTTAAATCACATGGACAATTTATCTCTTTCAAATGAAATATAACTCCCAAGCAGTACTCATTATTTTTAGGAGAATAGTACCAGAAATCCTCCCCATAAAACTATTATGATTAGTATTAAGACTTTGAAAGTTACTATAATATTGTATACATTGCATCTGATGTGGAAGCAGTAATACTGGCTGTACCTTTTCTTCACTGTGTTTTTCAGTTGATGTGAACTTCTTCTCTGACAGACTTGGTTAGCTCAGAGGAAAACATGAAAAGGGATATAAAAGATGGAGACAGAGGGAATCCAACCCAGCACTGCTGGGGAAAGAGGAGAGAGTGTCTATCAAAAATGCTCCCTTGCTGTTTGGGAAGCATGTGAGTAAACACAACAGCAGTCAAAAAACTCGTGGGAAAGAAAATAAAATATTTGAAACCCCAGCACTTGCCAGTGTGAGATCCACTGATTCCAACAGAGGTGTAGAATGCAGTGGTTAGGAAGTGAGAAGCACAGAGCCCTACACTGTGCTAGGAAAAATCATGGCTACAGAAAACCCATAAATTCAAAGCCATTATTGTGGTCCTTAATTATTCAGGATTCATCCTACTTCTAATTAAAAAAAAAATGCAAGAAAGAAAACAAGAAAAGCTACAGAAAATATTTTGCATCCACCGTGCAATTTTTGTAGAGTGCTAGACTTTAAAAACTTAGCATGCAATTATTTTTGTAAGGTATTTTTATTTTGGTGTTATAGTATTTTTTCACTAGCAAGCCACAAAATTGCCACTCTTTAATAATCTGATTTCAAAATAGGCATTAATTTGAAATTTTCTGGAAAATCTTAGTACAGAATCCACTCTTTTCTGGACTAAGATTAGTTCTTTGGAAAAATCCCATACGTAATAGAAGGAAAAGCAGGTGAGGATTTATGGCATACAATAGTGATTAGTTTTTTTATTCTTTTTTGGGCAGAATATTTAGACAGAATCCAAAAATGTATTTTCTTTACAAAAAAGTTTTTGCATATCCTTAAAAAAAATCCCAGTGACTTTCTAATAAGATTTTAATATGGAATTTCCCAAATTTGCTGGTGATAGTAAACCTTATGCTGTAAAGAAAAAATCTCTGACAGCAATACTCCTTTGTGTATAAAATCTAATGTAGAAGCTCTGAAGTGAGAGCTTTAGCATAGTTAAGATCTCAATCAAAATATCTTAAAGCTGGAATTTCCTGGCTTTACCTGATGAAAGTTTTTGTTCTTGACAAAGGATTTGTGTTCTGTTGTAAATCTGGCCCCAAGGAGAGAAAGAGGTTTTTATTGTATTCTTTCTCTCTGTATAGTACTGATCTATTAACATCAATGTAGCTGTCTAACTTGCCATTTCACGTGGTTGCATAGCAAATGACAAGTGGTTTTCAGCATCTGAATAAGGTTTTCAACACCAGACATTTTGGCTGAGAATATGTTAGCAATGATCACACGTGTAAAACATTAAGGCATCTTCTGGCATTCACTGTTAAATGTATATTTATGTAATTTACCTTTAAGAATTTATTTTGTAATTTGTGTTATGGCATAGCAATAAAATAAGACACTGAAAATCAGTTGTATGTGCATTGAGAACAGCTTTGCAAAGAGGGTTTCTGGCTTTCCATGTTTCATATTTTGGATAGATTATCTCTGTTGTTTTATTTTTAGGTATTTTTTTTTGCCATAGTGAATGACTTGGGACATTTCTCTGCAAAGTTTAAGAAAAAGACTGAGACCAGCAAGCTTCTCATCTTAAAATGGTGAAGAACAATTTAAAATGAAGTCCTAATCCAATAGAGGATCTTTTCTAATACACCATCAAACATATTTTTTGAGAATAGTTATGAACATTTAGCATACAAGATCAGAAAGACATGTGAACATGAGTGTATGTCTACACACATACTTGTGCAAAAAGCCCTAAAAGGTCCCTAATAAATCCTTTCATACATGGTTAAATTGCAAAAGTCCTGACTTTGGTATGGATATTCCAATAAGGCTGTCTGTGCTTTGATGTCTCCTATTCTGCAAGAGAGCTCAACTCTGATGAATATGTGAGGCTCTGCAGTGAATGGCTACCTAGACAAAAGGTTGCTAGAATGTGCAAAACCGTAATAAATACATTTACAGAGCAGTGGTTCCATCACTATATGAATTAAAATATATTTACCTTCCAGTTCACCTATCCAGCATCTCTGTACCACTTCTGCTTAAAGTGTAGTGCCTCTAAAGATGAAAGGCTCATGTGTTGACCACATTTAGGTGTTTTATAAATATCTGACTTTACCCTTCAAACACTTTCACAATACTGCCTATGCTACGAGAAACACAGTTGCACCCACATTATCACATTGCAAAAGAATGTTACAGGGGTTTTTTGTTTGTTTGGTTCGTTAGTTTTTGTTGTTTTTTTTTTCCCTTTTAGTATTTCTCCATCTACATTTACACAATAGAATTCCAGATTTTATACAAATGTCTTCTACCCACGTAAAAATTTGAATTAAAGTGGTCAGAGATGCAGGCAGCTTATTTACAAAATATCAAGCTCATGAGATGTACACAGATCAAACACCTCTCTTACATTACACAGTCGTCAGAGACAACAAGAAATGAAAAAAAAAAAAATTCCAATATGCCTCCAAAGCATAGTCCTGCAGTTATCAAATTACCTGTGACATTACCTGTACAGTAATTAACATTCTTAATTTATTCACAACAGTTCAAGACTTGCAAATAGGACTAATGTCTGAATAAAAGTGGAACCCCAGAGGCAAAATGAAATAATGACAGGATTAGAAAAAAAATAATAGCTGTACACAAAATTTTTCAAAACCTTCTAGATAATGTGCACGACATGTTCTAGTAGGAGATTAGAGTTCAATGTTCTCCCTGTTTTCTCTAGACAGTGCTAATTGGTTTCCAGTTTGTAGAAAATGTCCTGCAACTGACTTACCAGACTAGAGTGGTCACAGGAATATTGTCTCTGCTTAAAATGTCGCCACAGAAATATGTTATCTATCTTTTTTGCTACCTAGTTCTGAAAAATGATGCCCAGCTACTTTTTTGCTTGCCATGCAGTTGGCCTTTTTTTTTTTTTTAATAAGATATAATTTGTGAGAACATACATTAATTTAGGCATTTAGACATCCTCTCAACCACTTTAGATGTCACTAGAGAAGAGAGGATTTGTAGCTGCTCCGGTGGAAATGATGGAGTAATTGAAACTGATTATAATGCTTAATCCACTTGCAACAGTCTGTAACCATCGTGCATAGGATACTGAGAAAAGATTAATGGATTAATGAACTGTTCTAAATGTGTTGTTTTTGTTTTGTTGTGTTTTGTTGTTTTTTCTTTTCCCAGGCTGTTGTTAATACCCTAATCTCTAATAGGAAAATGGTTCCTGCAATGTTGTAGGAGTAGGTAATTGTTCCCTAAGGAATCTAATCTTTCTGATGCCTTTGCAGTGACAAGTGAGTCACCCTTGGTACTCTTTCCAAAGGACAATAATGGACTTCTGCATCAAGAACCATTGCCTGGCTTTCCAAATAAAAGTTGAGAACCATACCATTTTTTCTCTCTCCCTTTTGCTAAGCTACAGGTAAAAAGATCAGGAAGCTGAAGAAATGGTAACATCTCAAAAGAGAAGCCACTTCAAGAAAAACAGCAAATTTATACTCAGAAAATCCCTCTCTGGATGCAATTCCCCAACCCTGCTGCACGAAACATCTCTTCAGTTTGGCAAGGATGCCCCCAACTAGAGAGCTGCATGGAGAAACTCCTAAACCAAGAACCTGCTCCAACTGGGCAGGAAATCCATTACCAACAAACTTTGTCAAATCAAGTAGGAGAAATAAAGGCCGAATGTCAGCTACTGGAAAATGAAGGGCCACACAAAGAATAGTTAGAAAGTTGAGAGCTGTGAGTGTATAAGGAAAGAGACAAAGAGTGTCTTGCCACTTCATGCTAAATGACAGGTAATGGTATTTTCCATTATTTGGTAAAATAGTACAGTCCTAAGACAGAGGTCTGAGAATGAGACAGCCTGAGCTTTGCCTTTGCCATTGATCAACTCTGAGTCATGTTATAGGCAGCTCACTTCAAATTCTGCAGCTCAGATTCTTCAACTGTAAATTAAGATTAAAATATTCTCTCATTCTCTCCTGTTATTTTAAATAATTTTAAAATACAATAGACATGAAGTCACACTGATTTTTGTTTTTTTTCCCTCTATTTCCATCTGCGATTCCCTGGCAGAAATTAATAAATTGCAAACTTAAATGAAGGTATTAGAATTTAGAAATTTATTATCTTTGCAATAAAAGCACCGTATTATTATGTTTTGATTAAAAAAAATACTAATCTTTCCCTAATTCATTCTTTTCCCTGGGAGATGACATTAGATTTTACTTTTTCATAATTTTTATAATTTTTTTATTCTTCCATAATTGTTAGTCCAGTGTTGTCCTGCATTGTCTATAACAATCCAGTCAAATGAAGAGGAAACTTCTAGCTTCTATTAAGGCTTGGTTTGAATTGTTTGGTGAAGTAATTTGACATTCTTCTGTCTTTCTCAAATTTTCTGTTTTTCTCAAATTTAAAACAATCTTTTTAAAGGTAATAACATATATTAATGCCTCTTGCTAAAAAGCAGTTTCCTCCAAAGTTTTTTATTTATAAATTATCACGATTCATTGAAAATAAATTTATTCACAACCTTTCTGATCACTTCTAGTTAGCATATTACCCTCAGAGATAATACACTTTTCCTGCAGACATATAAATAATATATAAATTATTTTTCAACTTGATGTGCTTACAGCTGTCGGCCAAATAAATAAAAGCAATTTATGTTAGCCGCCAGCATTAGTTTACATTTTTACAGTTGTTTAGAGAACTGACAAAAATATCATATCTGAAAATCAAAGTCTTTTTATCAGATTGTGTGCTCATTTGGTTTGTTTTTGTGTCTTCATTTTCCAGCTCCTGCTACCACCATGCACAGCAGGAAATTCAGCTGAAGTCAAAAGACTAAGTAAATAAACAAAGCAGCTGCTTTAGAATCCTCCAGACAGGGCCAAATTCTGAATTACAGGGCTACCTAAAATAAGGAAAATAAAAACTCAAACCAGTATAAAAATGCTGTATATCTGTCGCATCTTAAAGGACATTTCACTCAGCTTGTAATAATCCAGGTTTTTTTAAAAATTGAAGGAAATCTGATGGAGACTGCTCCTTGAAGCCTAAGGATTTATCTGCATCTGGGTTGGGGTGCACACGTGTGGTTCCTGTTTGACTCAGAAGTGGCCTGAGGCCACAGTTTTGCCCCAGTGATTTGTGACAGATGGTGAATAACAAATAAACTTGCTAAGCAGAGATCAAGGGCTTTGGGTAAGCATCTCGGATTCTTGCCTGGGAATATGCGAGAGCTTTGCCTTAACTTGTATTTCAGCAACATTTACCTGTCAGTAAACCTCACACAAACACAGAAAGCACCAGGATGGGAGAAATACATCAAGTGTGGTCACAGATGCTCAAAGTTTGTTGCTTCTGTCTGCTGATCATTGTCACCTTCTTTAACAAGACCTGTAGCCTCATCTGAGATATGGGCAGTAGAAAGGAGAGACAGCTGACAGTTCATGCATTTTGCCAGAGTGACCTGCCCAATGGAGAACAGGAAAGGCTATGCTGAGAAAGCCCTTCACTGTGTCATCACCTCAGGGTGACATTATCAATCCATTGTACTCTGCCAAGATGCTGCAACGTGCCTCCATGAAAGGAGTTTATGATAAAATAAATGTGCTTTGGAAATGAGAACCTCTTAAAAGTAATAGGTTCAGTATCTAGTTTAGAGCCTGGCTTTAGGCAGAGGCTGCTAAAGCAGAGGGTTTATTTTAGAGAGAAATGTATTTTTATAAACATTAACTGGAAACAGGTACAGAGATTTGTGAGGGAATGTTGTTTAGTGTAAGTTTGATGCAAACATGTGAATCAACATCCAAGTTAATGTTCCACTGGACTTTATCATTTGACTAAAATATCACTAATTCAATAAAAGAACAGTTTGGCAGTTTGCAACGAAACGATCTCATGTTAACTCCAAGAAAGTCAGTGCTAAATTGGTGATACCAGTTCCATACTGTAGCCACACTATTAGTTTTGACACTGTCTGCATGCAGGTGGTTTATAATGCATAATATTGATCTGCAGGATTCTTTCTCCCCCCCTGCCTTCAGCTGTATATTAGCTTCTAGCCTTGATCTAAAAAGTTGAGATGGATGTTCAGTATTATTACCCAGCAGAAAGGGTAAAAAATCAATTTTGTCTCCTCGTGCTTTATTCCCTCATCTTCCCGTGCTTGAGCAGTGGGGTTGTAACAAACGTCAGCCTAAAATCATTTATTAGCTGGTGTTGTGACAACCTCTGTCAGATGAATATATTGCTATAAGTACATTGATGCTCCTGAAATCAGCTTTCTGGTTAAGGATAAGAAAAGAGTATAGCAAGCAATCAACTGTTTTTAATGGAGCAATACCTTCATAAAGCACTGCATTGCAGAGTAAGATCTAGCTAAGAAAAACCCAAGTGTGAATCATGTTTTCAAGACTGATGCCAGCAGATGAGAGTTGCTCACTATAATTTATGGATTTTTAAGTTCACTTGTACCGATAAGAGAGAAGAGTTTCAAAAATTTTGACTTTCTGCTTTTGAAAATTAAATGAACAAAGGAAGGATTGTCATATTTACTAACCCTGTGCTAAGTAACCAGAAAAAGCTTTCGTTAATCTTTAGTTTGAATTATGGATATAGGTCATTTTCTCTTAAAATATATTGATGAGTCCTCTAAATTTCATTTCGTGACTTCCTTTTCTCACAGCATGCTTTGGAACAGGAAAATAAAAACTTGCCTTCCCCACTCTGCTTTCAAGACAGTACTCAGCCACAGACAAGGATTTGTGCCACTATAGCCTAGTCTTTCCTAACCTTTTAAGTCATATTAATCCTTCACTACCCTGTCATCTGTAACTCAGTTTGTTAAAGGCAGGCCTCACTCAGCCCTTCATTAGCCCAGTACCTCTTTTGTATGTTTCAGTATTTTACACAGATATAACACAGATTAGAATCTAAGTGAAATCACTACTGAAAACAACATTGAACTCCTAAGCTTTCCTCGTGTTGATGGCTCTGTGCTTGTGCATAACAATTCCTTGTGCAATATTGTCTACCTGATAGAGATAAAAATGTAGCAGGAGAAGTTATCAAGCTACACTAGGAAAAATTATGCAATTAACTTGTTCTTTTAAGATGATGTTATGCAGGCTGCTGACCTACCAGAACATCTGAGATCTGATTGTTTTGTAATTCTGGTCTCCCTTAAAATGATATACTAAGGGGTACTTCTGTTGAAATGTGTAGGATTTTATACCTATTTAAACTTACTGAATGTCTCTGTAAATTACTACATATAATGAAATCCTCATTGGATTCATCTTAGATATTTTATAAGATTGTATTAAAATATCTTTAAGGTACCACCTATCTTTCTTAACCTTCAAATAGAACCCAATCTACTTCTGACAGATACAATATTCCTATTTAAAATTAAGGCAAAAATCATCTGATAAGATTAAACACTCTACAAAGTAAATGCTATACATTTACTTTTATGCTTCTTTTTTTTTTACTTTTTTTTCTTTTTTGAGCATTTGAGGTTATTAAATTGAGATTTGAAAGAGATTTTTGTCTTTCAAACAGTTGAAATGATAGCAAGAACAATGCTAGCATACAATGACCCGAAATAATGAGATGGACATTATGGCATTAAATGTCTTGAGACATTGCTGTGACTTTGTTTTTCTTTGTGGTTTTATTTTTTTTTTTTCCCACAATTCAGCTTGTATTTATGGAGGTCAGACTCTCATTTTCTGCTTATAGTCAACACATATTTGAGTTTTTTGAAAATGCAGACATATGACCATGCAATGTTAAATATAACTTTTGAAAGTAATACTTTAGATGCTTATATATCTGCATAAAATGTTTTAAAACAGGCCCATTGTTTTAAGGACTTTCATAAATCCTAAAATTCTAAATTGTGTATTTTTTTGTTTAAAGTGAAAATACATTACTTCAGTGTTTGATAAGTCAAGATAAACTTAATGGAAATTTTTTCAGAAGGGAAAAACTAATTATGATTTTGCTATATTTCACATTAATTTTAGAAACCAAGATCAGAAATATAAATTTATGAGAAGTTCTTTTTTTTTTTTACTATGAATATATACTATTTTTTCTTGTTTTTTTTTTAAATTTTAAAGCAATTTATTTTGATTCTATCAAGCCATTCTGATTTCCATACACTCTGAAAGTAATTCTGTTAGTAATTGTTAAACTGATTTCAAGGAAAGAGATGAAACCTTTATTGACTTATCTGCACATCTTAAGCCAACTAACCATTCATTTCTCTACCCCAAGATACAAAATGAGTGCCTTTTTCCTTAAGAAATAAAACCCAGAAGATTTAAGTAGATGGAGTAGATTACTGCAGTGCATGGAAATAAATACAACATAATAAACCCACTCATTTTAATGATGTTTACATATGTAACAGCATATCTGTGAAAATTATTCTGATGTGAGCTGTAAATATACAGACAGGCACAGAAGCCAATTGAAATCTTCATCGAAGGTAATTCTGTACCTGGGAAAATAGTAATTTTGTTGTGCAGCAAACGGTGTTTTTGGTAAAAACAGCACCAAGCAACAAACTGCTAAGATGTAATTCTTTAACTCCCTCTATGCTGCCGCCATGCTGTGTCTCCCTCACTTTTCCAGAAGATAAAGCATGCTCATGTACACAGGGGCTGTTCATGCAATGGCTGGGATATTCGGACTTTCCAGGGCTGTTACCTGCAGGAACCACGCTGTTGATCTGGTGGGGCTGACGCCTCGCTCTTCTCACCTCTCTGATGCGTTCATTACTTACCTACGCACAACAAAGAGTGAATTTAGAGGCTTTATATCCCTCCATCTGACTTAAGGAATGAACAGAAAACTTTGAATGTAATAGAACATATTGTTGTTTTATCCTTGTGAGAAAACACCCCAGTGTTTACTTATACCAGTAAATAAATTCAGGTATTTGTGGGAATCCAGGATACAGAAATATCTCCTGTGCCTGTCCTGAGAGGCTTTATTCCTCAGGAGAGCATAGCTTTTAGTCTTTGGCCGTGGAAAAAGCTTCCAGGACTTTGTGAGAAGTTGAGTTTTTGTTAATGTATATAGTAGATGATATTGTAGTTTATCACAGGGTGAAAAAGTAGATTTTGGGTTTTAGTATGGAAGGTAGATGAAAGACAAGATGGAGGAATTTTGGGTGTTGACTCAGCTTCTTCCTTCTTCTTCATCTACTCCATTTTCTGTAGTTTTGGGTAGCACAAGTGATTGGTTAGACAAAGTCACAATGCAGATGTTACGTGACTGAAGAATAATTAGGAATTGGTAGAAAAATATAAATATACTATGTGATAGGTATGTTGTGGAACTCAATTGGATAAGGTATCTGTATAAAAATCCTTGGAATCATCCATTTTTGCTCTTTCTGGCACATGTCACTGAAGTGTGCAGGGCCTGTTGTCACCTAAGGCTCTGAACTGTGATACAGAAATAATAAACACCTGCAGACCAAAGCCAGTGACTCCTGTTTGTCTCATTCCTGGTTCCTGAGCCTGGCACAGACTTTTCTCAGGGGATTCCTGGTAAAGGGGATCCCCCGTGGTGTGCAGCAAAGACTCCCACATCTGGTGCCCTGTGTGAGGAAACAGGTGAACTCCAACAGGTATTTAGCAGAGGGATATCATTCTGAAAAGTAATTTGCTTATATCCACAGCTTTATATAGGTCTCACTCCCAAAGCAGTAAACGGCACAGTAGAAGTAATTCTGCTGCAAAAAGAGCATGCAATTAAGAAATTAACTTGGTTTCCAACCAAATAAATTTGGTACTTACACAATCCAAGAAATACATGAATAAGTGACTGCAGTCCTAGGTTTCAATTCATTCCCTACATATTGAAATATTAACATGGATCAGTTATCAAAGGAAAAGTGGCTGGTCTAAACTCTCAATAACTTTTCCAGATTCAAGTCTGTGAAGTTATTTATCTTTGGTCAAACTGCAAATTTTGGTTCCTAATAGTTACTTATAATACAAAAATAAAACAAACTTCCAGATGACCAAATAGAAATTCACTATAATATTAATTTTATCATATTCAGATGATTGTGTGTGTTTTAAGGGATGGGTGTCTGAAGAGCATAGTTGAAGAAGGTACTCAGAAGTAGCACTGAACTGCTGTCACGAAGCAGAAAGAAATTAATATCAATAGAAAAATCGAGGAAGATATAGAAATTACAGCATATCAGAAGTTCAGAAAGAAGATGATATTTTTATGTGCTCCTGTGTGGACTCTGTGGGACATATATTTCTGAAATGGTATGATTTTTGATCTGAAAGCATACATTTTCCACTTAGGAAAGCAATGCTTGTCTTAAAAAATTGCTTTGTCTGAACTGTTTTATTTAGAGGTTATTTTTTAATAATATTTTATGAAATTCAGATGAAATATATGGATATATTAAGAACTAACAATTTAAAAAAATTTCTTATAAATGGAAGTCTGGGGCTGACCTGCACTTCAGCAAAATTACTCCTTTATCTACATTCCTACTACCTCAAGAGAAAGGCATTATTTTTTAAGCATTTTGTAATTCATATATCAATTAACTTTAAATACATTAAAGACAACCAAAAATATATCAATAAAGAAACATAATGAAAAGAAACCTTACAGTAACATGAACTTTTAACAACTGTTGTGATCAGAATTGTCAGGGGAATATTAGATACTTCACACACTAAGGGCTTAAGCTCTGCTTTCAAACAGTACATAGACAATTAAATGAAAAGTCTGTTGCAAAGGGTTAAAGTCTGAGAAGGTGCACATTTCCCAGGTCTCCTCCCCTGTGGAATTGCACCACCTGAGTCCTAAAGCAATTCTGAAGTCCTGAAAACACCTGCTTGTACATTATATTTTCAGTTCATGTCTGAGTGGCTTCATTTCTGTAACGGCCTCATGAGGATGAAACAAAATTAAACCAAGACGCCACAGGTGAAAATTTGTAAGTTATGTAAATGTCACATGTAGGGCAAAATGTTGTTTCTGAGTAGAGGAATGTTGTTGTCAAGAGCACCACTGGGAACATCTACACATGTTCAGAACACCCCTGCTCTTTTCACCACTGCTTGGAGTGAACAGAACTGACACTTCATATCCACCTCCTGGGATGGATCCTGCCATTAACGTTCAGAAGCTGAAAGCTTCACTTTTAAATACAAGAAAAAGGCTACAGATAATCATAGGAATCACTCTCCACGTCTATTACAGCTTTGTCTAGACATCTAAATGAAAAAAAAAACCAGAGCAAAGCAATTAGGGAACCAATTTCGTGTCAGTTTCCCCACAGATCTTTCAGTGTCTATCCAGAAATTTTTTGTAGAGTATTTGCATGTATAAAATAATATAAATGGAGACATAATTTACAATAAAAGAAGGGTTTAAATAAAAAATTTAAAATATCCCCAAACAATCTGTACATAGTAATTGGGAAATTTACCTCAACAATCCTATTTAGAATTACACGGACAGTTGTCTAAACATATTGAGGGATGTGTGTGTGTGGATATGCATGCACACACAAATAAACTGCCCATTAACTCATTAACAGTTCCATGTATTCAAGGGAGAAGCATAGGTGAAGTATGGGGCTTATTAATGTAATTACTATTAAATGACAGAAAATCTTAAGAGCAAAAATGTCTTAAATTCTTGGCTATATTTTAGCTTAGCTACAAAGTTTCAGGATAATATTTTAAAAACCACCTACTTCTGGTTTTCCTGTCAACCTTGTAAAGGATTTTGACAAATCCTCTCCCTCTGTGTAGTTATTATACATTTTTGCTGAGGTGCGATAATGGAATTTGTGTTTATGCACTGAGGATGCCAAAGAGCTAGTTGTTCTTAAACCACAGGGATCAACTTCTCGAAATTACTCACACTTCTTTTCCTCTCTTGAGGAAAATGACAAAGTATTAGGCCATCTGAAGAGATGACATGTAACTCTTCTGCAGATATGGGGAACTGAAACCAGTAATAATACTTATAGGTTTATTTTTGGAGTGTGAAGTGATTAAAAATGTGATCCAGCATAGCGGAAATTGAAACTGAAATAAAATTCCTGGTTTCCATTCCCATCACATCTCATTTATTCTCCATTCATCTTGACACATCTTATGGAAGAAAGATCCCAATATTTTAAGCAGAAAATGTTGTTGAAACTTTATTCACAGAAATTTTAAGTCACATAATGGCACACAGAACAGGTGACTACATGAACAGTTCAATGAAATTAACTCAAAAGCAAACCAAAATACTTATTTTCTGCCTTGTTTAAATCTGGAGTAAATCATATCTTGTCTTCCCTCAGGGTACTGACATTTCTCAGAACTGTACGGTACTCATAGAAACTCCTTTTCTCTTTCATTTTGTGATTTTTTTTTTTTTTTTTTTTTTTTTATGCACTTTTCAGATTTTCCAGAGAAAAGTCACACATATCTGAAATTTGGCCTCTGATTACTCTTAATGAGCCACCTAAAATTACACACAGATGGGCTCCCAAACATATTAAGTCACAAAAATGCCTCAGAAAAATTCTTTGTATGTGTTGCAGGTCACTAGAAGAGAAATATTCTTTATCTCATTTGTAAACTTCAATTAGCAGATGTCTTTGGACAATTAATCCTTTTTGAACTACATTGAATTTGCTTCATATATAAATTCAGTCTATTTCAAACCTCTCAGTTTCTCATCATACAGTGGTGTAGAACACACATAACAAAATGTTTCAAAATTCTACGTTACCACAGACTCCTTTTAATTCAACTAATTTAAAATGCCACAGAAATGTCTACTAATGTGAAAAAAAAAAATGTCCACAAATATTTTTATCAGAAGTTAATTACAGCGATCCCATTTGAATCCCTGATTTTGTTGGGTTTTCTTCCCTGAGAAGAAATATTGAGTTTTTAGCAAAAATAAATTAACCTCTGCCCCAGCAAACCCAGTGAGGTTTGATATGAGGACCAGAATCCATATGTATCTAGGAAGTCAGGGTTCTAAAGTTTTCTGTGTCTGTGTACCCAGGTAACTAAGGAAATAGGGAAAAGAGAATTCTTTTTGCTTTTGTCCATTTACTTTATCTTTACTTCTGAAGTTTTTTTCATAATCCAAACTTATAAAGTATGTATATTGAAAAAAAAAATCACTCTGATAATCTAATTGAATATAAACATTTTGATTGTATCAAAACCTCAACATTTGAAAATAGTTAGTAGAGAGTTGATCAAACTCGTACGATTCACTATTCAGTCAGGTGGACAAAAACATTTTTTTGTTCTTTTGTGTCTCAAGAGGTTTTTTTCTCAAACACATAATCATATCATATGATATATTGCACAGCACAGTCTCCCATAGCTAAATAATATCCTGGAGATCCACAGCAGAGCACCAGGTCTATGTAGGAACTCTTTTACCAAAATATCATTATCATTATCTTCAAACATGTATTCTGTCTCTCATACCATCCCCATGTATTCTTCTAGTATTTGGTGCATTGCTAATGTATGATGCAATCCTAATCCTTTTTTTTTTTTCTTTTTATAAACTATTATTAGATATCCATATTCTGGTTACTATCATCATTGCCATATTCAGTGCTGCATTTTTACTTTCAAGGGCAGAGACACCAGCCATGAGAGTGGCAGTAGGTACATCCTTGTACCATTTCAGGATCAACAAATCTATTGTTAAAGCAAATTACTGATAACAAGAAATGGAATTTTCTTTAAATAGAGTAAAATAAGGAACAAGCAGTATGCTGTTCTGTGGCTGGTTTTCATTCCCCTTTTTCTGATGGGCAAAGCAAGAGTTTAGGTTACAATCCATAACGATGCGCCGTTTCCCATTCAAGGTGACTGCAAATTCAATTCTTCCTGGCAGCACAGATTATTCACCTCTCAAGTCATTCTTCTGACACTGAATTCGGTTGCACAAGAAAATGTGACTGGCAGCCTTGAAATGGAAACAGACAAATTGCAAAGAAGGGTAGCAAGGCATCTGAGCACTTCTGCCGCATCTTGCTGACAGATGGGAGATGTGGCACCAGTCACCAGCGCTTGCATCTCCAGTGCAGTTAAAGAAAAGGAAGCATTCATCAAGCCCTGCATTTCTCATTCCTCAAACAGAAAGCTGTTTACATGATGTCAGCAAATGATTACCCTCTGCTGCTGTTGTTGTGCTACCTATTGGAAAAGGTGAAGAGGTTATGTTTTGAAATTCCATAGAGATGTTGATTAAAGAAACAAAGGAAGCTGGTTCTTAATGCCCAGTGTCCCCTCTTCCCTTCTCCCCTGCTCCCTCCCACCCCACTCCCCCCCAAAAAAAAAAGAAAAGGAAGCAAGCATCATCACACTCACATTTTTGACATGAGAAATGAGTTTTTCTTGGAGAGGACAATGAATTCAAAGCTCAAACTGCTTACATATATCAAGGGAGAACCACAGGATCTAAACACTTTCCCTTCCAATGAGTCATGTCTTTAGGTCGTTTCTCTGGTTTTCAGTCCTTATCTAGTTCTTATCTGACAACTGACATGGGGTAACATGGATCTCAGATTGCCTTGCCTTATTTTCAGGTCTCCATTAACTATGCCTGAAAAATCAATGTTATTCCATCTGTGTGGAAGTTTGCAAAATCATACTTAGTGAATGACTCCTTATTGGACCATCATTGGAAAAAATGATGCATAAACTGAAAAAGATGGGGAACTACTGCTTTAGCCATTGAATGTGCTCAGAACTACAAAGTATCGTACAATCAGAACTCCCAAGTATTGTACAGTCTTTTTAGCCATTGAATGTGCTTAGAACTACAAGATATACAATCTTTTCAGGGAACTTGTCAAGAACATGACGGAGTTGAACAGCTCCTCATGAATTTTTGAAACTTGGAGGTGAAGTGTTTGACTCAAAGAAGACAAATAAGAAGTAGAATTTGACTTATATGAAAATAACTGAGCATAAAACTATTGTGGTGATTTCCATGCTTTGTTTTAGACCAGGCTGTCACCAGACCTTTTATTTTCCTTTCCTTTTTCTTTGAAAGTGTGCTTTTCACAGCTCCTGAAGAACAGATTTTTCCTCCTCAGTGGTTCAGTCCAGTATCTGGACCTAGATAATTGTTTAGAGAACTATTTCCCTTGTATGTGATACAGGAAACTACATTCAGTTTAGGCAGGATCAACAGGTCTTTGCTTCCTGTTCATAACCGCAGTGTAAACAATTCAAACCTTCCATCTATGTGTGATAGCTTTATTTCTCTTTCTTAAGCTCTTCAAGTCTGATAGACCTTTAAAGCCTTTTCCGTCTTAGAAGATGATTTATTGCTTTCTTTTCATTCATATCTATCTGTAGTACACCAGAGAATTTACCCTTTCTCAGAGTGATAAACCTCCACCAAGTACATTACATTGGATTTCTTTTATTTCCACCATGCACATTTTAATTGACAGTGCTTTTTCTTTTTGCCATGCATACATGAAGTGTGGCTGCCTCTCCTTCTTATCCTGTGCAAGTTGTACACAAGTATCTGACATACTCTGAGTTCTGCCCCAATATCTATTTCCTCTCTGTGTCCCTTGTGTTGCTTCTACAAAGGTAGATACCAGCACAGAAAATCCCTTATCCTTTGTTGTGTCTCACAGAAGAACATTTGGTTCTGCATTGTTTCCATTTCCAGACAACCTCTTTAAAGAAGTTAATTTTAACATGAAAGATCCAATGTAATAAATAAAAGTTTATCCATGTGAATATTTGAAGTGGAGTACAGCTGAATGTTTATATTTATAAAACAGTGTCAGTTCTATATGCAGAGAAAAGGAACAGTCACATCTTTTGGGTGGTCAACCCAAAATTTCTATTTTCATTTCAAAACAGATAAAACTTCATTTAATATTTTTCCCCTCTATTACAATAAATTTGTGTTTCACTTAAAAGCACAAACAACATTTTCAAGCTCTTTGGAGTATTAGTGCCTCTAATGACTCTGTCTGTATCTGACATGCGTTCTCTATACGTTTCTAAAATGTTTTCATTCAGAGATTACAACTATAAAATACTATGTATATATGTGGAAGGCTTTATAGTGATAAAAGGGAGCCAGCTCTTGAAAATATAAAGTATTTAAGACCGTAAAGAAATACAGAGAGTAAGGCTCCCATATTTATGCCCAAGGCAGAAAATAGAAAAAGAAGAGGTGGGAGGACTCTCTTGGTCCTTGCAGTTGGTGTAGCAATTAGTTCTGTTTTGCCTATTTGGCAGAACAACTTTCCCAGAGCACCACTAGAGTCACTCCTAGTAATTCTGGAGGTAAGAAGAATGGACAGGTTCCTTATCTAGTAATTATGCTGTCAAAAATTTAAATAATCTTACTGAAAACCCTAAAGAGTTAGAATGGAACACTTAATTTCAAAGGCATACCTTTCAAGTAATAAGAATCAAGAGTATTTAAAAAAAATCTATGAATACTTGCTAATGAATGAGCTGCCTGTTATGCAAATCTTTCCTCCTTTGATTTTGTTAAATAATGTATATATTTTATTCAGGATAACATAGTAACCCAAGCAGTGTGTAAAAAATCCTCACCCTGTCTATCTGGAAATAGCCTATCTGAAATACCCGTAGTGCTTTGAACACGGTCTGGCACACAGAGCAGAACAGGCATGTTAAATATGAAACTGCTTTTACAGCAATACTCCAACTCCTGTTAGCCACAAGGATTTTGAACAACTGGGAATTGTGTACAGACATTCAGTTTGTCATTAGCACAATACAACAGTACTTGCCTTATTTCTAAGCAGTGTTCATATGCTATTCATTTGGCAGTTTTGCTACACTGCTCTGTTTCTGATTCTAGACTTCAGGTGCATGGTACACTTCTGGCTAAGACTCTAACTTCTGTATAGGACTCTGCTAGATTTTATCACCCCACATTAGGTAATTCACACCACTGCTGATGATGTTATGAATAGCTAGCATAAAATGAACACATGATTAAGTCGCAGACATTGACAATAAAAAGAAAATCGTAATTTGCTCTAGACATGTCTAGATGGTTACAGCAGACCCTACTGAAAACAGGATTGTTTGGAGAGTATTTTAAATCTTTAACTTCCAACAGGTAAGTATTTAAAGGCAAAGAACTTTGAATGTATATATAAATCAGCAAGTGCAAATGCATGATGTCTATAAATATGGGTATACAGGTGGTGGGACTGTTTCAGTCAGACCTTCAGAAGTATCAGTGGGGAAACAACTATATGCCAATAGGGGAAGTTTAATATCTTAACAAGCATATAGTATATTTCCACATCTGGAACTAGTATATAACCTGAATTAAGCCTGGGTTGGGTAGTTTAGTATTTCTGATGGCATTTTCCCTTCATGTTTAAGCTGGATTTTCAGCCTCCTCAAAGAAACATGATCAGACTCTGAAACTGTGTGGAATTCTGTCATTCACACTACATAGCAAATCACGGAGAATGCAGATTATTCCATACCAACACCTGGAGACTTTCTTCCTTACACCTGAGAAGTTCAGAGATGGAATTGATTTGTGCACTACTTCAGCACTTAGAGAAACAGATTTAGATTCATTGACAGGCAGAATACAGATGTGGCTTATTTGGAGACTGTTGTCTTGCTCTAAGCCAGAATGATGACCCCCTAAAATTTCAAAATAAAAGTTAAAATAAAAATAACTAGGTAAAAATATGTAAGGAAAAGAATACAGTATGCACTACCAATATAAGTAGGTAATTATGTCAGTATATCCCCAGAAGAACAAAAGGAAAACCAATATTTTAGTAATGAGGTAACCTACAAGACCATTATTACTGAAAGTTTGTTAATACATGACCAATATTCTTATATCCTGTGCTAGGAATTAAATAAATTAGCAATATAGTAAGAGAGGCATGAGAATAAGATAAAGAAGAGGCATGGAAGATATTTGAGAAGGTGATCCAGATCTTTCATTCTTCCAGGCTATAAATACTACATTTTTGCCTTTCTTAACCCAAAAGTTGTATAAAAGTCAATAGCTAGGAGCACTGCAAATCAAAGCAAAGATGTATCAGCATGTTTCTGGCAAGTAGTAAGACAAAGATAAAAGTGGAAACATGTGGTGAACAGCTTCAGGGGCTGGGTCTGGCCCCTCGCCTGAACATGGCCAAAACAGACAGCATGCCACAGAGTTTTGTTTGTCTTAATTAATTAGTAATGGATGACAAAAGTATGATCTTTTTTCTCTCTTTCTATCTCCCTGATGACACATCCACACCTATCTCCATTTTCTCTCCAAATGATGCTGCTACACTTAGGGCAAAATCTTCCTCCTCTACTGCCTCTGTTGTTCAGAGCAGCATTCCTGTACTTCTTTGTCTCATTAAGTCATAAAATCACCTGAAAAATCTCATTTTTCAGGCCAGTTAGTTTGAGCTTTTCTCTTTATTGACCTACTAATTGACCCTATTTCCCCGTCTATGAGTGCTTACATCAAGACACGTGGATCTCACCACCAAATTTTGCATAGGCTTACTGATTCTAAACCCAAAATAGTGATTTTTTTGAAGAACAGAGTAAAAAAATAGTGTGTAAAAAGTGTATTAAATGCACCCTTACAGCCATCAGCCCATAAAATTGTTTTCACTTCTTTATCATGTATAGAAGAATTCTATCATATAACTTATGGTAAATTAGTAACCTGAGATTTGAAAGATGTTACCTACATGAAGTTGGATTTTATGATTAGAATCATCGACTACTTGAGAACATCTTCAGTAAATGCTTCTAAACTGACTCATTACCAGAAGTTATAGCTCGATTTTCAAAGTGGTACAGTCCCACAAACTAGCAGACATCTCAGTTGTCTGTGCACTTATCTGTTTAGCTAGTAAATAACTTACTGAGTCATTTACATGCAGATTATTTTGCATATATACTTCCATGCATTCATATCTTGGTTGTCAAATTCTCTTTGGTACTGTGAACATGAGTCATGCAATGATTTGAGTTGGAAAGGACCATAAAGATCATTTGGTTCCAGCAACCCTCTCATGAGCAGGGACAGTTTCCACTAAACCAGGTTGCTCAGAGTCCCAATCTTGAGCATTGAACATTGTCAATATTCAAGACACTGGCCTTAAACATTGTCAGGGATGAAGAGTCCACAGCTTCAGTGGGCAGCCTGTTTCAGTGCCTC
>VXBQ01012110.1:0-42734 GCA_013400175.1 Phainopepla nitens
GCTCTGCCCTGCCCTGTCCTGCCAGTTCCCTCCGCTGCCTTGGGGCTTCTTTGGTCTCCGGCTGCTCCAGCAGCTCCGCAGTTTTTGCCCCGGTGGGCTCTGGACGCGGCTTTTCCGCTGGGGATGGAAGCCCTGCGCGCTGTGTGACCCCTGCCACCTGTTTCTGTTGCTCAGCACACCTTTGAGGGTGTCCTGATATTATATTTACTGCATGAGTTCAATTGCTTGAGGGTGGCACAGTTTCACTAGTGCTTACGGTTCTGTCTTCTCTCTTTTTGTGCATGTACAGATCTGTTAACCGAAATAAATTTATCTCTTGTTCTGTTGTAGGTGTCTTGAGGTGTTCAAATAGACTATGTAAAATAAAACGTGGTTATTGCAACTGTGTAGAGATACAAAATACTTATTTTTCAGATTGCAATTCCGGGTAACATTCGATTAAAATGTATTTCCTGGAATAAGACCCAAGGTTTCATAGCCTGTGGTGGAGAGGATGGATTACTGAAAGTTCTGAAATTAGAAACACAAACAGGTAAATGAGTTGTTGTTGTTGTTGTTTGGTTGTGGGGTTTTTTTAATTTTTATTTTAAGAACAAAACACACCATGCTTAAGAAAGCATAACTTCTTCCCCGAATTACTTGACAGTACTACGTATGTTTTAAATCTGAATATAGCTAGTTATGTATTTCTTCTAACATCAAATTTTTTCATCACTGTGTTATGAATACAGTTTTTCTCCAGCTGGTCTTATTTGGCACACAAGTAATTTGTCTACCCATTATATCTGCTGAAGTTTTCTTCAGTGTTGCTTCCTTTTGTTTTTTTTTGGGGCATATAATTAATTCTTTTTGTGTAGGCTTCCTCTTTATTTTGGAACTTACTTTGTTATTTCTTGATTTTGTTTGAATGTTTTCTACCATCTCAATTATTTTAGGGAGAAAGCTATGTATTTTCTTTTAAATAAATACATTCCAGAAAAAGTAAAATCCATTTAAAATTTTTTTTTAAACTTTTTTTTCCTGAATGTAACAAAATGTGATAACCATAGCTGTTGTTGTGGGGTTTGGGGTTTTTTGTTTGTTTGTTTATTTTGTTGGCTTTTTTTCCTCAAAAACTGCTAGACCATCAGGCACATATCAATTTGGATGACAGATGTGAATAACAAACACAGGGATCTGAGGGGTGGAAATTTCATCCTGCAGTTACTATGTACTTCTTTTTTAGTGGTTCAGTTTATCTATGTAAATAGTGATTAGACCTTCAGTATTCATAGAAACATTGTAGCATGTGTGCTTTGTGAGGTTTATAATCAGTGAATTTTGTTATTTTTTTAGATGAAGCAAAGATAAAGGGACTAGCAGCTCCTAACAACATTTCTGTGACTCAGACTCTTGAAGGTCATAGTGGTAAGTGTATCTGGACTTTTGCTCTACTTTTAGTTAGTCTAGAAATACAAGATTTTGTGAAGCTGATAGAGTAATTTTGGTATAACTTTTTATTGTAAATCCAAAATAAAGATTGTGAGTATTCAGCATGGTATGTAACAGCTTGGCTGTATATTTTTATCATGTTATCTTGGATAAGGCTGTTTGGGTTTTCTTTTTAATAATGTCTGTGATACTTGCTTACATGTTACAGTAGCTTTCCATTTTCTTCTGAAGAAATTAAAATCAGTTCAGTAAACCTGATTTCTGTGTTAAATACATCATAATTTTCCCTTTATTGACAAATTAGAGAATGTGTATATGCACAGACTGCAGTGTACAGACAAAGTTTAGAGAGGTTAGAAAGCAAGTTGGAGAAGGATAATGTGTTAAAGTAAAAACTGAATGCAGCAAAATTAGGGAGGACTTAAATTCTCTCATGAGTAGTGTTGAATGGTCTTCACCCATGGACAATGGGATGTGAAGAGGATGCTAAAATCCTTACATTATTTGAAGAAGTGGACTCTTTTATAAGGACTTGCAGTTGAAATCTGCCAAAAGTCAGGTTATTTTAAGGGCTTAATTAAATAGGATTGGAACAAATAAATTGTGAGGAATTGATTTAGTAGATACTTTGAATGGATGTCTTCAGTTCTGGGAGAGATTACTATTACCTTAAAAATCCTTGACATTCAGAATATCTTTGATTGCATCTGTTGATAAAGTTCATGACTGAAACACTAAAAATGGAAAGGATACAGATAAAATGGATACCCAGCAGTGAGGGCAGGAAAAAGTATGATGCTGGTTGACCTACAGTATGGAACTGATAAAAGTTCAAAGATGTCTCAAATGTTTGAGTGGGATCCCATGTGAAGCCTGGGAGTCTGAAGGATTTGTGTGTAGAGTCTTCTTTTGGGTAATTGTCAGGGGAGATTATATTTTTAAAGTGCAGCAATAGTGAGGATCATACTAGTAAGAGGAAGAAAAACCCCAAACTTCCTACAAAATTAAAGTTTTGTCAGTGTCCTGGAGTGTCAGAGGTGATGAGAAACTGCAAAACCATGGTTTGAGTTTTGGGTGTGGAATCAACACTGAGCAGGATTTGGAGAGGATGTTACTCCAGTGGGTGAATACAGAAGCAAAAGGAGCTCTTGAGCAGAATTTTGAAAGAGGAATTAAATGACACAGAAAGAAGCCTACAACTAAATCAGAGTCAGCAATGCAATTTTCTGAAAAGCTCCAGGTTGATTAAGTTGGATATTGTATTTTTTTATTAACTACCTAAATAAGGCCAACAAAAAACTTCTTATCACTTTCTAGGTTTTGTGCAGGTTGTGACATGGAATGAACAGTATCAGAAATTGACTACCAGTGATCAGAATGGCCTCATCATTGTGTGGATGCTGTACAGAGGTATTCTGCAGGATAAACTTGAGATGGGATAATATTCTGTGTCATGAGAAATATTTTTTTTCCTCACCTGCAGTTTTTACAATTCTTTTTCAGAGTTTTTGTTTTGCGGATTGTATTGCTTAAACTAGTTTTAAACTGATTTCAAGTTTTATTGTCATACTTGTCTGTATTTTTTATAGTGTAGTCACATGTGACAAGGCATTTGTCCTGCAGAGCTGCTGTAGAAGAGGATATCACTACTTAGCCATGTGCTTGACAAACTGCTCTAAATTTTTAATCTCTATTGCTTGGAATACAGTATGAAAAATATATTGTGCAGTGAGCACAAACATGTTAGTAGACTACAAGAACTTATAAACACTCCATAAAGCATCAACTAAAAACTCTCATAAAAACAATTTTTAGAAATGTTTCAGGTAGTGAACCAATATGACTAACCAGTGTATGACTGTAATTATCTTTTATTGCTCTTGACCCTTTCACACACACACACATACTGTGGTTTACTGGAATTCCTTTGAAAGCCAGCAAACCTCACAGTCAAGGTCACCACTTTCCAACACAAGTGGGAAAGAAAAAGAAAATAAAGGGTTTTGCTGTTCTCTTGGGAATTTGAGTTTAATGAAAAATGGAAACAAAATCTTAGCTCTTCTCCTCATTTCAGGATTAAGAATAAAAGTCTTTCTGGCTGATACATGGTGGCTACTGTCACATAAATAATCTCTTAGTTTTGGAAAATAATCAGTAAATTACTGCCTATTCCTAGCCAGTTGTTCCCTCTGTTTATGTTTCTCGTTGTATTGTCAGTTCTGAGGTTGCCTGAGCACAGAGCTCTGTCTGTGGGGCCTCTCTTGGACTCTGGCTCCCCTTTGGAGTCCTCGTTCGTCACCGTCCGCTTCGGAAATGAGCAGCTCCCGTGGGAACACTGGTCACAGGGACTGTGTCTGTGTGCTCTGGGGACACTGGACTGTAGCCTTGCTAGCTTTTACTGAAAGGGCACTTCATGAGCAGTGATTAGCATGTGCCTTGAGTCCTCTAGAGGTTTATCAAATCACAAGTGTGACTCGGTTTTTCTGTCACTTCTAACAGGTGCTTGGTATGAAGAGATGATTAACAACAGAAATAAATCAGTGGTTCGAAGCATGAGCTGGAATGCTGATGGACAGAAGATTTGTATTGTATATGAAGATGGAGCTGTGATTGTTGGATCAGTGGATGGTAAGATTTTTAAGCCCTACTAATTGTGCTATTACACAAATTTGTAGTATTATATACACAGTGGCTCTGTTTCTCTAGGTAAATACAATTAATAGTTACTTACTAATTGTTGCTTTGACTTTAGCTGTTTTAGTTTTTACAATGGTAATTTGCATCCTGTTTTTAATTTTGTGGTATATTCATTAAGTGCAGTCAATGTTTTGTTGCAGGCAATCGCATCTGGGGAAAAGACTTGAAAGGTACCCACCTGTGCCACGTGGCCTGGTCCTCTGATAGCAAAATTTTACTCTTTGGAATGGCAAATGGAGAGATTCACATTTATGACAATCAGGGAAATTTTATTGTAAGTTCATGGTGTTATAATTAAGGATTATAATTATAATATCAGGATATAATAATAGTTATATATAAGTATTAAAATTGACTTCAACAGGCATAAAAGCTCACTTCCTCTTAATGTATTTCATGTTTGTTTAATTGGTGGACATCAGTACTGAGAACTGGACAAGCTCCTGCACAGAGCTTTTATTCAAGAATTCTGCAGCTTTTTATTATAATTATTTCTTTTTTGGTATTTAAATGATTATCACATCAACTAACTACTTTCAGTCTTGCAACAGTTACTGAAAATGTAAAAGTAGGAATGGTCAGACTGGTGAAATTAAGTGAAACTCTAGGACATCTGGAAAATCTTTACTTTCAAAGATATTTGTGACGATGGGTCGGATAGGTTCCTCCTTTCATTATTTGCAGGAACTAATGCTGGCTTAAAGGATATTGACTTCTTACAGCTTCTGCTTCTTAAAGTGTTAGCATGCTTTTAGAAAAAGTGACAGCTTATTTTCCTATTGCTTCTGTTATTCTTTAGAGAAAGCCTGGTAGTGAGTGGAAAAATAAAAGGAAATAGCTATAGTATATTGTTTAATTCCTGCAACCTAGATTTATTTATTTATTTTTATCTACTTAAAGTATTGGAGTATGACTATAATAAAATGCTAAGTAAAACATTGACTTTAAAACCAGTGTATTTGAGACCATGTTCTTAACTTTTAAATGCTTAATATGGTGGATTGTCTTCTCCTTTCCATTACCTTCCTAAGAAAGTATCTGCTACCCTTCCTGTTTTCTTTTCTTTATCCTCCCACTGTATCCATCTTTCTTCCCACTGTGTGAGTCATGGTATTTCCAACTGCTACAAATTACTGAAATCCTTTAAAAAATTTGCTGTCATTTCCCCCACCATATCTACAATATATATGGTTGTGCTGTCCCTTCCTCTCCCCCTCTCTCCCATGACTTGCCTGGCATACCTTTTTGAATTGATCCAGGAATCCTCTTATCTTTCAGACAAGCCCTTACTTGTTCCGGGCTAGTTATTGCAAAAGTTATCTTAATTGGTATTCTCATTTGGACACTAGTGTTTTCCAATTATTTTTATATGTTTTTCAGCAAACTTTAGTCAAGAAAAAGCTACCAATTATTTTTGTTTGTTGTTGTTGGTTTTGTTGGTTTTTTTTTTTTTTTAATATTGTGCCCAGGAATGGTTTGAAATAAAAATTATTTTTTGCAACATTCCAGGGGGTTTCTTGTGCCTATGCACATGTGTGAGTGGTGGCCTTTTTATGTTGTTGGCTTTCTTTGTTTTTAAGCTACTTTTCAAAGAATGAAAATGCCAGCATTAGGGTACTTCTTTGTAGTTAAAAATATGTTTTCCTATGTCTGATCTGGCTTTGATTATATAAGGAAGTTTTTCAAACCTATAAAATTCTGAGAACTTGAAAATTTTTCTCAGGACAGGAAAACAATTTTGCTTAGACATCATGTCTTTTGCAAGTGTCAGTCGAAATAGAAATTATTCTTTAAATAGCATCTTGCATATGACTTTAATTAACCATTCTTGTGCAGGTGAAAATGAAGCTGAGTTGTTTGGTGAACTCAACTGGAGCCTTCAGCATTGCTGGGATACACTGGTACCACGGTACCCAAGGCTACATTGAACCCAACTGCCCTTGCCTGGCTGTCTGTTATAACAATGGGAGATGCCAGATAATGAGAGATGAGAATGACTACAGTAGGTACAAAATGTGGGCTGCAAGTTACTGAGCTTCTCTTCACCCAAAAGGTCCACTTGTGTTGATGTTCTTAATGTTTACTCCTTAAAAACTAGATCCTGTTTTGATTGACACTGGTATCAATGCAGTGTGTATTCAGTGGAACTCCAATGGAAGCGTCTTGGCAGTGGCAGGCTCCCTCAAAGCAGCTTCTCAAGATAAAGATGTCAATGTTGTGCAGTTCTACACTCCCTTTGGTGAGGTAAAAATATTTAATATCTAGTGTAAAGGTTTGGGTTTTTTTTTCTTTCTAAATTTTATTATGTTTTGCTCCAGGGTAATTACCGGTGGAATTTGGATGCCAAAATGTAGGTGTTTGGTGCTCTGAGGTATCCATCTGGGATATCCACATGGGTCTGGAAACATCTGGAAACAGCACTACATACCCTTTTAGAACAGCAGCATAGTGGCCAGCATGAAAATCCAAGTGCCTCTGAAAACTAATGATGGGATAAGTGTGGTGTCCAGCTTTGGACACCAGATCCCTGAGATGAGGCTGTAGAGGATCAGCAGTTTGGAGCTTAGGTAGCAGTCAAGATGTCAGCAGCTGTGTATCAAATCCAGAAGTACTTGCCTTTCTGCACTGGCTGTGTGAGAGACCTGGACACCTCTTGATTAGAAGCTGAAAATACAGCAGTGAATGAGTATTGGTATGAAATTCTTGGGATTTTCTCTTTTTTATGGAATCAGTAAAACTGGCAAAAAGGCATCCTGTATCAGTAAAAGCAATGGTTCAGAAATGTCAGAAAAGATGAAGTTTAGAAAAAAATTATTTGGCTGTTGAGGCTATCGTTTTGTAAATTTTTTTGTCCATCCTGTCTTTTTATAGTAGATTAAATGTTTGGTAGTTGAGACACAACTGGTCAACATATTTTTGTTGTGGTATTTTTGCCTTGCCAGGTAATATCCCTTTCCCTCTCAGTAACACACCTGAAAATCAGTAAGTTGTTGTTATGTGTCAGAGTGTGGTGAAGCTTGTCCCTTGTACAGAGGAGGTACTGGCCAGCTCTGACCTGTGCTGTGAGAGGGGTTAAGATCCAGCATCATCTGTAGGGGTTGCCTTAGTGGAAAGTATTTAAGGAAACCAAAGGTATTGGCAATAATGTTGCATCTCTGCTTGCTGATGTCCTTTGGATTAACTAAAATTGGTGTTCCAGATTTTGTACTTAGTGTTCAGAAGTAAATTCTTCGGGTTTTAGAATTGTTTTGTACTCATTCTGTTACTCAGATATGGACTTAACTTTCTGGAAAATGGTATTTTCTGTGAATAATGTGTGAGCAGTATTTTGACTCGGTATTTGCATCTAATCAAAGGCACTAAATAGGTACTCAAAAGGGAGGTTAGAGCTGAGCATCTATGTTCTACTCAGTAAAATTTATTTTTTAAAGCCTAAGATTATTCAAAAACTTAGAGTGAATAGTAGATAAGTGTATCTTTTATTACATACATCTATATTATTTGCAACTAAAGAGGTACCCACAAACAAGTGCTCTGTGGGACTAAGGTTATAGCTTTTGAAAACATTTTTTTTTTCCTAATTGTTTCCTTCATTCAATTTAAAATTCTTCAGCAAAATAAATATATTTGAAAAAAGGTGGAAAGTGTACTAACTGCCTTTAGATTCTTTTGGAAAAGGGATAGAGAAGAGGAAAATGTCAACTACCTCACTGAAAATTGTGTCCCTCTACAGCTAATTAATTGTGTGCTCTTGACATAGAGTAGGGATGTGTTTTTATTTGCTCAGGCCACCAGCTGTAGTTAAGGGTGTTGTACATGAACTGACTCTTACACTTCCAGTGTCAGTGAAACCTCTGAGGCATGTCAGGATCAGTACTACTGCTGTGTTTTAATTGTGACTGAAATCATAAAGGTGATTCAAATTACCAACCAAAAGGAATTATGTTTATACTGTCATTCTCTATCTACTGTTTATTTCTTCAAGCTTGAACTGTCACTGAATCCTTTTGTTTCTTTCTCTCTGGAGGAATAAAACTTAAATGAAAAAAACAACAAACCAAACCTGAGGTGAAAGAACACATTATGGTGTACACCTTCAATGTCTCTCTTTCTTTGCATAGGTATTGCAATTGTAGAATTGTTATGGGGTACTGTAAAGAATATCCATAGGGTTTTTTTCATCAACTGTCAGAACTGCTGTTTATGTACTTCAGAGTGGCTTTCCTGTGATAAATTTGAATCTTTTCCTTTCCTTGTTCTAACCAAGCACTTACGTACACTGAAAGTTCCTGGCAAACAGATATCTTCCTTGGCCTGGGAGGGAGGTGGACTGAAAATTGCAATGGCTGTTGATCATTACATATATTTTGCAAACATTCGTCCACATTACAAGGTATGTAGTAATGTGAAACTTAAGTGTATTAATAAGTTTCCTGTAACTTATTCTCTTTCTGATCAGGTTGAAAAAGTAGCTTGCTCTAATATACACACATACATATATGTGTGTATATACATATAAATATGAAATTAATGCTTAGCTTAGGATTGCAGCTTGATCAACACTACTGACTTCAAGGTTTAGGGGAATGTGTCTGGGTGATGCAGTGACTTAGCCATTGCCTTTACAATGCATTTGGAGTTTCATTTTCATAATAAGGAAACAGAACTGGGCATGATTCTAAATATGGTAAGAACTGAGGATGTCATTGGGTAAGGCTCCTGTGTTTTCACTGCTGTTTGGTTAACTAGGTTGGGCTGAGTCACACTGTGGGAATTGCTTGAGCCTTGCTTTACTGTCATTTTTTTTTAGTGGTGAATTATTCATTTGAGCCAGGAAGGTTAAGTGGACACCTTAACAATAGGAATGAATGCAACCTGATAGATGGGCTTCCTCTTTACATTTCAGTTCCCAATATACTTCTCACAAGTGTGTGTTCATCTAATTCTAAATAATGTTTTATCTTGTCTAGCACCTGAGTTTTTTTTTTTTTTAGGAGTTAGAACTATTTCACTTAAATTTACAGTTTAACAAATAATAGCAATTACTGTCCAGTATAGAGTATTGTATACTTCTTTTTCACAGCACAGGATATGTTCTTAATGATCAGTGTGTAGCCACTGTAATTAAAGAGAGAGAGAGTGCAGTGTGAGGAACATCCTGCAGCTATATTGAAATGTATTCTGCTACTTGGCTGTGAAAAAACATTGGTCAGGGAATTGTAAACACAAATCTGCTAGGAAGCAATTTCAAATAGTTTGTTGTAAATCTGCTGGAAAAGACTTTGGAAATCTGAGCTGGAAATTAGTCTTGCAGGAAATGCTACCTACTGTTTATTCTGGGAAATGTGCAACAGCTGAACACAGGCCTGTTGCTTTTTCTTAAACTCATCAGTGTCTAGGATACCATGTGGGTTTCAAGATCTGGCACAGTTTGCAAATTAATAATATTTTGAAACTTTAGTTTTAGAATCTGCATGTGTAAGCTCATTTTTTCCCATGTTGCATAGTTGAAAAGGAAGAAGAGATGTTCAAATTAATTTATTTCTGCAGCAAATATGTTGGTATGTTGGTAGTGTACTCTATTTCAATGCTAAATATTTTTATGGTGAATGATACATATTTTCCTTCAAGAAGTACTTCTGTGTTTTGATAATATAAGTAACTCCTTTTTAGAAACTATGTATTTTAAAAGGTGGCAGTCATTAAATGGGAATGATTCAAAGCTGCAATTGTCTTAGGCTGGATTGGAATTAATGACCTGGAGATGAAGAGTTAATATCACGTTACCAATCTACTGAATAATCTGTTTTCCTCTATTTTTCATTAAGCCATAATAAGAGAAAGGGGGTTTTAAATTAACATGACAGTAAAAACTATGAATTGAGCTGACCTTTTTTTAAACTCAGAGTTTGCATGAAGTTGTAATTCTAATTTGGAGTCTACAAGTCTATTCTAGAAGTTCTTCTGTTGATGCCCTAGTTTATCATCTTGGTTTCATTTCCTGAGGAGTGTGGGAACCTCTCTTGCCAACACCAATAACCTTTCTCTTTCTCTCTAGTAGATGCTGATGCAGAGAATTCTGTTAGTTTTTCTACAATTGCATCATCATCTTTAAGTGCTTTGCTTTATGTCTCATTTATTTGACAGCTTCACCTCCTTCCTATTTTCTGATTCTGTTGTACTAGAAAGGATTCTCATTGTTAAATTTTGTACTTTAAATCAGTCAAATGCAACAAAATGCATCCTCATGTGCATTCTGTTTCTCTTGCCTTTTTTCCCTTTCTCCTACTTGTTACAGGAATAATTACATTCTTCTGCGAGGCAGGGAGGGGTTTTCTAAAACATGGTACTAATATGGAAGAGGTGATGTGAGTTATTACAGTGCTCCTATGTAATTGCTTATTTTTGTCTGCTTCTGGAATTGCACTGTTTAAGGTATTTATTGTATTTCCTTTGGGAAATGAACTTTGGGTTTCCAAATCAGTAGTCACAAAGCAAGTATTTTCATGGCAAAAACCATCATCACGCTGGGTATTTCTGAATACTTGCTGAGCTATTTAAATATACCTGTATACCTGCTGAACAAAGAAGAAACAAGGCAAAGTGAGATCTTGTCACATTTCAAGGTTGATCCTTCAGTTCTGAAGTTACACTGGGATAGAAAAGCTTCTTTTGCTAGTTTAATGTTATTCCAATGTCGTATTACGTGAGCTGTGTTCTCCTAATAAATCCGTTTGTCACTTGACAGGTATGAAATACTGAATACTAATTGTGTGTATGAAATGAACTCCTTCCTGGCAGGAACAATTCCTTATTGAATTCTTGTAATTTCTGATTGGTTCTATCCACATTGTCTGTCTTGGCAGTGGGGTTACTGTTCCAGCACCGTGGTTTACGCCTATACCCGAGCAGATCGCCCAGACTGCTGCGTTGTCTTCTGGGACACAAAAAACAATGAGAAATATGTGAAATATGTCAAGAGCCTTATTTCCATAACAACTTGTGGGGACTTCTGTGTTTTGGCAACTAAAGCAGATGAAAATCAGCCTCAGGTAAAATCTGCCTTAATTTTCACTTGAAATGCTCTGTTCTAGATGTCAGTTCTTTACAGCTGGAATAAGATGAATTGTAAAAGTCAGAATCTGCCCTAGAGTCGTGTCAGTTGTCATTTGACAGAATGGCATGAATGGGCTCCCTGTTTGAAAATGTAGAATCCCAACAAACAACAAAGTAGCTGATTAACTGCACCTACAGATCAACTCTTTGTAGCCATTAGTAACCTCATAGAAACTGCAGCCTTCCAGACTAATGTTTCTTCAGAAATATTTGGAACAGTTCTCCAGAGACAAAGTAAAAGCATCAGAATGGTAATGAATATTTAATCAGTCAGAAATGGAAAAAAAGGGGCAATTTTTTAGGTGATATAAATTACACTTTACTGCAAACTGCTTTGTTTATTAATTTATTTTATATGTAATCACAGTTGATAAATGTATCCTTTGGTTAATAAATGTTCAGTTAGTGGGATACTGTTACAGGATTCTTCTTGTGTAATCACTTCAGAATTATTTTCTGTATCACTTAAATATTGCTTACAAAGGAGGAGCATGAGACAGAGTCATTTGGTGCCATGGTAAAAAACCCCAAACATGCTGTAGTGCTGCTTTGCTTCATTGTGCTGTAGATGGTATACTGTCATATGGACTGAAAACATAGGATATGTGGCCATAAACATTTGGTGAAGTTGAGTGCAATAAAACAATTTTTTTTCTGAATTGTAAATTTAAAGGAGGAAACAAACAGTAGAGAGACTTAGTGTAACTGTATTGAGCATAAATAAGAGATTTAATTTTAGCACCTGAAAATTACAGACAGTAAGGGTTTGTTTTGAAGTGGCTCCAGTGTAATTATTAACACTGTGAGTTGCCAGGTTTTGGGAAATGAAGTACATAGGCTTATGGGTAGCAGTTCATTAGAGTTGTTTTCTGAAAAACTGATTTGGTTTACAAGAGATTTTGGTCATTAGAATTGTGATTTCAAAATGGCAGAATTTAAACAACAACTAATGGAAAAGAAAAATACTTAATTTCAGCAGGACCTGTTTAAAGGTATTGCAAGTAGAGGTGTCAGTAAGTTAAGAAGGACTTTATGTTGATATCCATAACAAGGCTGGATAAATCAGACAGTGGAAACTCCCTGCCCTGGCACCACCCTGTGTGGGTCATACAGCCTGTCTTGGATACTGTTACTCCACTACTCCTTCACAGGCTCTGCTCTGCTGACTTGGAGTCTCAGAAATGACTAGAAAGGGCATAAAAGAGAAATTTATTGTAGACTGAATGTGAGGATAATTTACCAGAGAAGAATTCATGTAAACATGATGGAAATAAAAACCAGGGAGTTAAAAAAGCCATGTGTGTTTTCCTACAAAGGCAGAGGCACAACATATTTTTTTTTTTTTGAAAATAGAAATTTGAGAAGCTGGTGGAAAGTTTAACTCATGAACAAAGAAATAAAAATAATGTTTTTGTGAGGTATTTATTGCTGGCCAAACCAGAAAAAAAAATTAATGAAAAGAAATCCATGTTCAGCTCTTTTTCTTTGGAAGAATGAAGTTCATATGGTAGATGAAAAGCTAAGTGGATCTGTTCTCATGTGATGAATAAGATCTCAATCTATCAGTTTAAAAGGGTATCTGTCGAGTTACTGTAGTCTGCTGCTGCCACAATTACATGGATTGTTCAGGAGGTGAAAGAGCCATGAAAAACTAATTATCTTTCATTTCCTGGAGAGTCAGGGTAACGGCTCCTGGGTAATTCACATTTTGGTAGCCCTGCAAATATTATTTATTTTAAGTTTAAAGACTTGACAGTAAAAGTTGCTCCTTATTTTCCACACATCTCAAGGCATTCCACAAGTCAAGGCATTTCCCTATGCAATAATCACTAAGATATTTAATCCTTGATTTAGATCCAGAGAAATAAATACATAAATTACAACAATGAAGCATTGGTGTCTAGTGAATTGTTATGTATTTGCATCTTCCTGAATTTAACAGCCCAATCTCTGAGGTAACTGTGCTATTAAAGCCTTCCTGAGTGAGATTACAAGAAGGGCAAAACTTAAAAAAGCCCCTCATCACTTCTGTAATACCTGTGATACTGCAGGGCAGAGGGAGAGCCTTACTGGCAATTCTCCCACTGTTACCCTCTTGGAGGTTTCGAGGAGATGGAGCTCTGCAAAGGGTAGAACAAAGACCCTAACCGCTGGGAGCTTTATCAGATTGTCTTTTGCATGAGCAGCTGATGAGAGCTGTCTCTGAGTCAGTGGTGTTTGTGCCTGTAAATACTCAGTCCGGGTGTGCCTCACACAGCAGCAGGGGGGGCGCTGCCTGTCCTGCCCGTGTGTTGTCCGTGGACCTGCTGCTGGCACCTCCTGCTTGCTGGATTGTGTCTGGTAGATTTGCTCCCATGCATAAAACAGCTGGCTACTTGCCTGTTTTGTGCTCGTTGTTAATTTGTAGTGCTAACTGGCAAAGGGCTCATTACTCTCGTGCTTATGCTGCTGTGTATTTGCTGCAGTCATGCTCTCTGTGTTTTCTGTTGCTGATGAGCATTAGAATGTGTGGTGTGGGTTATGGGATGCACCTTCACAGAAAACCATGTACAGCTTACTGATCTACAGAAAGTGTGGCAGTAATGACACTTGCTTTTATTTTCATACAGTGTGTGCTGGTTCTCTGCAATTCTATTGGCACACCCTTGGACCCAAAATATATTGATATTGGTAAGCAACTTGCAATAGTCTTATCTGTAATTTGTGTTGGAATTGACCTGTTAGTTATCTCTTAATAAAGGTAATGGCTTATCAAACCAGTAACCTTCCTTGTCAAAACTGGATTCTTCCAGTTAATGGATAATAGAATTTTTTAAAATGGCTACTTTTCTTTATTTCTTTTTTTTTTTTTTTTAATGAATGTCTTTTGGCAATTAAGATTTTCCTTCACAGCAGTGGTAATTCAACTTCTTTTTAAGAAAATGTACTTTGAAAAGGGTCCAGTTGCATCAGAGGAAGTGAAATAATTTGATTTGGACTTTCATTTAAAAAGAAGTTGTTGCTGCTTCCCAAATCAATTTCTTGTGTTTCAGTGTTGATAATATCTTTTCCTTATCTTCCTCACAATTATTTTATCTAAGTAGTTTCAGATTATAAAGTAGAATTCAATTAAAAGAAATTGGTGGACTATAACACAAGTATGGAAACACCCCCAAACCCTAACTAGTGCTCAGTTCTAGGCTTTCCTTACTGCTTGTTTGTTGCAGTTGTGGTACAATTGCCAAGTAATTGCAAGCCACTGTTTTTTGTGATTTTTGCTTGAGAATAAAGATCATTGATTATTTTCCCTTTAAACAGATGCGGAAATTGTAGACAAACTGACAAATTAATCAGTTTTTTGACTAATGAATCCACTTTTATTTATTCTAGTTTTTGCTTTATTTTTGGTTTGTTACCCAAATAGGTATGAATTTGGATTCAGAGTAGACACTGTGAACCCTGTTTGCAGTTTTCTTTTTGAACCTTGATTCTTTGATTAACTGTCCTGTTTGGTTGAAAGGCTAAATAACTTTTTTAAATTTATAAAAATATTTATTTGCTTTTGAATGAGAAGGAAGACTCTATTATGACAAGAAACGTCATGAATTTTTCTTTGATGTAAACTGCCTTCTAGAACCATTGTTTTATCCTCTCTGCAAAAAGAAACTTTTCTGGCTAAATTAGTCTCAGTAGAGAAGTTAGTTTTAAGTCATAGTGCTAATACTTGATGTTTATATTAAACAACAAACAGCTATTCTCTCTGATTGAATTGATGGGTAAAGTGTCTAGCAAAGTTTTGGTAAGATAGAAATGATTAGGAAAGTAAGATGAAGAACTAGTGAACAATGAAGTAACAGCAATTCACAGAAGAATATAGGTAGGAAGAAAATCAACCAAAGGCTAGAAATAATCGAGATCATAAATTATTATTTTCCTCAACCAGTGCTTCTAAATGGTTTTCTTCTTTATTATATTTTAACTAAGTTGTAAGTATAATTTTCTAATGTTCAGTTTTTCAGTGATAGCAGGAGGAAATCAGCTGTGAGTCGTACATATATTTTGAAATTCATGCCCTATATTGTAGATCATAATTAAAATGAAGAGTATGCTCTGATGAATGAGTTTCACTGCTTTGTTTCTATCCCTTTGATGTCCTCTTGCCACCTTTTGCAATAGGGGGGCCATATCAGAATCTTAAGGAATAACATGTCCAGGAGGTTCAATACCAAAAATTTTACCAAGATGAGAGGAAAAAACCTCAATAAAACAACCAAACAAAGCCCCCCCGCCCCCCCTCCCCCCCACCAAAAAAAACCCCAAACCAAACCCAAACCAAAAAAACCTAAAGCCAAAACAGAATCCCATGAAGTAAGATGATGTGATGGGTGTGAGTGGGGTGCCTGTTTGTCTGCTCCTGATCAATGCACTGTACGTGCCCACTAGTTTCCTGGCAGGTGGGATTGGGCTGGTGGGAGGAGGGTTCAAGCAGCTGACATCTAAAATAACTTGAGTGAATCTTTCATGAAGGGAGTCTTTTTGCCCTCCACTGGGTATTAAGAAGCCCAGGGCAGCCAGCTCATCTCTGTCAAAGATGTCTAAAATTAGTCGAGATGAATCCCACTCACTGTTGAAATTAGCTTTGCATGTACACCTCTAACTCTGCATTTGAACTCTTTGCTTTGCATTTTCCCAGTGTTCTGTTTATGTGAGCTTTCTGAATCTATCTGTGAGAGTTTTATTTACATTATAAACAAAGGTTTCTTTATGGTTCTGCCAGTATGACCCATCTCCTACAGCTGCCTGTACACAAGAAAAGAATCATTTTCAGTAACTGGGAACACTTAAAAAGAAAGGCTATGTAATTGAAAAATGCTGTTGCTATTCCAACTATACTTGAATTGTGCTGAAGAGATTAAACAATTTCTTCCATTAGCATAACGAAGCTTTCTGCAGTCTGCTGCTGTTCCCTCCAGTACTGGAGGACCAGTTTAGTGCATAGATTTGCAATGCTCTTTCCTAGAATGAGTTCAGTTGTGAAAATGCTGGGCATTATAGCTTTCAGTCTCATAGATGGACAAATACCTGAGGTTAGGAATATTTACATTTTTGAGTCCTGAAAATTTTCTGTAGCCTCAGTAGTTAAAACATTACAAGCGAGTCTTTCACTACTGTGTGGCAAACACAGCCAAAGATTCAACCTTTTTTTTTTTTCCTTTTTTTAATATATGCATCCTATAAGACTCCTTTAAAATCTGCTCTCCAAACTTGCAGGAGGGATTGAAGGTAAAAGTGAAAAGCAACTGCCCATAAATGCAGCTCTTTGGTTTCATCATAGTTACTTTCCACTTTTTGTAACATTTGAAAATGCAACTTTATAGAACAACTAGAAACATTTACAACATAAGGTCAGTTGGTGTGAGAGGTTGACAACTGTACATAGTCAAGGTCCTATTGTACAGTATATCATGCTGTTTATCACAGTTGGAGCTTCTTGGCAGTAGGAAGTGTAATTGTTCCAGTTTGACAGCATGCTGAACTTAAGCAGCTGTCTGGCCTTGCAGAAGTCAATAGAGAGAGAAGATGCTGTAAAACCTTAAGGGCAGAAGAACTTTCTGAAAGGTCTTCTAAGATTCCAGTTGATACATGATTTCTAACAAAATCATTGTCCTTTTGTTCTTTTTATGGATGAGGAAAATCAGCATTAAATCAATTATCTGGTGAGAGTCATTATTAATAGTTTAAGAAATAAGCAGTTAAAAAGTAAAATTAACTTACCTCTTACTCCAGATAATTGGACAGGTATTACTGACTTACAAAATGTGCTATTATCTGTTAGGAAAATTCTTTTCTCCCCCCCTCTTCTTTCTACTAATACAGATTTTTAGTTTATTTCTTTTAGTAAACTAATAAATTGCTGCATAAAGTTCTGTCCATAAAAAGTTGGGTAATTTTTGTTTTGAACTCTTATACTTGTTTCAGACTTCTAAGTGCCCTCTTTCAGAGTTGCTGAAATACACTTAGGTTGTTACTTTATTTGGTTTTCATAAATGTTGACTTCAAAAATGATTTCTTAGGTTTTAGAATGTCCTCAACAGACCACTTGGTATCTGTGTGCTCCTGCCTTTTCTTGAGTATATGCTCTTCACTACCATGAGTCTAAACTACATTTTTTGACTGGCTGTACTTACTGCAAATTGAACAGGCACTGTCTGTGGTTTCTAGCAGACTGCCCCTTGTTGGAACAAGAATCACCTGGAGCTCTACTGAACATAAAGGGCTTGCTCCTCCTGGAGACTTAGATGCCTCTTGGGCAAAGCCTCTTGGACTTTGTCCTGGTAGGAGATGGAGAGTGGAGAAAAAAGACTGCTCATGTAGGGATGCTAAGTAACTGACAGAGCATTTAAATAATGCATCTGAGAATGTGTGTTAAGACACAATTTGTCTCAATTGTCAATTTATAATATTTTATAATACTGTTTCAACAAAGCACTATTAATCTCCTAATGTCAAAGTTACTGTGACATTATGCAATGTTTGATTCACCCTCAGGAGATGTAAATCTTATGTTGTTGGGCTCTGAGCCAGTAGCTCAAGTAAAGCTCAAATCAAGAAGTGCTGATTTCTGTTGAATTTTTAATTATGTCATTAGCTTTCTAATGCTTGTCTCTCTTAATGATGGCAATAAAGGATTAATCAGTCATTATCTGACAAAGGGCCATCTCTTCAGCTTTCTTTAGAAATTGATGGGTGGTTCCACTTTCAGCTGTTCCTCATACTGCTTTTTATTTTGTCCAAAGGCATTTTGCTTCCCCTGCTTCCTGTGCCTTGTGTTTGAGGTCCTTCACAATAGCTCATGTTTGCTAGCCCATAAATTACTCTTTTCTTCATTGTCTAACATTACTGCATTCCATCCTGCTCTGGTACAAAAATTAACCAACACAGTGTCTTCTGTGCTTGTTTTGCAGGCTCACAGACTTTCTGTCAAAGTCCTTTGATGAATAACTAAATATAAACTACAGAAGGTTAAATATCTTGTTATATAATATCTTTTTAATGGAAACACAACAGATGGTATCTGCTAAGAAAAGGTCACTCAGGCTGGATTATATCATCTTCTTACATGTGCTTAGGAGCACTGACATAGTGAAGTGTTGAGATATCTTTCAAGTGTGTTTTAGCACCCAGTGAAATGAATACAACAGCCTGACCAACACAGAGGTGGATTAAAGGCAGAGCTGGAGTCATGCCCAGGTGTTTTGTCTCCCTCCTGGATGCCTTAACAGGGAGGACTGAACTACATGTGAAAAGCACTTGAATTGCTGTTATTTAGTTGATCCTTTTAATGTAAATTGTAATGGATTTTGAATATTTATGTTCCATAAACTGTGGTTGTTCATGAGTTGTCCCACATGTCCCAACATGTTCAGTTGTCCCTGCTGTTGCCTGACATTTTCTTCCATTTGTGAGCCAACACTTGCAGAGATATTTGAATCAAGCTCTAAAATTAGGTAGATTTATTGATTAGACTAAGTTCATTCCAGTTTCTCAGGAACAGCCTGTAACAGACTTGTATGAAAACAACAGTTGAGTATTGTGTCTGTCTGTCAGATTGCTTCCTTTCCATCAGATTTAGGTGGGATTACTTGTCTCTCTTGTTTGTATATACTATCTCATAGACTAGAAAGTGTCTCAGCCTTTTCACGTGGTGAAGTAATGTAGTCATGCATTAAGTTTGATTTCTGTCTATATTTTTACAAGAAGATTAGACACTGAAGCAGGTGTTTTCTAACAGCTTTGAAGTGAGATGGAGTGTGTGTGGATGAAATGCAGACATTGTAGAAGGTTAATCGAGTTTCCTGGGTATATAGGAAAGAAAGTTTTTCCTTCAAGGAGGAGGCTTTATGAAGGAATAATGAAGAGAAATGAGGTGAGAAGAGAAAGGAGGACCAGAAAGAATTTAAAAGGCAGTTGTTTCACATGTTGGAGTTGTTTTGATGGGGATGGTTTGTTTAGTCCTTTTCAGTTTTTGGTCAGCACCTGAAAAGTAAAGCACTTGTTTAAATGTTTTCTCCACATATTTTCAATGTCTAAAAATTAAATATTAAGACATTAATAGTGAAGTTGGGTATCTGCAAAATCAGCAGGAAGAACTCAACAGTTTTGAGAAGTTTACATGTTGAGCATGGAAGGCTGCTGTGCAGTGGAAATGCTGAGCAGAGGAGTGTCCAAATCTCTTTTCTCCTTCAGACTTTAGGTGCTATTGTTTCTGTCTGCTTAACAGTCAGAGCACAGGTTCTGTGAAGGCACTGATGCTCAGGTGAGCAGCACCTGCTGGTAAATCAATGCTGCTGTATAAGATGGTATTTCCCTACACTAAAGGAAACTTAAGTCGTTAAATCAGGTGCTTGGAAAGGGATTCTAAATCTTCCTCAGCCTGAAGGGATTGAAATGAGCATATTGTCCTTCCTAGGAAATGACAAATCCCATTCTTTCCTTCTCTGCCCAGCCGCAGCCCAAACTTGGAGTGGCTGGGACATCTTCCCACATGTTGAATTTAGTCTGTTATGCAGTCAAGAACGAAAATATTTTAGGAACAGAGCATAGCCCAGTGTGGAAGGCTCTGAGGTGAGAAGGTAGAATGGAATACTTCCAGTTGGAGGGGACTGACGAGGATCAGCCAGTCCAGGATCACTCCAGGGCTGACCCAGAAGCATGCTGCTAAGGGAATTGTCTGAATGCCTCTTAAACACTGACAGGCTTGGGGCACTGACTGCCTCTCCAGGAAGTTGTTCCAATGTGTGACTAGCCCCTCTGTAAAGAAATGTTTTTCATAGTGTCCAGTCCAGACTTGGATTTCACTTTCTTTTTCCACAGATTTTTCCGTTTGTGATTTCTTCTTCAATGACTGACCAATGTAAAATGCTAAAGCAGTTCTAGAAAAAATGTGACCTACTTTTATGCAATTGTTGAAGTTATACAGGCAATTCTGTAAAAGCATCAGTTTCCACATAGAAATGCTGCTGTTCCAGATGTGGCTTTCGTGGATCTGATCCTGATGATTGTGTCTGTGTGCTGTGCCCTGCGATTTCACATTGGGCTTAAATCCAGTCATTGCTGAGCCTGCTGTTGCAAAGAAGGGAGGGCCCTGCCCTCCATGCTGGCTGCTCATTCCTGCCTGCTCCAGCCCTTGTGATTTTCTCTTTAATCCAACTTAATGTAATCTTTTATTTGTTTAATTTCGAGGTCAGTTAGATGAATGAACTGATCCAACTTCCTCTGTTGTCCAGCTGCTGCTAGAGCTGATCTGAAAGAAGTGGCAGGAAAATGTGTCAGGGGTTGGTGTGTATGTGCTTTTTGGCAGTAACAATCACTTTAGGCTTAGGCATGTTCATAAAATGCCTAATTGATTGTATTCCCCTGCTTAAAGCATGAATGCTTGGCCATCTTGTTTCTGGATCACAGCAGACCTTATGTGAACAACTTGTTTTCCCAGACTCAAGCATTTCAAGGTGTGCACAAATGAGTTAAGTTTAAGCTCCATGGAAGCTGTAAGTGAAAGGAGGAGTCACCTCGAGAGTGTGAGGAATGCCCATGGCTTCAGGTGTTGGCATGGCATGGCAATGTGATTTAACGTTGTCTTGGACCACAAGTACTCAAATGTTGACTAAGTTGAGTCCAGATATGAGGCTTAGTACAAAAATGTTGTGGTTTGAGCAAACCTTATTCCCTCACAGGTCAGGAGATTCTCGTGTGTCATTTTTAAAGGATAAAAGCATTGGTTGTTATGGCACATACAGCTGGAAGTTAATAAAAACCAGAGCAAAACCATAGAATTTAGTAATGTTTTTGATGAAACAGGAGACTGTATCCTTCAGTTTGGATGTGACTAATTATTGAAATGAATGTGTTATAAGTACATGAAATACACTGAGTTGCATATAACTGTGCTGCTCACATTAAGCATTGTCACTAAGCCTTCTTGCCCAGTATTGACATTTTTACTAAAAAGTATTCTGCAGCCATTGGGTAGCTTATATAATCCTCTTGGTTTCAAAGAAATTAAATCTGTCCAACCAATCTTCCCCATCTGTCTCTTCTAGCACTGCTTTTCTATGTGGCAGGCTTATAGCTCCCTCCAGAGTTCTGTTCTGTGCTAAAATACAGAGGGGAAAAAAAAATAAAAGAGATTCACTGTAAAAGAATTGTATTTTCTGCTCACATCATGTTATGTGCATGACTCAGTGTTCCACTACGAGGCTGGTTTGTACAATTCTTTTGAATTTATCTTGGGTTTTTTTGGTATCATAATGATTTACTTGTAGAACTTAAAGACATTGGCTGATTTGTATACTAGATTTCTTCATTTTTCTATGCCTTCACTGTTTTGGTTTTCGTTGTTTCTTTTTTTTTTCACTGAGCATGGACAGCAGGAATGAGATACTCGATTTGTGCACATATTCTATGTGGGCTTAGGGCTGAAGTAAAGAAAATATCCTGCATTCCTACACTGTGACTTTTTGGTATAATGAAGTAAGACTAAGTTTACGCTCTGCTAAATATTTAATTTGTTGCCATTCAGATAAAAAATTGATATTTGGCCCAACTATTAACTAAGGTACAAACAGCATTTCTAGGTCTTGTCTAACTTAAAATTTATGAACTGTTTTTAAGAAAAAGAATTTCTTCTAGATTGTCGACTTTTCAATAGTTTTAAGTATGTCAGATATGGAAGTATTTAATAGATCTTCTAAGGAGATTTGAGATGCTCCTGAAGTGGTCATTAACCTGAAAGTTTGTCTATAGGTATGTGATGTTTTCTGCATCAGTGCATGAAGATTTGCTGAAATAGCAGGGAGGAAAGTGTTAATGGTAAAATCAGAATTTGTAAAGAATTTCTCTGTTCTTCTGGACAAGGCCACAAGGCCCCTGCGAAATTTGTTACCAGCTAATGAAAACTGCTGTCAGGTTGTGTGTGGGCAGATTTTTTTGTCGTTGTTTTTTGCTTTTAATGTATGGGTGTATGTTTTCATCCATCTTGGAAATAATGTATGAATCAGCATCTACTCCAAGGCCTGCTGCTTTAATTTTCCAACTGTTTGTGTTTTGTACCAGAGCCATTGTTTGTCACAATGACCAAAACGCACGTGATCGCGGCTTCCAAAGAAGTGTTCTACGTCTGGCAGTATCGGGTGGCCAAGAAGCTCACAGCCATGGAAATCAATCAGCTGGCACGGACCAGGAAAGAAGGCAGGGAAAGGTTTGTCTTCAGGCTTTGTCATTTTTCTTCCTCTGCTCTGGTGTCACTCATAACGTGCATTCTGCCACGTCTAAAATGCAAACCCTTGTCTTCTCATTTTTCTAATCAGGATTGTTGCCTTGCAGGCCTGTAAGATGAAATGCTAGTTTGGTGTTACAACTGTGTGTTTGTTATCCAGATCCCTCAGACGTTTTTGGATTAGTCCCTGGTCAATGTCTCCATTTGCCTGCTGCATGTTTTCCTTACAGAGCTGTGTGTCTTGGTGCCTTTTTACCCCTCTCCTGTTTCTCCTCCATGCTCTTAGTTTCCAGGCAGCTCTGTTCCCTCTGATAACTTTAACTGCTTCTTGTCTGTCATTGCCTGTAGGAACACAGTCTGTGTTCCAGCTGGCTCTTCTCTAATACACTTGTGTCTGGTTGTGGCTTTGACGACTAATCCTGTATGGACTTTTATCCTCTCAAGCTAAACAAGCCAAAGTCAACATCGTTTTCCTTCCAAAATATTTCCTTCCCAGGTGATCATTTGTGGCATTAACTTTTCTGTCACCTCCACAAAGCTTGAATCTTTGTTATGGTTTTCTTTTTAGTTATTTTGTGTGTTTTTCCATATCATCTCTACACTATATCATCTTTCTATAAATCTACCATCTCTTGTCACCATATATCCCTAATAATGAGTAATTATTTGTACATGATGTAATAGCTTTTTACATTGTTGTAGGACCTGGATGTCCTAGCCTTGGACAAGATTATAAATTGATAAAAATACTGAAAAATGTAAATAGCTGTAATTCAACATTAATGATGATTTTAGCATTCTAAAATCTTTCCTAATGCTACGTTTTAAGGCAAAACAGAAGTTATAAGTGTTGAATAATACAGTAATACATAAGTTTTTGTGGATGTGAAGGTGAAACTCTTCATAATTATGGGAAAATATGGAACTGCGTGGTTGAAAAGGACAACTGAGTGGTTGATGGTTTTCAGCAGGACACTTAACTGTAACAGCAGGAACTTGCTGTTACAGGATGAAAATTTATGGATCATAGGGGAATAGACCATCAGGAGATGTGAAAGTGAAAGCAACTGCCATATCTTTATATCAAATACAAAGCAAGTTTATCAAAGGGGATGCTTTAGAACATAGGCACAGCTTTTCTTCTCTTCTCCAATTCCAATGGTTTCTTCTCCAAGGATCGAACATACTGATGCTGCCAAAGATGGTCCTATCTTTGGATTCACTTTTCCTTCTAACTTTCCTTCTCTACAGGATCTATCATATTGATGACACCTCTCCAGGGTCTGGAGATGGACACCTTGATTACAGCAGAGCTTTTGAAGTGAGTGATATTTTGAACTAGTTTATTGTGGTGTCACTGGTAGCCTGAAAGAGCAGTAATTAGTGTTGATTTATTTATTTTCGTAGATTTTCATTAGTATAAGTGGTTGTATTTAAAATTTCTTTTATGTCTGCCTTTTGTACATAAGTGTTATGTTTCTTCCCTCTGGTTGATGTTGTTACTGTGTCATTATATATTACTGGAAATATACAGCAAACTGTAGGGAACATGGAAAAAGTATATTCTGGGTGTGTACATTATGTAGACACCTGCTGTCTTCCTGGTCAGAAGCAGCTCCCCTTACTTCAACAAAATATAACTTTGTTGAAACTCAGTAACCTTTGTGATCTTTTCTAGGTTTTTTTTGCCATTTTCACTTCACGTGTGTGTGCAAGTGCTGGCTGTCCTTACTAAAATACCTGAAATTAGTTAACAGACTTCACAAGCCAGGGATAGTTGCTTTCTTGTGTTTTCTGTTTAACACCTGTTACATTTTGGATTTATTATTTTTCTGGAGGGAGGGGCAGGACAAGAAAGGAAGCTGTTAACATTACTGTCATGAGTCCCATAGCAAAGGCTACTGACATCATAAGCTATCCACAGACTGTATGCTGACAAGGTTTGATAGCCCCTTTTCACATCTCCTTTTCATGTGGATACTTAGCAGCACTCTTGTTTATTTAAACAGCCTTCTTTCTTTAGCAGGCCATTCTTACCTTTGCAGTAAAACTGATACTGATATCACTTGTTTACTTTCAGGGAACAAGAGATCCAATTTGTGCAATAACAGCATCTGATAAAATACTACTTGTGGTAAGCTACATGATTAACACAGCTCCTAACTGCCTCTTGTGCTTTAGGCATAAGATTCTTCTCTCTATGTTCATAAGCAGTCATAATTTCAAAGCCTTTCTGAATTTACCATTATCACAGACAAAATCTCTTTCTAAACTTCCTCAAAGATAACTTTAACAGTTTCTTCTGTCAGCCTGGATTCTTTCTTTAGGAGGGCTAATTCACTAAGTACTTAAAATTTAATTACAGACTAGTTGCTTGAGTTAATACTTACACATAGGATTTTATAAAGTCTAGGTCAGGACTTAATTCTGTAATCTGAGTTCTGAGAAGTCTCTTTGAGACAGTATGTTCTAGACACAAAGATTTACAAAGATTGTCTGTTTACATATTAATGGTATAATGCATGGTACTGTACTATATACAGGTAAATGCACTTATGGATTATACAGATGTGTGAGTTATTGAATCATGCCAAAGAGCTGGTGTACTTTTTTGTTCCAAGCTGGAAAGTGACCTCATGAGATGAACAAACATACAGGTGGGCTTTAAAGCAAACTAACTGAACAGAACAAAGAGAGAAAGAACAGTGTTTCTTCCTGTTATCCACCATCCAGGAAAGATCTTGATGTTTTTCTCCTGTTCTGATTCCAGTGTGATTTTCATGTGTTTTTCTTTTTTATATCCTCTGACTGGATTTTACAAAATCAGAGAGTCATAGAAGAAAGCATGAACAAAAGAAGTGTGATGGTTATTAGGTGTCTGTGGGATTGTTGCTGCTTGAAGAAGAAGAAAATGAACTTCTGACAATAATTAATCTGTGACTTTTTTTAAAATGAAAGGAATGAGAAGAAATGCCTTTGAGACCAGATCTGGATAAATGTGCTGAAGCTGAATGCACATGATAGTGGTTCAATTTTCTAACACTTCTGAACTAATCTGCTTTTTAGTCTATAGGCTATACATATGTGAAAAAGTCAAAAATAGTGATTTATGCTGAGTATCTTAGGGACAGCTTTGGGGGAAGGAAAAAAAAAAAAAAGAAGGAATAAAGTGTTGACTCATTTCCAGCCTAAGAGTTACCCAGCAGGCAAACCAAGCTGGATATGTTGTTCTCTTTACAGAAACACCAAGAGAAAATAGTGGCAGTGATCATTTCAGTTCAAAGATGTCACTCCTTTTGGCCTGATGGTGTCTTGACACAGAGAATGGGTGTTTCTTTCAGCAAAATAAAGATAAACCACACTGATTTTATATTTGTTTCTAAAATCAAATATTTGTACAAACCACTGTACTTATATTTGTTTCCTGTTACTCAAGCCTGTGAATAAGCAGTGTATTTTATAGTATTTCCTTTTAAATCTAGCTCTGGTCTTGCAGTGAGACTGGTGAGACTTGTTGGTATGCAGACAGCCCACACAGCAGAGCTGTCCTGCTTTCAGACCTGGGCTGGTGCTGCCATATGGAACTCTTTGAGGGGATTTACCAGTGTGGGACAAGGATCTTTTCACACCTCTCCTTTTTTATTATGTAGACCATGTCTAGAGGTTCATGGCTCCAGAAATCTGTGGGCTAAATGTGGACTCTAAGTGTTTGTTTTAACATCCCTGATGTAAGCAGATCTGTCAATCGTAGCATCTTAGAGTATCTTGTTTAAATACCAGAATTCAGAACTTTTAGGGGGATGATTCCCTGTTTTCACTCATGCTCTGTCACTTATCCCAAAGCTCTTTTGTCTAAAACAGCATATAAACAAGACCATTTAAAAGGGTTTACTGATGGACAAATTCTCTCACTAAGGCAGCATTGCTTTCCTCTAGGGAAGAGAATCTGGCACTATTCAGAGGTACAGCCTCCCTAGTGTGGCTGTGGTGCAGAGCTATACCCTGTGCTGTCGTGCCTATCAGCTGTCTTTGAACTGCAACTCCACGTAAGTTACAGATCTGCTTCTAACACAGATAGCCACTTTCAAAATGAAGCACTAAAACACGAATTCTGTGAAATCTGTAATAATTATACTGATTGTACTAGTTCTAATTTAGTATAAACCATTTATTAATTTTAGTTGTTATTAATGGTCGCTTAACCATTTTTTTGTTTATTACTAATTATTTCCATCTGGACAGTCATTGCTCTGAGAAACTGTTAGTAAAGCTCTCCTGTGTTTTACACCCTGTGTACATGAAAATACCTTTGTTTTATTAGATGAACCAAACATAACCTTCCTTTGATCATGTAATGAATTGATAAAATTATGTCATAACCTGAAATTTTATATCTATGTCTTCTTTCTGTTTCTTCATAATGCATGTGTAGATCTCTTGCCTTTGCTTAAAAGGCAGAGTGATCTAGTCAGAGCCATTTTCATTTTGTTTTGAACTCAAGCCGTTTTCTTCCTAAATGACTTTGTTCTAGGGAAATAAGCTCAGATCTATAAGCATTTTGAGGTTAATTTTGTCAATGACATTTCAAATTTTAATATGGATTAAGGCTGTCTACCTATCAATATTTAGAAATGCTTTTAAAATGGCCTTGTAGTAAATGCAGGTTACTGTGATTCACTGGAGACCTATGCTACTGTAAATTTTCAAATGTAGCCTTTTAGAAATTGTATTTTTCCCATATTTTAAACGACTTCAAAGATTAATTAGATTATACTTAATATTGCCTTGGAAAAAAGTGAAGAATACGCTTTGTAGAAATGCAAGAAATCCCATTTTAGGAATTAACAATCTACGTCACCACACTGACTTTTTAAACTTAATAATCTGCTTCACTGCAGATTATTTTAATTTAATAATCTGCTTCATTGCCTCCTAGTAAATAAGGAAAAACCATTCTGTTCAGTTGTTAATTTGAGTCTTTGTCAAGAAAAGTTTGGCAAGGGACAGACTAGTAATTTATTCAACTTGGTATCTGATGTATCTTCAAAATGCTGGATATAAAAATGGGCATATTTCAGAACCTTTGCAGGGCCAGATCCTGTGTGAGCAGATGAAGAACATCTTTCCATGTGTCTGGTCTCTGCTGCGCAGATAAATGAAAATCATATGGATCTGTGCTGGTTCTGGCACACGACAGCAGCTCATGGAACCTACAGAGTTATACTGTGCCAGGTTAGAGAACTCTTTCAGATTTCCAGCCTGGAGCAGTGTCATGTAGCTGTTGTTCCTCTGTTTTTGTGCAGTCGCCTTGCTGTCACAGACCCTTGCGGGGTCCTGACGGTGCTGGAGCTGGGCTCGCGGGCTGCAGGCAGCCCGGGGCAGCCGGCGGCGGCAGAGCCGCTCAGGCTGGAGCGCAAGGACGTCTGGGACGTGAAGTGGGCCAAGGACAACCCCGACTTGTTTGCCATGATGGAGAAAACGAGAATGTATGTTTTCAGAAACCTGGATCCAGAGGTAAATACCAGCTTAGATCAACTACTCGTTGTAAAAAATTCACTCCGACGTTAATGGCTCTTTCTTGAATAGTTTTGTTCTTGTGCCTACCATGCAGTTCTGCAAGCGTTCGTTTATATAACGTTGCTTCAGGAAATCTTATCAGCTCTCACGTGAGAATGTTGGTTTGGACCAAATAGGTAAAATGAACGGTCAGTCCTAGAAACATAAAAATGGTGTCATATTTTTCTTAACTCTATGAGATTTTCAGAAGCATGTTCTTTTGTATGCTTTGGAACACATAAGTGCACTTTTAGTAGTGATACTTGTAAAACAGTTCAGTTGAATCTAAATATTGACAGGTGTTATTTTATCTTGTTCTCATAATTTAGTTGCAGAAAACATGAGGATTTTTAATGATGTCTGTGTTTACAGAATTGTCAATAATGTTAATGACTGTAGTATTTGTTTCTTGTTGGAAGTGCAAGTATATCCTGGTTTGGAGAAGAATGTATCTATATATATACTTAACAGATTTAATTAGGATTTAGTCAGACAGAATACAAGTTCATTCCTTTATAACTTATTTAACTTTAAGGAACCTATACAAACATCTGGATATATTTGCAACTTTGAAGATTTAGAAATCAAGTCTGTTCTTCTGGATGAAATATTAAAGGTCAGTATAATTAATTTTATTTTGTAGGAAAAGTCAGTGTCTGTCTTAATGATATATATCTGTTTTGTTGGGTGAAAATAAAAGTCACCAGGAATAAAAATATGTTTCTTTATTCATTATGATAGAATCCTGAACATCCTAACAAAGATTACATCATCAATTTCGAGATTCGGTCATTACGAGACAGTCGAGCATTGATTGAAAAAGTTGGCATTGAGGAATCTTCCCAATTCATAGAAGACAATCCACATCCCAGACTTTGGTAAAATCTCCTACAAGCCAAACTTGTTTAAATTTGTCTTCTTCTCTATTATTTTCCTGTTCAGACAGATCTAGGATGAGAATAAAAACCTCAAATTAAAACCAGCCAAAGCAGTATGCATTTTACACACATCATTTAAGATTTAAGTAGCGTTGGAGTACCTAGAATGTCAGGTATGTGCTGGATGTATCATGATAGTGGGTGTAGGCTCAGGGCACCTTTTTGCTCTGTGCTATATGGGCCCCAAAACACAGTGTTCCTTGTGTTTTGTGGGGAATTTAAAGGAAAAGAAAAGCTAACCAAGTCGGTTAAAATTAAAATTTATATATTTGATATTGAACATTAAAGAGCTGAAAACCTGCTAAAGGGAACACATCAGGCTGATAGTAGGATAAGAGTAGTTTGAGTAACCTTGTAGCATCTGGACAGGCCATGAGGGACAGAAAAGAGAAGAGCTGGGTGGTATGCTGTGTTCCCACGCAGCATCTCAGAAGTAATCTGAGAAATGGAGATAGTAGCATGCTTAAACTAACTGTGACTCAGCTATTAAACTAAAGTTGAAAAGCCTGCAGAGCAAACATGTGAGAATAAGCCTGTGAAAACAGGTGTGCTGGAAATCTGTTTAATATCCCAACTTGCAAGGGCTGGAAGAGTAAAGGCCTCAGCAGATAATTTAATGAAAAGTCAGTGCAGAAACTAAAACTTCATTGACAAATTTCTTGATGAAGGAGACCAATGCTCTTTAACTCTCTGGAGACTGTTTACTTACCTGTACCTTTCTTTAGGAATTTTGGCTCTGTTTTGAAGCTAAATTTTCTCTTGCAGCATTGCATGTTTAGCTTGAATCAAGGGGTTGGAGAGTTCACTGTTAATTACGATGGTTCAGAGATTAATTTAGACTGGTCTGGACAAGACACTTTGTTTTAAAAGTTTGTTCCAAAAACATTCTTTTCTATTTAGTTGTGCTTTTGTCTCCAGAATAGTTAGTTTTGAAAACCAAGATTTGCTAGTTACATACTGAAAGATTCTGTAATGCTATAATTTTATTAGCTTGAGTGTGTAGGGTAAAATGCTAGTGTTTTGAGTCTTAATTATTACAAATGTCTTGAACTAGCTGAAGATTTTTGGAGCTTTGAAATTGTTCATGTTTTTTTTTTGCTAGTACCATCTGTTCACTTAATATGAAATGACTATTAGTTTTGCAAGTCTGCATCTGAGTAAAAGTTTTGTATCATAAAATCACAAAATATATGTCAAATTCTGTTCACTTTGCTCTGGAATTGCCATGAATTTTATTTTTATTGTGAGAGAAAACACATCACATATCTGTGAAGAAGAGATGGATTATAAGTGCTGGATATAAACCCAATATATTCCAGATCAGAACAAAACAGTGACCTTGCTTCTAGAATGCAACAGACAGGGTGATGTGTAGCAGATCAATTGGTTTCTTTGAAATCAGTAATGAGCACTTAAGTGATACCAATCTTCTGAAATTGATTCAAAAATACAGAGCTGATACTGCCTAAACATGGCTTGGGTCACTGAATACAGCAATAATACAAGTGGTTTTGTCAGTGCCTTACTGCACTGAGTTTGTTTCACAATGTCAGTCAGCTAGTCTAAATTTTAAATAGCCTTATTTTTGCAGAAAATTCTGGAGCTCATTCAAGCTCCTGATGCACACAGGTTGGCCTGAATTCCCGATTTGCAGAACTGACCAATGGGGCAGTACCAGTTACAAGGCTCCCCAGAGGTTTTTCCTGCTCTCCCAGACTGCTGTCCTTACAGGACCAGGAACATGCAGATGGATCAGAACATGGGTTTATTGGCCCACCTTTACCTATCCCTGGGGAGTTCTTTCAACGAGACAAGAGACAGGACTTCTAGATGCTTGAAAGTGCAGTTCATTTATCTTCTACGTGGAGTAAAAAGCGTGAGGTCTTTTACAGATGTTGAAAGCATGGCTGGAAGTCACGGGACTTCTGGCTTGCAATATCCTTTAAAGGCTTATTAACCAACAGAATATTGACAACTAGGATGATTACATTATTAAACCAATAATAAGAAACTTCATCTAGCAATAATGTGACCTTTTCTAACCCATCTTGTTCTGCTACACAAATCTATTCTACTGACTTGTTACCTTTGTAACCACTTCTGTTCTCTCGATCTAGCTTAACATGTCTCTGTTTTGACTACAAGTCCACATTCTTGCTTCTAGCACCTAAGCTTGGAAGCTTCTCCCAGGGCCTTAGCTCAAACCCTGTGTTTAATTCTAAGTTTTGGCCCACAGGCCCAGTGTTCGGAAAACTCTCTGCTTTTTAGATTCCAGCATCAGAAGGATAATTTATTTGTTGTGGCCAGTGTAGCTGGAGGCATTTAGACTGAGGCTGACATCAAGGCTTAAAGTTTCGACAAATGCATAGGGAGAAGTAAATAAATGGAACTGCACTGAGACCAGCAACACGTTTCACATAAGTGTAACAGTCAAATCTTGCCCATTCCTCCCAAGCCAGTGTCCATCTGAACAGCTGAACAAAAGAATATTAGCAATTATTTGAACATCTCTCCCTGACCAAGTGCTGGACAGATCACAGAATGACTGTATTAAGATTAGCTAGTAAACAATAAATTGCGACAACTTGTATGTCTTCTTTAAATAATTAAATGTAGTATCCTCATTTAATTTACTCTATAGCTGCTTTTCCATCTGCTGTGTTTGTTGTTCATACAGGCGACTCCTGGCTGAAGCTGCTCTTCAGAAGCTGGATCTGCAGATGGCTGAACAAGCTTTTGTGCGTTGCAAAGATTATCAAGGCATTAAGTTTGTGAAGCGCCTGGGCAATCTGCAGAGTGAGTCCATGAAGCAAGCAGAAGTGGCAGCCTATTTCAGCAGATTTGAAGAAGCTGAAAGAATGTATCTGGATATGGACAGAAGGTAATTGCATGTAAACATCTCAGCAGTAAATAAAGAAAAAATAGTCTGGGGAAAAAAAACCCCAAACATTCCTTAATCAGGAGTGCCTGTTTTCTCTGGAGTCTTTACCAGTTTCTGCAAAAACAGAAAAGGATCAGATGGAGAGAATTTTGGTTTATCCATAGATAACCAGTTCTGTATGTAAACCAGTGCATTCCAAACTGTTTACAAAACCTTGGCTGCTCTAGGTAGTGCTGTGTTTTATAGATGTTTTTTTCACAAGTATTTTGTCGGTATTTCAACTGGGATTCCAAAAATACAAACAATCTTAAATAATGTTTAATTTATGTGGTGTTGCTCTGTGCTACTAGCCAAGTACACATTCTTCTCAATTACATATACAAACAACAGAGTTTTTAATGAACTGTAATCTTTGGAGAGACAGAAGGACTCTGGATGAAACTATGAATCATTGAAACCAATCAGTGTAATTTTTGCTCAGGAATGAAAACAAACAAAACAAAATTTTAGTATTGCTGGGAATATAAATTAACACAGAGTAATTAGCTAGAGCACTGTCTCTATTGAAAAAGGATAATGAGAAATCAGCAGCAGCAGTTGTGCAGTGTAGCCTGTAGATGGTGATCAAACATGAAGAAACATGAATCTTTTATGCACATGTGAAATTGTTAAGCTTTGATTAGTGGAGCCATGAAAAACAGTAGGGAATGATGGAGAAAAAAATTTGTTATTATTTCATGCTGTGAGAATGAAAGTTAGGGGGCCAGGGTGGCAGGGCAGAGGGAGAAGGCAGGAGCTGGGAAGAGATGTCCAATAGCACCTGGTAATGAAAACTTCCTTGCATGTCATTAATTAGTTGATGGCAGTTTGGTGGTTTGGGGATGTGGGCTCCTCCTAAGCACTTCAGTTACACTGCAACACCCAGTTTTAGATATGGCATATTCCTTTTCAAATGGCTGAAGAGGAATTTGGACATAGAATTGCACAAGTCAAAGACTTTACTTTTTTTGTTTACTGGTTTCAACTTTCACAACTAGAAAAATCCTGATAAGGATCTAACATAAATCACAATGAAATAAATCTATTTTTCAAATAAAATTTTAATGTTTTTAGATAGATGCTCTTACTTAACTGACTGCATTGACTTTCTAGTGCCTTCCTGAATTTACTTGTAAGTTAGCACCCCTCTTTAAAAGAAGGGCATAAGTCTCTCCCATGTATTTTCTATGCACCTGCAGAATTACTTTTATATGAGGTAATACAGAATTATTCTGTTTGGTGGGAAAAACATGCCAGACAGACATACAGTGAGTCATATGTATGCATGAATAATAAAAAGGAAAAACTACTGCTGAGTCCTTTCTGCTTTATCCAAAATCACCCTGAATCTGGAAGAGAAGTCTCTGAAATCCATTTTATTACATCTCGGCTTTAGACTCCATAATTCATATTTGTTGCTTCTTGGTCTTTCCCCTCACCTTCCTTCTGCTTTTAGCCTTTTGCAGCTGCTGCCATCTCTTGTAGTGGTCAGCAGTGAAAGATACAGAACAGAGTAAGAGAGAACCTGAAGTAACATCAGCCCAACTGTCTCACTCATGTAACTCCTCACACAGGAGCCTGGCTGATAAGGAAGCACATACAGGTGATATGACCTGTGAGCTCCCTTGAGTATTTGCTTTCATGTAATAATGTTTAAATTGTAAACAAGCTATCTGGGATCACTCTGATGCCTGCACTGCAGGTCAATAACGTGAAAATGCTTCTGGGTGATTTCTCGCTGTTTTTGTTGCCTGTGTTGTGGTGCTTGACTTGTGCCTGCCGTTTGCCGCGCAGGGACCTTGCCGTTGGGCTGCGGATCAAGCTGGGCGATTGGTTCCGGGTGCTGCAGCTGCTGAAGACGGGCTCGGGGGGCTCGGACGACGCCCTCCTGGAGCAGGCTCACAACGCCATTGGGGACTACTTTGCAGACCGGCAGAAATGGTCTGTAGAGGAACCAGCAGCGAGGAACTTACAAAGGAAACTGTTAAACTGATGACAAGACTTAATTTATGAGGCGGGACGGATACCAGGAAAGTCAGGATGCAATACGCTGGATAATTTTGGAATAATGAGATTTAGCTCACACTTTTGTGGTTCCATGATATGATAAACAGAGAGCTGTTGATCAGCTACTTAAAGGGTGAAGGGGATATAAATCTCTGCTTTGCCAGAAGTGTGTCTGCCTCAAAGGAAGGGCAGGAAAGAGAAATACCTATACAGTTATATTAGGCTGAATATAGCAAGTAATGAAAAAACCAAAAGGGATTAAAAGTAGTACAGAATTACTAACCATCAGTGCATTTTCTAAAATGCTTCAAACCACAAATATTTAAGAAGGTCCAGAGTTCTCTGGCCTGGATGTGTCTCCAGCTGTTGCCCAGACTGGCACCCACTGGAGATCTTAAGGGCAGTGCACACCTGTAATGGTATTCCTCCAGAACACATTCTGCAGTCAGCTGCTTACTGAGCCAGAGGTAATGGCTTCATAGCTCATAACTTGCAGGGAATTTTTTTCATGAACGTTTGTTGTTGCCTTCTAAGCCCATGTCTTAGAGTTCCACAGCTCCACTATGTATTGCCATTATCCAAACTGTATTGTCACAATGCAGCTGAAAACTTGTGATTAGATTTTGAAAGTTGAGGTTTAGATGCTTTAGGTAACTTTAGAGAACCTTTGGAGGTCTTGATGTTTGTGTTTTAAAATACGGAAGAACAACAGTAAAGCCTTTTCTGCAAGTTTAGCTGTAAGCTGTCCATTGTCTGCCCTCATCTCTGCAGATGTGGGAATACAGCTTTAAGAATTCCTTGACTTCCTAATCTTATGCTAGTCAGAGAATCAGTATTGCTATGCTTTTAATATAATGATCTGTGAAAATTAAAATTTTTCATGCATTCTTGAAAAACAGTGAAATTCTAGCTATGAAAGTTTTTAAGCAAAGTTATATATTTAAAATAAAGTGATTTTAAATTTACAAATGCAAAAGCCTTACAGAAGTAAAAACTTAAGGTGTTTTTATACATCAGAAGCAACCACATTTTTTTGTTTTATTAGGTTAAATGCTGTACAGTACTATGTCCAAGGACAAAACCAGGAGCGTTTAGCTGAATGTTACTACATGCTAGAAGACTACGAAGGACTGGAGAATTTGGCCAACTCACTTCCAGAGAATCATAAATTGCTCCCTGTAAGCAAAAAGCACCTTTATTGTTCATTGTCTTATACCCAACTATTTATTTAAAATTTCCCATCTTGGGAGGGTTAAGAACAAGAGAAAGAATGCAGTGTATGACCTACTCACTTAAGTGCAATGGTACTGATCTCTAGTATTAGTGTTCATCTCATACTCCATCACTCTTCCTTTCCCTTATTGTCTCAGTTCCCCAGAAAGACTGACAATACCTCTGAAAGGAGGGGAAGTAGATGGGATAAGGGTGTAGGATATATAGATGTACAGTGTCTATATGTAGCTGGAAATTACCTACTAAATAATAGCTAATTTAAAAACTCTGCTGTGGTAGACTTAATCCAAAATTCTTGAAAAATGCAAAACATGCTCCTTTAATGCCTTTTCCAGCAAACCAAGACATAGCATTTTCTTTTAATCTCATTGTAATAGCTTCTTTGAATTTAGAAACAGTGTTTGAGACTAGCACACTGTTCTAAAGATTTACAACAATGCCTGGTGCCTTCACAGGATCCATGAAGCAAACAACCCATTCCCCACCCTCTTGGATTTAAATTAACCAAACAGGAGTGCTGCTGTTGCTGCACAATGTACTAAAAATGCTGAAGTGAATTTAATACAGTGCTGATGCTTTTTGCAGGATATAGCTTATATGTTTGTGAGAGTGGGGATGTGTGACCAAGCTGTGTCAGCCTTTCTGAAATGTAATCGACCAAAGGATGCTGTGGACACCTGTGTGCATCTCAACCAGGTAAAGCAGCAGGAGATAATCTGTAATAATACCAGTTTAACAGTGAGATTTGTATCCTAATACCTAGTGGAATATAAATCCTTGTTAAGTGTCAGATGATTTGTCATAATTTCTGGAAATTTCATACTTCGGTATTTAAACCAGTTCTCTGAGATTAAGATTAGACCACAGGAGGGGCAGTGCAAAGCTACATGCAGGGCAGCATGCTCAGCAAACAGACATTTGTAGCCTCTGTGGAGCTGGGCTGTGTGCCTCCTGATAGAATGGGAGAGGACTGGAGAAGAGATAGATGTCCATTCTGGATATTTTCCACATCCCCCTCCTTTGTATAGATGCAAATGGATTTGTGACTGCATGAGGATGTAGCTGGAAAAAGATGAGCTGGAAACTGATCTACATGTTTGTAACTAGAGCTGTTTTCTGGGATGATTTAACCTGTGCAAATGTCTGTGTCAACACAAATAAGGGAAAAACTGAGGATGGCTATGAGGAACTCGATGGATGGGAATGGCAGGACTGACTAGGTGTGGCTTTATGTGAATGATTTCTTAGTTTGTGGATCTGAAGAGCTATTAGGTGTGAGATTCAGTTAAGATCTCAGTCCTGCCAAACTTTTCATCTGAGGCAAACACAGTAGCCAAACCACTGAAGATCAGGAAAATTCACAGACAAAATGAGGTGTATGGAAGGATAATAAAGTGTTACTGTGTGCTTTAAGCTGCTCAGCTGAGGTTCTCTTTCAGACATGCTGGTTTAAGTATATCAGAAGTGTTGAAATCCACGTGTCCAACCATGAGCTGCAGTGAAATGATTTTACATAGCTTTTATGAAAGTAGAAGCAACTGTTTTATATGTGTTTTTGGACAGAGGTCCAGCATTTTTTTCAATAGGGCTGCATCACATGATTGGCAATGATGTAAGCATTTGTATTCTCTTGCTTTTTATGTTAATCTTATAGTCATCTGGTTCAAAATGTTGATGAAATATTGCATACAAACGTTGCAGTCTGTTAATGGATAACTGGTTTGTTCTGAGAGTGTATTTGAAAAAATGAGATTAATAATTGTCTCCTTTAATTTCTAGTGGAATAAAGCTGTGGAGCTGGCTAAAAATCACAATATGAAAGAGATTGGATCCTTGTTAGCCAGATATGCAAGTCATTTACTGGAAAAGAATAAAATCCTTGATGCTATAGAACTCTATCGTAAAGCCAATTATTTCTTTGAAGCTGCTAAGCTCATGTTCAAGGTATTGCAGGTTTTATTTCTGTCAAATAACTGGGTTTTTTGGACTAGCTCTTACTATTTCTGTGCTACTTTTATTCTCTTGGGGTTATTTTATACATCTACTTATTGCCTAGACGTCATCATACAGGATACTGCAAAGATGAACCCAGCTCCCAGAGTTCAGGTATCTCTATGTGTAATAGTTACCCTGAGTGTCCTCTGGAGGTAGTGGAGAGGAGACTTTGGGGACACAAGCCATCTATTTATTTATTTCAAAACTTTTACTTCAGTAGGAGATGAACTGTACCTCCAAAAAGGTCATGATGCCCTGCATTGCCTAGTAAAAGAGTATGGTAGACTGGTCCAGGGTGCAATGTCCATATTATCTTAGATATCATGGGAGTTGTTTTTAAACTCTTTAAAAAAAAAAAAAAAAAAGCAATGTCAATAACTAGAAGTTAAATTTTAGTATTTCTTCAATTAGTTCCTTCAATTAGAAATGGCTGTGTTTGTGCTTTTAAGATAAAGATGTTGCTTAGATTTGGTTTGGCTGCAGAGATTTTTTTACATAGCCTAAAGTCTCATAGGAGTGATATGTAATTTTTACAGCAAATATTTATAGCGGGATATATATATATAATATATATTGCTTTCAGAAGCCATTCTTCTTTTCTGGGAAAACCACCAGACCTTAGTCAAAGCTATGTATGTGTTTTAAGAATTGCTATTTTTTAGTTTATTTTTATGCTAGATCACTAGACTTATACTTGGTTACACTGATTTATCCTTCCTGAGAATCTGGCTTTATATACGTTAGCTAAATAAATATAGAATAATGTGCATACTTCACTTTGACATTTTCATTTATAGTTCTGTTTGCAGTCTAAATTATTACATTTAAAGGCAGAATCATTTTTTGGCATGATTTCCTAGGTTTGTACAAGCATGCAGTTGTCCAAGAGAATTAAATTCCTTTTTTTTTTTTTTAAGATTGCAGATGAAGAATCAAAGAAAAGGACAAAGCCTTTGCGAGTTAAAAAGCTTTATGTGCTATCAGCCTTACTTATGGAACAGTATCATGAACAAATGCAAAATGCACAGAGGGGAAAGGTTAAAGAGAAAAGTTCAGAGGTAGTGTCTTTTTATTTCCCCCTTTCTGAATTCTGGTATCTGCTAGCTAGTCAGAATAAAGCAAGCCATCTTCATGGGACCCTATAATGTTTTTTTAATAACCTTCTTCCTGCTAAGAACAAAGCTTTCCTTCAAGCAAGTCCCCCATGAAAACATATTGTTTTAAGTATTATTTTAAAACATTTAAATCATATGTATTAATAGATATTTTTCTTACTAAGTTTAATGTGTTTTTCTTAATGTTTTCACTATAACAATGCAAACTATACAAAGAAACTCCAGATTTTTTTTCTTCCTGCAAGACTCCTGTGTCATTGAGGAATAAGTATTGATCCCAAAGAGTGATCTGTGATTAGATTAAGCTATGTTGCCTGTAATTCAGCAGAGAGATGGTTCCAGATACAGGGGAAGCAAATGGAAGAATTTTTTCTCTGCTCACACATTCATCTTCATACGCACAAATGAAATAGTTTAAACAAATTTTTAAGAGCTCTGGTGTTAAAATGCAGTAATAATGCAAACTATGAACCAGTCTGCAGATGTGCACAAAATATATTTGTGTACACATGTATATGATATTTATCTTTGAAAATCTGCACCGTATGTTGTGCCTGTGCTCTGTACTGAATGCCTGACAGTGCTCACTGTAGGTCCATTTGTATTTTCCAACTTAACACGGACAGTGGTGTAATCACCCAGTATAGAGAAGCTCTTTTCATATATCCCCATTTCCTGCTGTATCTGTTTCATATAAAAATTACTTGTGATACTGGTTTGTTTTCAGAGTGCTTCAGCTTTGGCTGGTTTGCTGGAAGAAGATGTTCTTTCTTCAACGAATCGCTTTGCAGACAATGCTTGGCGAGGAGCTGAGGCTTACCACTTTTTCATACTTGCACAGAAACAGCTCTATAAAGGTTCTGTAGATGCAGCACTTAAAACAGGTATGAATTAATTTCAGCTCTGTAAAGACAGCACATAACTTCATTGATAGCTGCCACGTTTTTAAGTTCTTAATTAGTCCATGGAATTTAAACCAAAACCATATAATGAATCGAATATGGCTGCAGCCACAATACCTAGAAAGGACTTTGCTGAAGAAAATGCAAATCTTTCCAAATATTACCTAGTAAATTGGTCAGTCTGTGTAAATGTTCTGCTGACTGTTTTCTCTCCCTAAATTATAAAGCATATCTGAATTTACATCAGACCTCCTTGTAAAGTTTCACAAAAAATCTGTGAGAATTAGAGAAACAAACAGCGCCTTGTACTTTGTACAAGTAATGAAGATTTCAAATCCTTCTAATATTTGTAAAACCAACCAACCAAATAAAATAGTGTTTCAAGAAGACACCGGTTTCCAAGTAAAATCTCCTTGTTTTTTTTTTTTTTTTAGAGCAATGTTTCATAGTCATGTCAATAAAAAGTCTGTAGTTCATTTTGTCCAATTTTTAGAATTAATACTGTTGTCTAGTAGCAACTATTTCATACAGATGCTTGCACTTTTTCAGAAGATGTGTAATAATTTCCTTGGATTTCTTTCATTTTTTTTTAGCTCTTCATTTGAGAGATTATGAAGACATTATCCCTGCAGTTGAAATCTATTCCCTTTTGGCACTCTGTGCATGTGCAAACAGAGCATTTGATACTTGTTCAAAAGCCTTTGTTAAATTAGAATCCTTGGAAACTCTTCAGCCAGAGCAGAGGCAACAGTATGAAGACCTTGCTCTAGAGATATTCACAAGATATAGACCAAAGCATAACAAAAAAACTGATCTGGATGATGTTCTTGAGAGGTGGGTTTATTTTTATACGATACTGTAATAATACTGTCAATTTTTTCTGCTGTTTGCTGTGTTTTGGGTTTTAGCAGGTTTTGTGTGTGACCAAATTAATTAAGTGCTTTGCTGCTTAAACCAAATATTGGGCAAGAATGAGGCAGGAGTTAGGCTCAGTTTGGAGGAAGGTAATACAGCACTATGTTGTTGGGGAAATAGACACTGACTGCATTTGAGGAACTGGGCATAAAGATGTAATTTCATCTTGAAATGCAGGTAGACAAAGCACAGGAATTTTAGGACCTTTGAGACTGTATCATGTGACATTAAAGTAAGAATGTTACTGTTTGCATCACCATGGTGGGGTGATGAAAGTGTCAACAAGGGACTGTTTAACCATTATTAACTAACAGGTCTCCAGTGTTTTGTGAATTACCAAAATCTACTTTGTGTGAAAAGAGCAATATGTGAAGTTAAAATTAGTATGAAGGGCACATTTAAGGGGTGAGTCCTTGCAGTGGCTGTACCCACAAGACAGTGTTGGACATGTTTCCTGCCAAGAGCATGGAACTTGTAAATGTGGAAATTGATTGTGGAAATATGGAAAGCTGTCTTGATTGATCCTACTGTGCAGCTGTACAGAATCTCAATAGCAGCTGTCAAGCTGACCCTTCAGATTTCAGAGGAAGGAACGTAGTAGCAGTGGAGGTGTTTTATCAGGCCATACCTTTATATGGCCTTCACTGCTTCTTTTCACCCCATCTTTTGGATCTGCTGGTCCTGATTTGTTGACTCTGGGGTTCTGGGGGTGGGCATTCTCTGGTGTGAAGATTTCTATACTTGGTTACATGAACAGTGTAAAGTGTTACATGAGCTAATAACTTCTAACCAACAATTGGCATGCCACATTTTTATTCTTTCAGTTTTACTCTTTTTTCATTCTTTTATAGTGGAGATGGTAAACTTCCTGTATGTGTTGCAACAGGAGCCCCTATCCTGGAGTATCGATTCTGGATGTGCAGTGTGTGTAAACATGGTATGAAAGCCAAAGAAGCAGGCCATTATAATGCTTGTCCTCTGTGCCACAGCACAGTAAGCTGAGGATAAAAACTCTGTATCTGCATTTATGACTGCTAAAAATAGCCTCTAAAATGTTACAATCTTTTGTAATACAACTCAGGTACTGTATTGTAGCAGTTAGTGCTGCTATTAGAGAGACTTTAAAAAAAAAAAACACCAAAAAAAAAACCAACAGAAAACCCACAAGAGGAACCTTTACTTCTTCTGCTTTTCTGAAGAAATTACTGTGTAAATAGAGTCCATTTTTTTGCTATACTTTTAAGAAAAGATTTAAGGTAAAAGCATTATTTTTGAATTGCAGATTGAGCCTAATTTCAAAACCATGTGAGTTGAATGTAGGCTCATATCAGTATGTTCTACTCTGAGCAGGCTCCATTTTTTTGTCTCTCTAATTCCATACGAAATTACTAGGTTTTCTCAGAATTCACAGTTTTTTGAAAGAAGTGATTCCTGAGTTGAAATAATAATTTGGATTCACAATAATTTTGATAATATTACCATATATGTTTTTGTACTACTGTTTAGATTTACTAGAGTGATGATACCCGTAGAAGCATATATAGTGCTGGTTTCTTTTGCCAAGTGTATTTAAACCCAATGTAGCAATAAAGGGCTTGAAAACATGCAGCAGTCAGTGCATCAGTCGGGCTCCTGAGCTTGGGTGAGTCATCTGCAACAGGTTAAGGAAACCTCCATGAACTTGCAACCTGAAACCTGGCATTTTTCATGTAGCCTGAGAGAGCAGCCTGCATCTGCTGAACAGACGTCAGGAGCTGAGGTGTCACCCTTGTTGCACACAAAGGTCCAAGGAGCGATGTCTCGCTGTCCGGCCGTGCTGCTGGCTTAGGCCTGTGCTCTGGCAGTGCTGCAGGGCCTTGGTGCAGGGGCTGGGCTGTGCCCAGCACCAGCCAGAGCCGTGAGCTGCCGTGTTCACACCGTGCCTTGGCACGCTTCTGAGGGGAGCGGAGCACCTCTTCTGTGCTCTCAGCTCAGGCCACGGAAGGATAAACCCCATCTCCACAGAATCACAGAGTAGTAGAAGGGCCTGGGTTGGAAGGGACCTTAAAGATCATCTTGTTTTAAGCCCTCTGACAAGGGCTGTGACACTTTCCACTAGACCAGGTAGCACAAAGCCTATCCAACTGTTCTTGAATATTTCCAGCACCCACAGGTTCTCTGGGCAACCTGTTCCAGTGTCTCACCACCGTCACAGAAAAGAATTTCTTCCGTATGTTTAACTGAAACCTTCCCTCCTTCAGCTTAAAGCCATTCTCCCTTATCCTATCCCTTTATGCCCTTGTAAACAGTCCCTCCCCAGCTCTCGTAGAGCCCCTTCAGGTACTGGAAGGTGCCCTAAGTCTCCACCACGCCCTCTCCAGGCTGGACAAGCCCGGCTCTCCCCGGCTGTCTCCCGAGGAGAGGTGCTCAGCTCTCCGATCATCCCGGCCTCCGCTGGCCTCGCCCCGCCAGGTCCCTGTCGTGCCTGTGCTGCGGCCCCAGAGCCGGCCGCTGTACTGCAGCTGGGCTTCCCACGGGAGCGCCGCAGAGGAGCGGGCCCCTCCCAGGCCCTGCTGGTGTTTCCTGGAACCATGTCCGCGTGTCTGTCCGCGCGTCTGTCCGCGCGTCTGTCCGCGCGTCTGTCCGCGCGTCTGTCCGCGCGTCTGTCCGCGCGTC
>VXBQ01012110.1:43273-142097 GCA_013400175.1 Phainopepla nitens
ACGCCGCTCCCCGTGTCCCCTCTGACGCCGCTCCCGCTGTCCCCTCTGACGCCGCTCCCCGTGTCCCCTCTGACGCCGCTCCCGCTGTCCCGCAGTGCCCGCAGCGACCTCGCCACGGCGCTGAACGAGCGCGGGCAGGCGCGGTACCTGCGCGTGGAGTTCGCCGCCGCCGTGCAGGACTTCACGGCCGCCATCGAGTGCCAGCCCGGCTTCGAGGTGCCCTACTACAACCGCGGGCTGGTGCGCTACCGCCTGGGTACGGCCCGGGCAGCGCCGGGGACGGGCGGGGCACGGGCGGGCACCGCTCCGGGACGGGCGCCGCAGCGTTCTGAGCAGCGACCGCGCCTTCGAGTGCTCTCTGCCCCGCGTGTGCTGATACACCCCTCTGTTCCCAGCTGTGCCGCTGGGGCACTCGAAACGATCCTCCTCCGTGGAAAACAGGAGGAAAGGTGTGGTTCACTTGTGGGAAAACTTGCACTGAGGTAAAACAAGCAGTTCCAAACACTACCATTAATCCTGAAATAAAGCATCTCCCAAGCAGCTTAGCTGCAGTGGGCGCAGCCTTCTTGTCTTCCATTGGGCTGCCGGCCTCCTTTGGGAAGTTCCCTGCCCCGTTTTTGATGGTGCCATAACGAAAGGACAGCCCCGTGCATTTGTTAGAGCTTGGCTGTTGCTTGGTCGAGGGGCTGGAGAATGGAGCCGGGCCGTGGGCACCAGCTGGAAGCTCTGTGCCTGTGTGCCAGCTTTAAGGCAGCCTCATTGTTGGTGTGGGACTTTGGTCTCCTCTTGGGAATAAACTGGCTGAACTGAGCCTTGAGTCCGTTTGAGGTTCAAAAATACATACTCTGGTTCTTGCTGTGAAACACTGTGACTCCCAGTTGGACCTGAGGAGAATCCAAATCTAGGTCCAGGAAGTAGCTGCTACTTTGTGGGTGTATTAGGAGGTGTTCTTAAGTTGTGAGAGGTTTGCGAGTGTGAGCACTTACAGACAATTTTACTTTTCCTTTTCTTTTTTTTTTGGGACAGGAGACTTTGATGAGGCCATGAAAGATTTCAGGAAAGTATTGGAGTTAAACCCCCAGTTTGAAGATGCTGCATTGAGTCTAAAACAGGCTATTCTTGATAAAGAAGAAAAACAGAAGCGGGGTTATTGAAAACTCAGGTAGTGATGTGATGTGAAAATATTCCCCTAAATGTGTGATTTTTATCATTGATGGATGAAGCAGAAGATAATTTACATCTGTTATGACCTGTTGAAGAACTTCATACTTGGATAAATAAGTTAAAACTTGATTATGATTGCAGAATAATCTGGATTTGGTGTTTTTAGTCTTGAGGGAAAGTATAATGTTCTCTGTGAGACACATGTATAGATTTTGTACAGAACTACTTGGTCATTCTGTAATAAATGTATTGTCCAGATTAATTGAAAATAAAAATGAACATGTACTTTTTATCTCATGATTGTGTGCAGAGTTTGCTGTAGAAAATATTTCCAGGAGCAATTGTGGCTTTCTCTTTCTTGTTGAAGTGATCAATTCCCTGAAAAATGGTGTGAAACTATTTGATGGAACTAACTGTGAATACCCTGACAGCTTCATTTCTCACATGGTAGGAGGAACCATTACTGAAATCTGTAAATCATCAGCAAGAAACACACTTGCATGTTCATAGCAATGCAGGTGTTTGTGAAGTACTCTCAGATGGCCTACGTGAGCATTAGGATTTTGTTTTTTAAATAAAATTATGCCAGTGACATTTCTGCTTCTCATGGTGAGCTCCTCCGTGGCTGGTCCCGGAACCTGCACAAGCACAGGGCTCCCTGAAGATGCTGGAGCTGTTTGGGTGAGTCATGAGGGCAGACTGGAGCCTCTGGATATCCTTCCCAGCTGCCTCACTGAGATCACGTTCTGTGTGGGAATGGAAGCAAGTTTGAAACAGGGCTGAGAAAATGCTGCATTTACCTCTCGTGCTCTTGACACTTGACTGCAGCCATTTGAGGTTACAGAAATACCATACATAATACCAGGATGTGGCCATTCACAGTTTGAGAAATAGGCAATGACCATATTTTTTTTCCCCCCTCAGAAGTCTTAATTTTGGACTTTTCTTGATATATTAAGCACATGCTTTGCTACCATTTGTCTTGGTGTTCTGTCTCTAAAACAACACAGATAATTGTTCAGTGACTTGACACACTCCGTGCCACCTCAGTCTTAAAAACTGAGAAATACCACCAGCTCTTGACTGGTGGTGAGAAGGTGAGCTAGAGCTAAATGTGTTCCTGACTGACCGTGCCAAGACAATTAAAAAAACAGTGATGAACAGTTGAATGTGACTTACAAAGTTTTACTGTGAGAAGAGAGATCACAGATGTGATTCTGCACAGAACACTTAAAATGACAGGATATAGATCAAAATATTAACAGTAAGTATTTTAGAAAACAAAGATGCTAGAGATAATATTCCAGCTTATGTTGTTTTGTGAATGTTGCTTAACTACTTCTCATGCAATCATTGGCACAGAGATACTGCGCAGGGCTGGGAGGAATTGCCAATTCTCCACAGTATTTCCTTGTCTCTCCTGTGAAAGGATGAACTGTCATCATGCATTTCAGCATAATCTGGAATTCTTTCAAGGTAATTTTGATCAGTGGGGTTTTCACATTTCCCCCTTTCACATACACACAAGTCACTTAGTTCTCTGGCTTTCAGGTTTTCAGCCTGAAATTATTAAATAACCCTGCTGGTTTCAGCTGGTGTGGAGTTAGTTTTCTTCACAGTGGCTGGTGTGGGGCTGTATTTTGGATTTGTGCTGAACGCAGGGTTGATAATATGGAAATGTTTTTGTTATTGCTGAGCAGGGCTTGCACAGAGCCAAGGCCTTTTCTGGTTTTTGTACTGCTGTACTGGGGAGGAAGTTTGGGAGGGTGGCAGGAGACACATCTGGGATAGGTGACCCAAATTGACCAAAGGGTGTTCCACACCATAGGGCATAATGCTCAGTATATAAAGTATATAAAAAAACCCCAAAACTTGAAGAGGAGGATGTATTTAGTAACTCCCCTTGTCCTGCAAAGTTTCCTGTTATAAAAGTTTAAGAATTAAAAGCCTAATGAAGAGTAATAAAATACTTTTATGTGATGTTTTGTGAAATTCAGGCAACTTTTCAGCCTGTGAAAGGAGCAGGGTTGTGTGCTTTGGATGCTTTGCAATGCGAGGTGCTGTAGCTTTATACCTTCGCTGGGCTTTAGGGGGTGTCTCTGCATGAGAATTCCACACCTCTGTGGAGCTCCTGGGTCAGTCCTGCCCGTTCCACTGCCCTTGTCAAAGTCATGGGGTTGCACCAGTTAGTCAAGCAGATGGTTGCTGCTAATGCACTGTGACTCTCTTTACTCTGGCCAGAAATATTTCAGATATGAATAATTCTCAGCTGCTTTCCCAAGGTTTCCTACCTACAAACCTACTCTCCCAAACCCTTGACTCTCCTTCCACAGCCATTGCTGGCAGCCCCTCTGGCCTGTTCCCTGTAGCCAGGGTTAATTTGGCAATGAATAACTGTTCTCACCTGATGATTTACCTCTAAAATTACAAAAAACCTGTGAATTCCATAATACCTAACGGAATGTCAAAGAATAACACCACTGCCTCACAGAACAAGGCAAAGAGTGACATCATCACCCTGTGCTTTTCTCTAGAACTCTATTTGTCCTACTGAAATGTGGGAGGCGGGGTTGTCACACAACTATCAATATTGCACGGCCTTTCCCTTGCTTTTGCAGAGAGGTGGGAAAAGCTGACAGAATGCCAAGTTTAGCAGGGCATGGAGCAGTATGAGAAGGGAGGGTTTCACGCATTTTTACTGTGAGTGCAGCATGGAGAACAAGGAGAGCCTTTCCAAATGGAAAGCTGTAGCACATTGAGGCCAAAGGGTTTGTTTGTCAAGTAGCCAATATATGTCTCCCTTTCACCTGCCTGCCCTCTGAGTGAGCAACAGAGGTCAAGACAGCTTGAAAAGCCTAAAACTCTTGGGCTGCTGCACAAGTGAGGGCTGCACTGTGCACTTCTCTGGTAGGTAACCTTGTTAAAAAGTGACTGAGGAGAGAAAGGTGCACTATTCCAATTTTGTGGGGATTGAACACCTCTCTCTCAGTCAAGCTCAGCTATGCAGATCATGCTCTCTGTTGCCTTTTGGGAGGGGAGGGATTCAGAAAAGCAAAAACAATGTTCAAAACTGAAGATTGCTAGTGGGAGGATAATACCCAATATTCTTTTGTGTCAGCAGATGACTGTTCATCCTTTTAACAGAGGCAGGGGCTGAATCAGTGGTTTTCATGTAGAATGGAAAGTCTGGTTGCTTTTTATGAAAACAGTTTGCTGAGAGATCTGGTCAAGTTGGAGGCCCCACTTCCAGCATGCTGTGACCATTTGAGCTGAACACTGGTCTGTTTCCTAAGATTATTTCCAAGATTCTCTTTGTAAGATCCCTTTAGTGCATGAGCAGGGAGGGATTGGATGCAGTCCAGAGCATTGCTTCCTACAGCTCATGGTGATCAGTTCTTTTATCACTCGTGTTTGCGTTGTACAGGAGCATGTGAAATGGGCCTGAAGGATATCCTCGTCTCCCAGCAAGGAACAGCTGCTCCAGCTGAGTCCCAGGCATCACAACAGAAGGTTTCAACCTAACTCCTGTTGCTATGGGAAAGGCTGATCAGTACTTTCCAGGCTGGGGACTCCCTAGCATGGTGACTCTGGTGTGCCTCTGTCTGTGCATTAAAAACAACTTTTTTCTCAATTCCTTTTCTCCACATTGGCTCAATAAAGAAGGCTTGTTCAACTACAGTGGTATGACTAGAGTGGTTCCTGAAAGCTAATCCAAGGAACCATTTAAGCCCATAGGCCTGAAAACTACAATGTAGGACAGGAGTTGGGTGCTGAAGTTCCATCTGCAATACCTGAGAGGTAGGAATAATCCCAGGAGAATGTGGGTGCAGAGCAGTATCCCTGTGCAGTAGTGTGGCTGAATCGTACCTTGGGAAAGACACCCTCAAAGGTAAACAGGGAATGCCAAACCCTAACACACCGTGAGACTCAGTGTGAAAATCATCATCTACCATGAACAGCAACCAAGGTAGGAGAAAGAGACCAAGAGTATGGAATTGCTCTGGCTTGTCTATGGGAAGGGGGAACCTGAAATCCCTGTTGAAATGGGAATGCAAGTCTGTCTCCCCTTTTCCATCTCCCTTCCACTGTATGTGGAAGAGCAGAGACTCATCTGTCAGGTGGTGGGTGAAGGGTATGGAATGCTGCTGGAGCGCTTCCTGGTTTTCCAGAGCAAAAGGGGAGGATCTGGGATATCCCACTTACTGCAGACAAGTTTATCTAAATATACTCTGCAAGGCTGCAAAACGAGTGAACCTTAGTGACAAGAGACCAGATCTGAAGCTCACCTGTGTGGCCCGAGAGTGCTGAGGAGAGCTCGCATTTGGTCATTGTTATTTTCCCTTCATCCCAGTCTACAGATTTTTAGAGGACTGCTTTTTAGATTAACAGAAAGTTAACCTAAACTTCTGATTTTGCTGCTGTTGTTAAAAACAGGGAGTGTGCTCTCCTGGCAAATGCCTGGCAGCAGTAATTTGCTGGGCTCTGCAGTGTGGGCTGTGGACAGCAGAGTGCACTGCTCATGCAGCAGAGGAAGGCAGCACCCAGGCAGCTGCTGGGGGCTCCTGGAGTCCCAGCACCTTCCCATTCCTTCTTACAGTTCTTATTCCTTCAGCAGGTACAGCTTTAAGAGGGTATTTATTCAGCAATCACCTGAGGCAGGACTGCAGCTTTTGGGAAGCGAGCCACGTGTGTGCACTGACCAGCCAGCCTGGGAAGGCAGGGGCTGCAGGAGCTGGGGAAGCCTCTGGAGACTGCACACGAGTGTGCTGTCAGCACGAGTGTGCCACCTGCCCCCTCTGCACTGCTGTGGAACATCTACATGTGCTGCAGCCACACCTGCAGTTATACTGTAGGCTTCCTGAGAGTGACTACAGGTGGTTATGTGTCAGGTTTGTTCTTGATCTCTAAAAAATAATAAGGACTAAAAAAAGAAAAACTTTCTGTGTGCACAGAAACAAAAAATGCCAGGTGTCATTTTTGCTTGTACTAGAGTATCCATCTACTCACATTTTGTAGAGTTAGCCTTTTCCATACAGGGGCAGGTGAGAGGAAAATGAGGAACTAGCAAGTTTCCAAGAATGTCAGGTTGATGTAATGATAGAGACAAAACTCTGCATGAGTGGGAAGAGCCATGTGCCCTCATGTTGTGTGCTGGAGGGGTGCTGGCAGTGATTGTTTGGCTCTTTGAAGCCAGTCCTGGTACAGCAGAGAGTTGCTGTTGCACATTAGCAAGGAGATGTTCTGTGCTTACGTTGTTCTGTTGTATTTTTATTTGACTTTTCAGATTTGCACTTTACATTCAGATGGGAGGGTTGGCGGTCACTTTATGAGGTATTGCAAGAAGCAGCCATAATCAGGGCTGAAATAATTTTAGTGATCTGTAAGTCCGTATTTGAGCAGCTGGAAGAAACACAAAGTGTTATTTTGCAGCCTTGGGTCAATTTCTGCTAAGTTTTCTTCTGTAGCCACTTCAGAGACAGGTTGCAAGATTTACTGATGCTGTTAGCAGACTCAAGAACTTTTCAATGCTGTCCCACCATCTGGTCTTTAAACTTCATGCAAATAGTTCTAGTGATTCCTGGAAGTAGTCCCTGTGTCCAGTGGCACCATTTGGAAAGCATCCAGCACAGCAGAGCCTTCAGGTGCTGTTGGAGACACACACAGAAGCTGAAGTGAGGAGTGGTGCTGGAGCAGACAGCTCAGCAGTTCTGGTTGTCCCAGGATGGATGAAGCTATAGGAGAAACCCTACTCTTTGGAGGATTTGAACCATTCAAAAGCATTTGGAATATGGCAGTGTGCCTTAGTACCTTAGTTTGCTTCTAAAATTTTGGATCTGTTTTCTCTCAGACTGGGGGCAGTCCTGTTGAAAACCTGTTGAAATGATACCTGGCTCCAAAACTGCCTGCTGTGGCCCAACTCCAGCATGCCCTGCTCTGCTGCTGGCATCTGCTCCAGAGCCACCTGTGTTTGGCTTGGCAGGGAGCTCTCCTTCTTCCCTCTCCCATGGGCTCAAGCTGAGACGGTGGGACTACAAACCATGTCCATTCCCTGCTCCTGTCCCAGAACTTTTGTTTTTGAAGTCCTCAAGGACAGGCTCTGCATCGCTTGTCACAAAGCACGGCGACCTCTCAGGGCGAGTACACAGCGCTTGGTGTTCTTACCAAATTCAATTTACCTGTGTCATCCTAGATCTGGAGCAACAATCCATACTGGTCCAGCAAGTACATAGCCCTGGAGACTGTCAGAAGGGTGATCTGGAAAGCCTGAGAACGATACACAGTGTGTCTGTGTAGTTTTTAGAGAATACCTACATGCTGCACGTTATAGGTGACATCAGTGTTCACAGCCCATGCTCGAGGCATTTCAGATGCCAAAGTCAGAGCTCCTAAATCTCTGAGAAACATCAGGTCAGGGCTGCATTGCAATGGTTCTTTTTCTCCTCCACAACCTACCCTTCCTCTCCCTGCTTGAGCTGCACTGTCCTCTGCAGGTGCTGCTGAGTTGTGTGTTGGTAGGAGAGCACGCTGCCACCAAACAGTGCACATATACCTGAGAAGAAGAAAAAGTGCCACTTGATCCATATCAAATCCCACTTTGCAGAGCATTATTTTGTCTTTGCCTTGTGCAGAAACTACATCTGATTAGACTTAGGCTTCTCTGAACACTTCCATGTGGCACCTTCTAGCTGAACCTGCCTTGGATTTAAAGTTGGTGTCAGGGAAACCCTGAGGCAGTTTGGTGATTGGGAGGCTGAGACAGGGGTAGTTAAAACCTAACGTGCTGCAGTGTATCAAAGCTAGGCAGAAACTCAATCTGGTGCCTGCTGCAGCTGCACACTTAGGAAGCAGCACAAGACAGAATTGCATCATGTTCATTTCTAGGAAGTTCAAGAGTTGAGGTGCCTATGAAAGGCTGGGTAAATAATGATGCAGTTACTTGAGCTGCCCAGGAAGGGTGAACACACCACGACTGGCATCAGCACATGTCAGGACAGGCAGTTCACTCAGCTGGGCACACAAGGAGCAAAGTACCCTCAGGTGACTGTCCTGGGGGTTTTCTTTGCTCTTCTTAGTCCTTAGAGGATAACAGGATGTCCAACTTTAAGATCAAACCTACATACTTCTGCTTCTCTGCCTATTAGGCTGACACCCAGGAGATGGGTGACTGGCTAGGACAGATGGGAGACAACTTCATCTGGATATTGGGACATATAAGTTGATTTTTCTGCTCTAGACATTTTGAGCTGAAGTGATATGAATCTGATCCTACACAAAGCCAGAACCACCACATAAAAATCATATTTACATACCAAATTCCTTTGTTTACTCCAACCAGTCCAATCTCAAGTCAACTAGGTGGCAGAGGAGATTTAAGAAGAGAACTGAATTAAAGCTGCGCACCAGTCAGGGTGGTTGAGTTGAATGCTGGCTAGGGTTTGTTTCTGAGGTCCCTAAATCTATTTCCCAAAGCACAGAGTCATAGAATATCTCAGGTTAAAAGGGACCCATATGGATCATCAAGTCCAACTTCCCGCTCCTTGAAGGGCTACCTTCGACTTAACCACGTGACTAAGAGCATCATCCAGACTTCCAGGGTAGGGTCCATGAGTGGGAGGTGAGCCTTTCACTCAATCCTACCTGTTCCAGTTGCTGTGCCAGGGTCCTCACTGCCAGCCTTTTAAAGTGAGAGGGGTGTCTCACCCTGGGGCTGACAGGTACTGGGCAGAACTCTGCAGCAAAATCATTGCCGTTAATCTCACACCTATTTGAGAGGAAAGATCAACAGATCTAAGTAGAAATTAGGGCTTTGCTGATGAGTTCATTGGACATTTAATACCACTTGCCCATCCACAGTGATGTTCCATCTTGGGGTGTTGTTGAAGTCTGGAGATGTGGCTACCCAGCAGTTTTCCAGGTATAACTCCACATTGGGGCTCTCGTCTTTCAATTCCACCTCAAGAAACACAGGCTCCATGGGTTGTTTGAGTATTGCCATGCTGTGCCCATAAAACTCTGTGAAGGATTCATCTCGAGAAAATATCAGGGGATTTTGTTGTTGTTTAATATTATTTAAACTAAATCATACTTGGAAATTCCCTGATTTTCCTAAGGGGAGATTTACCTTTGGACACTCTTGAAACTACATTCAGAGCTTGTCTTACCCTTCTGTAAGCTGCAGAGAAGGAGATGTTAGTGAGGTTCTTTAGCTGAAAGTAAGGCATGTCTTAACAGGGGAACTTGGGACTGAAAGAGGCAGAGAGGTTTAAAAATGGAGGGAGAGAATTGCACACCTGCAGTATTTGAACGTGGAAGCACCGTCCCGGAGCCAAAAGGAGAGGATGTGGCCAGGCCACTGGAGAAAGCACCAAGCACTAGGGTCTCTTTGGCTTGGTAGTAGCACAAGACTGTTAGTCTAGAATAGAAGAAGCAGCAATTTTTGTGTTCACATCCGTTTCCCAGCAGCTGCACAAAAGTGAGCAGTGTCAGCAAGCAGCAGCTCCTACCTGTAGTCTGGATCTCTTGTGATTGTCGGTATGCTCTGTCCTGGAAGAGTCTCTTTCTCATAAGAGATTTCATTCTCATAAATAATGTGGTCACCTTCAAACTGTACATATGGGAAGCTCATTATAAATTGACTCTTCTCAGGAGCTGGGGCAGGGGACCAAAAGAGAAAGTGCAGGAGAGGCAGAGACTTCCAGCGGGTGTGTGTGCTCTGGCCATGGACTTACCCTTACTGAAGTGCCACAGGTAGTGACATGGAACTTGAAGAAGGCGTGGGCTTCATTATACTCTCTAGGCTTGCAGGAACTGTCCCTTAGCCTGGTTTTACTCATGTCAATGGCAGGAACTGTCTTCATTTGGGCAGATACCATTATGGTACCATCTGGGTGGCATACTGAGAAAGTCAGAGAGCTGGTTATGCGCTCAAGAAAGAATCACACATCTTTTTATTGATCGATCAGTTGCATAACTTACTTATAAACGCTGAAGAATTAAAACTGCAGCTAACGGAGAACATCTGTAAGGTCTCCATAGTTCTCATTTTCCTTAGGGCAACATCAAACCGTGCTTTAATTTTCTGAAAGGACACTTCCTGCAAAGGAGGAGATGGAAGAGATCTGTTATAGTACATCATTCACATGTACAAAGTTCTGCTCCTTAGCTTGTTCCACTTGAATACTAACAAGTCACAAGAGTTAAGGCAGTGTGAAGACTCGAGCTTGAAGCAACATGGGGGCAGAAGTACAAGTTTTCTTGTATGAATTTATCAGTCACTGTCATGGAGACATATTTAGGCTGATTATTGTAGAATAGTTCAAATTATTACAGCATCAATTTTCCCCTGCCATGTTTTAACATTTCTACAAAAAGTTCCTTTAAAAGAGCTTCTTTCATAAAAGCTATATTGAAATATTGTTTCTGGCTCAGTGTGGATGGGACATTTTGCCTCATCTTACTAAAAACACTGAGGAGTTTGTTTTTGAAGACTTGGTGCATATCTTTTAGAGACAAGTGAGGACTGCAGATTGCATAATACATGGCATTACCATAAGGGTCCATGTCCGATGCCTCTTATCCTACTTGCTCTGGCTCAGAGTCCTTCCCTCTGGAGGTTTTCCAATATGTGTAATACCACGGCACTACAGACTGTGACTGTAGGACTCTGTGAGAGCAAACAGTCCTATGTGCTTTCAAAAAGGCTTTGCTGAACAGCTCCTGTACCTCATAGATGAGTCCCCCAGCAAACAGAGGTATTTGCAGGATCAGGTGTGTGGAGTTGGTAGCTGCAAGGTACCCATTGGTGAGGGCAACGTGCCGGTTCAGGAGCTGGTTACCAAGGTACAGGTCCCAGTACTGGTGCAAGCCAAAAGCGGGCAGGGTTAGATACAGGTTTTCTTCATCACAGGAGCCAACTGCTTCTGGTACTTCTGTGGGAAGAAGGTGGGTTGAAGAGTTAGCAATGAAGGAAGGTTTGAGTGGCAAGGTTTGGCCCCGGCAGGGATTTCTGTCGCAGGTAAGATACCCCAGCAGCCTGGTATGTGCATGCTGGCATTGTCTGCAGGGCTTGGCTGTGTTGGAGTGGGTATACCAGTTCACATCTGGTGGGATGGGGAGTTCTGCTTCAGCAGTGGCCTGCCCGCTTGCTTCCAGGACTGATCCCTGTTTCGGTAAGGCAAGCCAAGCTATGTATGTAAATACATATTTTGGTCAGCCTTCCTTGAGCTGAACCAAGAGCTATTTCAAGGATAAAATAGGACAGTGAAGAGACTGTCATCTTTATGGCATGAAAAAATCTAATAAATTTGAGAAAATACCAAACAGACCTCCCAACTGTTTCAGTAACCTGCTAAGTACAGCTCTTATGGATGATTTCTCTTTATAGAAATGCTGTCTTTGGAGATTAGAGCAATTTTTTTGAGTCAGTTAAGTTCTGTCCTGGATGCGGAGGCAGAATTGTGTTTGAGGACAAATTGAAACTTGTAGCAATGTCTGAAAGTTTTGCCAGTAGATGTATGTTCATGTTCTGAGGCATCTTGTTCACTGAGTTTGCAAGCCAACTTCTTCTACACACTTGTTTTATTGCTCTCAGTGTTTTGAGGGCAGACTGTCTTGCCAGTATGCAGAAGAGCTGCCATCAGCGGAGCAGTAACTTGGCTGTTACCAACAATGAGCTGTCGAGGGGTGGGGTTTTCCCCAAAGCTCTCACCCTCATTCTGATGCTCTCACTGAATTCAATGACAGCCATGCTGTTGCTGTAAACCAGTTAATGTCAGCGGAAAGCTTACCAATGTCAGCAATCACATACTCCACCTCTGCTGAATGGTAGTAGAGTGTCATCTCCAGACCCACGCTAAGGGTGTAGTTGACCTGGAGGGTGTATTTTGTTTCATTTCTATTCACATACTGAAACAGAGAGAAGGGTAAGGCTGCAGCAGCTTTCAGAATAGGCAGGTATGTATATTCTGAACAACACTAAATAATTATTCCAACAGTCTCCTCTCCCCTGCAAATAGCTCAGGCTCCAAAAGCATCGCTTCAGCTGGCCTAAAGCTATTCAGAAATCTGGCCTGGATTCAACAGCTCTTTCAGCCAAACATAAATGTGGAGAGTATTGTGCCTTTTCAGAAAATGAAGACAGACATGAACACAGTGGTGGTTCCTCTGTAGCCCAACAGTGAAAGAGCTCATAGAGAGATATCAGGATCCCAATCCTTATTCTTCTTTACTGAGAGTGTGGGCTGAACCCAGGAGAGTAAGTCATCAGTTGAATAGAAGGCATGAGGAGATGCTGTGAGAGATCCCTCTCAATGTTTTCCTTCACTGAAAGTGCTCCCAGAGTAAAACTTGGTGTTCAACCTGAAATAAATATGTCTGGATTTTTTTTTAAATTTGATCCTTAATGCAATTTGACTGTGGTTTGACTGCAGCCTGAAAACTATTTGCACAAATCCTATGTGTTCACAATGTTGTGTCTTGTAACAGCATCTCAGCTCTGCATGGCTTGGTTGAAGGAGTGGTAGGGAACTTGCAGTTATGCATCCTCCCACTGAAATGAGAGGTTGAAACCCCTCTGTGAGTATATACCTTTTACAAATATTTAGATTAAAAATGGTCTGAAGCTTAACAAAATTACATTTAGAGTACCCTGAGCCTGCCCATAGCATGCTCACACAGGGCATGGCCTGTGCCAGCAGTCAAACACTGGGTTCAGGAGTTACTGGATTTTTGAAACTGGTGTTTGCCAGCATTGCAATAATTGATTTATTTTTCCAAGGCACTCCTGTTTCAAAGGGCAGCATTTAATACAGACTTGACAAACCTCTTCCTGTTGGGTGTGCACTCGGACATTAGCCATGCTGACAGGCACTAAAGGAAGTAACATTTCATCCCATCTAATTACGCTTGATACTGATCTCCTAGAGATCTATGGAGAGCAAGGTGGGGACATAAAAGCCCTGTAATTTTAACTCAGATGATCTCAGACTCATTGACACCTTTATGGTCAAGGAACTGTTGGTGGTTAATAAAAGCCGGACCGTGTTCTGCAAAGGGACTGCCCCACCTCCTCCTCTCTGCAGCTGAAGTGACCTGCTGTATCCTACCTCTTTCAGAACATACAGATCATCAAAAGAGACTTCCAGGATAAATGCTTTTGTTCCATTAGAAAAGGGAGTTTCATAAATCTTGAAGCCATGGTGCTGTGCTTCCCTCAGGGAAAATGGCACATTTCCTACTGTGATTGCCACCAGAGAGACATCGGGAAGAAAGTGTCCAAATGCAACATTAAATAGCCGTTCCTCTGGCACAGTATCTGCAGGGAGAGAACATCAAATTACTGCTGATGTGGATCAAATAACGAAGACTGTTGGGGTGGCCTCCCATTCAAATTCCAGGAAACTTCGCCAACAGCCATCTATTTAATGGCTCTGATTAATGAGTGTTTGTGTTCTAGTCAGATCTGAAATACTCTGAGTACATGAGAATTGCTTCAAGCTGCAGGGGATTAACAACAAATACATAGAAATTTATAGAAAGTGGGTTCAGTGACTTTCTAGAGGTGCACTATGATGTGCAATACCTTTAAAGAAATCTAGAATCTGGTTCAGCCGCATAAAATTTGAAAAATGTATCATAATTTATGGTAAGAGGCTCCTTTTTCTTTCTATATCACTTACCCAGACAACTCCAAGTATGTATAGTGCCTTATTGCATTGAAAAATAAAATTTAAAAACCATGACTGCAGCATTGGGTGGCACAATCATTTCAGTATGCTTCCAAGGTATCAAATGCAGGCAGTTTGGGGGAGAAAATACCATCAATGAATGTTCTTCTTCCCAGTGTGACAACTGCACATCTCAACATCTTTATTCCAGTGCTCACTGGAAAAATCCAGGTATTAACATGAAAGGAATGTTTATGTTTTTATCAGCAAGTTTTAAGTTAAGGCTAAAGGGTTTTTGTTGGGATTTTTTTGTTTGTTTGTTCGTTTTAATATAATACTTGAATCTTGACTTTGCCTAGAAGTTTGCAAGTGGGAGTTGAGAACTTTCTGGTGAATGTAGATGTGGCACAGGTCGGGTGGAGCAATATATAGCACAGCAAAATATTGGTAAGAGTCAGTGAGAGGAATGACTTACTGTTGATAACAGCTGGTATTTGTGGCATGAAGGGTGTGGTGATGGATTTGATGATTGTATACTTCGTGGTTTGCCAACCTGCATCCGTCCACGTGTGCTCCAGAAACAGGTCAATACAGTAAATCACTCCATACACACCACCAGATATGGAGCTCTAGGTGGTAAAATATGTGATTAAGTCTTAATTCTCAGTAGCTTAATAAAGAGATGACTGAATATGGCTAAAATTCTTACACTAGGATGATCAAATGATATTGTAGTACAACTTGGGATGGATTTTGCTAGGGGATTTTGCTTGTTTGTTTGGTAGCTTGGCCCATTTGTCTGGTCCATGTGTGGCTCAGATAGTGTTCAGATCCTTAATAAGGAAGCATCAGGTTTTCAGGGGTGTCCTCATTAAGTTTATTAAGTTTAGCACATCACCGCATTGGGTTTGTTTTTTTTTTATCATCCCTGGATTACCAGTCATGTCTCTTGTTCTGTCTGTTACACAAGTAGGGAACTCCTGAAGGGTATAAGTCAAAATCACACCAATGTCATCTTGTGGGAATATTGCCAGCTCCTTTCTAGGTGTTCAAGTTGGATGGAGTTTTGAGCGACCTGATCTAGTGAAAGATGCTTCTGCCCACAGCAGAGGAGTCTGGAGTATATTGTTTTTAAAGTTGCCTTCCAGCCAAAACTATTCTCTTCTGTTCTACTGAACATTCCTTTTGACATTGCCTCTGTATCTGTAAATTATATATGGATGAAGAATAAGCTGTGTTCAAAGCAGGTGATTGCAACCCAAAAAGAGGCAGAGAACCTGTCCCTTGCTAAATCATGCTGTCTTGGAAATTGGTAGGGAAATTACTCATTGAGCCAGGCCAGAAGTTTATCAGGACTAGTTTCGTTATTGAACAAAAAAGACAATTAAATTCTAGTGTCCAGAAATGCCTTCACTCCTAATGTATTAGTATGTGTTATAGATTATTAGCAAAAGGCAGCCTCTTGCTTCTACCCCGTTTTGTCACTATAAATTCCAAGTTTCTGAGTAAGTGCTTTCAAAACACACAGAAGCATCATCTAGTTCTTCAAATATTTATTGTATCTACAAATTTTAAGCAGCAATCTGTCAGTATTTGGAATTACCATGGTTTAGAAACATGCATAGTATAGCCCTCAAATGTATTTGTGTGTGACAGGTTCATACTAACCTCTAGCTTGCCTCCTTCTGCTCCAATAGGGATGGTTACTCTGATGTGTGTCTCATTGTACTCCAGTAAGTAGTTCATCTCCTCTGGATTCACTATGACTTGATCATCCACTCCCATTACAATGCTTTTAGACAGAAAGGTGGATTCCTGGACTACTAGTGTGGGGATAACTCTTGGCACAGTCCATGTTAGTGTAGTATCGGTGAAGCTGATGCCATCTGCAGAGTTGACAGACAGTTCCAGAGAGGGGGCAATTGGAGTTACCACTCAGTCCTGTCTCTGCCTTTGCCTGATTCCATTTCACCAGGATATCTCTACAGCTTCCACTGATGAAACACCTTGTAGGATATTTGCCAAATGATGGCTATTTTGTCACAGAGACCCTGGCACTTGAAGCAGATCTGAATCACCAGTTTTGGGTGAATCATTAATTTATTCAGAAGAACTGGCAGCTGTGCTCCTTGCTACCTGCTCTGTTGTCCCAGGGCTTATGGCAGAAGGAAGAGGGCACAGAGCAACCTGTTTGGACCTTCTTGAAATATTGGCTTCAAGGTCTCGACAACTTAAAACCTTGTGCTTCCTCATCACTTGTTCACATTAACACTCTTCTGTGAGAGCCAGGTGCAGCCACCTGCAAAAAGTCCGGCTAGTCCTGCCCCTCCAGAGAAAAGGATTGTGTGAGTTTCAAGGATGCAGAGCTGCATGCCTTGCATGGAATTGTATGAAAAAGAAGAGCCAAGGCTATGGGATTAGTCCAAGAGAGGCTCCCTGGCTCTTCTATAGAAGTTTTGCTTGTTTCCAGTTCCCTGCATCTAATGTGGGGATTTGAGAAACCAGAGACAAAGCATGACACTGCACTGGGACACAAGTAATGTAGTGTCACAGCAGGGACCGTGTTTGTCCGGGACTAAAGCCACAGACTCTTAGCTCATGTTGCTCTGAGGGAAGCTTGTAAACCTCTTTTCTTAGTGAGAATGGGAAGACTGTTTTCTACTACCTCCTTCAGTGGTTATTTTTAGTGAAGAAGGAAGAGATCCTTACCAACAGGACAGGAGACAGTCGTGTCAATCAGCAAAAGCAGCCACCGCTGCCTGTACATGGAAGTGGAAGTGATCATGTTCATATTTACACCACTGACCTGTTTGAGCCCAGGCAGAAAAAGAGAACTGATGTTCTGGAGAGGCAGTGGGAACAGCAGAGCTTTGTGTCTGGCTGGGATCAACAACTCACCCCGCTGACGTCAGACTCGTTGCTGTGGTAGGGCGCTCGCAGGTACACTCGGGACAGGGTGTTATTGAAGCTGTAGCCCAGTTTTACTGCATCACTTACTGTTATTCTCTTTCTCCCTGATGGAGAAACAAACATCAGTTGCCATTGCTGGTATGCAACATTTTGAGTCTGCAAGAGAGAGATGAGCTACATCAGTTCTACGTCTACCAAAGTCTCTTAAAAGCTATGATATTGTAGTGCCCATTTTCCTGTTAAAAGTGGGAGTAATACCCTTGATATATATGTATATATGTATGTATGTATGTATGTATGTGTGTATGTATGTATGTATGTATGTATGTGTGAAGATAAGGAATTCTAGAGCTCTTTAAGGCATCTTTAGAGATAGTCTTCTAGCAGCCCTGGAAGAAATGTAGACAGGTGACCCTGAACAAATCCACTGTGGACAAAATACCAGTGCTGTTAAGAACTGTCTCCATGTCTGTTGATTGCTGGAGCAGTCCAGAGGCCAAATGACAGACTACCTTTTAAGTGTGTAGCCATACTGTGTCAAAGATAAGAAGAGAGCAACGCCTGTACTTGCCTACAACAGAGTCCCCTGCAGTGATGGCCATATGGGAGCACAGTCAAAAGGAAAATGGGCATCAGGAGCAAGTCAGACATGAGAAACATGGGACAAGCACATATATTTGACAGAATCACAGGATAATTAAGGTTGGAAGGAACCACTGGAGGCCATCTAGTCCAACCTCCCTGCATGAGCAGGGTCCCCATGAGCATGGTACTCAGGATTGCATCCAGGCAGCTTTTGAATGTCTCCAGATGAGACTCCACACCTTCTCTGGGCAATCTGTTCCATTCTTCCTCACATTCAGGTGGAACTTCTAGTGGATCAGTTTCTGTCTGCTCTCTTGTCCTACTGCTGGGCACCACTGATGAGAACCTGGCTCCATCCTCTTGACACCCTTCCATCAGATACTTGTGTACATTGGTAAGATTCTCCTAGTCTTTCCCAGACTAAACAGGCCCAACTCCCTCAGCTTTTCCTCATAAGAGAGATGCTCCTGTCATCATTTCCCACTCATTCTTTCCAGTCTCAAATATTTTTCATCTCAGTGACTCCTCAGCTATCTGTACCTTCTTTGTATTTTGTATGTCTTATTGGATTTCTCTTCAGTCAACTTTTCCAGACTCTCCTTGGGATCAAGTAAGCTTTTAGCAGCCACAACATCTTTTGGTGATGAGTTTGACAGTTTCACTACCCATTGTGTGAAGAGACACCTACTTTTGTTTGTCTTGAACTCAGTTTCTACTAGTGGAACAAGCATATGACTCTGTTCTCCCATCTAAATGTCTTTTTGCAGTCTAGAGGTCTAAAAATACTTGAGAGGTTTTCAGTACTTGATGGCAAATTTGTCATCTCCCTTTTTTTTTGTCGGAGATGGAGCTATGCCCCAAGAATGACTCATAAGAGCAGAGAGAAGAGGCAGGCTAGGAACTGTTAGAAAAGACTCCATACCTCTGGCAGTGCTGACATCCATGCTACGGTGTAGTCATTTGAAACTGCTGGGACATCAGTCTTCACTGACACCTGGGGACACAGGAGATTCTTTGGGAGCAATGGGAGCAAACAGATTGTCAGTATTATTACAGGCACGGGGAGCAGTGTCTATCAGGATTTAGCAGTCTGCATTCACTGGAGGTAATTAAAGTGTTTCCGTAGAGGTTCTTGATGGTGATAATTTTTGTGACTTTAAAATTAAAGTTAAACACATGGCATTTATAGTGGTGGGAATACTTTGTGTACAGCTAGGTAAACCTAAAGTCCTGCTTCATATCTGGTAAGCTGTAAACTAGATTCAGCTCTGGAGACCTTCAGGGACATCTGAGTCTCTCCACTGGAGGTGTAGTAAAGCAGGTTGTTGGCATTAGCAGGACTGTTTCTCCCTTCCCATGCAGGCTGAACACCTAAAAATGCAGGATTCCCAGTACCTAAGGTAGGTGCTCTGCTGTGCTGTGAATCTTGCCCACATGTGCTGCAGAGTGAGGAAAGAGGGCAGTCAGAAGACATCTGTACCATGGTTTAATTGTGTTGCAACACACAGATGTGACTGCATAGCCTGAAGTTCTGGCACAAGTATGCTTTCTTTTTCCTGCCTGTTGCAGGTACGAATAGAAAACAATGAAATTTGGTTTGTTTGCTGCCTCATTTCTACACTGGCGTGTAGGTGATGGCAGCAGGCTGAGCAGCCCAGTTGCAGCACTTGGCAGGAGGCAGCTCCTGTCTCACAGTCATGGCCTGTGAGTTGTGTGATTCAGCAGAGATGCAGCTCTGCAAACTCTAGGTTTTATTATTTCAGATATGAGGATGACATTCTTTCAGATGCTGCAGCACTTTATGATCAAAAGGGACTCTCATGTGCTTAAGAGCTTGGCCTTAAGCCTCTCTGTTTATTTGCTTGCAGAGGGTTGCCTTACTTTATCTGTACAGTTAACTGAGTTTCACTGCATACAAAATATCTATGGCATGTAAATTTGTGACTAATCAGATCTACAGTTACACACTGCTAAATATCAGCAAGTTGCCATTATGCCTGGTACATGGGGTATAATAAACTTCTGACAGGAATTTGTGGAGGTTGCTGTGCCTGGCAGTGAGCTTGGATGTAGCCTCGCCTTCAGTGGGAAGGTTTTTACCTCCATGTAGTTTTCTTCGCACACGATTTCTCTTGAAGCCCAGGATGCATAGGAGCAGTACATAGGGTAGGTGTAAGTGACGGCTGCCCTCATGCTTGAAAATGAGGAGACCTTGATGTTCACAGTCAGTGAAAACAGCTCATCTGCCTGGGAAGAAAAACTGGCAATTCAGCAGGTGGTGTGGGAGATTCCTGGAGTGGCTGCATGGGACCATGCAGCCCAGTGTTCTGTTTCTGAGAGTATTTTATAATGATGAGAGCAGGTTGAGAACTGCAGTGACAGCTCCTACAGCATACCACCCTGTCTGAAATGGTTTGTTTTGCAGGGTCTTACTGAGCCAGGGACATTACCTCAGCACTCACAGCCTTTGCCTCAGACCCCATCTCAGCCCTGTTCTTGCCACACTATAAAGGAGCAGCTGGTCAAGGGCAGATCTGACCCACCTTCTTGTGAGGTTTATTTCTCCTCTTTGTGACTCTTTGTGTCTCCATATGGAGAGAAAGGGCTGGAACTTTTGTTTTGATCTAAGTAGTTCAGATCTAATCTACAAATGCTGTTTAGTGTTTAATGCTAGACAGTCCAGTAAAAAAAAATCCTTTTGGTTCTTCAGCTCCCCAGGAGCCACACACAAAGCCATGGACTGTCCTCTCTGACATAGATGTGTATTTTTCTACAGAAGGCAAAACCTTTACAGAGAAATTTCCAGCCTGGAAATTCAGGTTATTGCACAGCACACTGTACACCCTCGTTCTTGTTAGCTAACCTCTGCCTATAAAGTTTTACCATATTTTTTCTGTGGGGCTTCCAGGACCAACCAGACTAAACATGGACAAGCAATGAAGTTTCTACTCTGATTTGTTCTGGTTTTGGGTACATTTCATCTCAACTAACATTTAGAAATCCAGGCTACACTTTTACACTTGTTTTTGGAAGGGGTGAATCACCTTTTGGAGATGCCTACTTCTCTCCATTGACTATTGTGGAAGAGTAAACAACTGTTTAGACTAGACATTATCTCTTAGATGGTTAAAGTTACGTGAGGCAAATCTGGGTCTAATAGACATGTGTGATCTGTGTTCCTAGGCATGTGTTAACAGCCACATTACCACACAAATTAAGCCAGGAAATGATCTGCCAGAATCACACTGCAAACATTGCTTTTTCAAGCAGATGCCTACTTCTTTCCAGAGAGGCTTTCAAGAAACTCTCTGGCAAATCAGCAGCTACAAGGATATGCTTGAGAACTGGCAGCTACTCAGCAGCATTAGGATAAGTGTCATTCCATGGAGAGAGGAAATCCCATGTCAGTCACACTGAACAAACCTCACAGCAGAGAGCCATTGCCTATTCATTTCTATGCTATACTCCCTAGTTCCTTGAGTTCAGTATTCTCAAAACATGCCATTAGAATGCCATATACTATCTCAATCTTGCATGTTTGGAGAAAATGTACTGCCTGATCTGCTTCCAAGCCTGTGTCTGGGCCTTACCTCACTGGCCACATGACAGCCGAGCACTGACGCGCGGAAGACGGGATTGCCCCACACATCTTCTGACAGAACATAGCCACAGCGAGATGCTAATTTCTCATCCAGCAGAACAGGGCCAGAATAAGGATCTACAGAAAAAGGGAAAGATATGTGGGATGTAAAGCTCAAGGCAAGTCCTGAGGCAGAGTGGTGCTGAGGCCCTGTCACGCAGCTCTTCCCCATGTGGGTTGGGTGCTCTCCAGTGACATGTGCTGTTTAGGAGCTGGTGACACTGTGCTGGCATGTGTAGGAGTGCATGAGACAGTTCGGCGTGACTCAAGCTCACAGACATAATGTGCCCTGCAATGCCTGTTTCCTTGCGTCCAGAAGCTTGTACCATTGCCACTTCGAAGTGCTATTATGGAGAGCTTCTCTGAAGCATCACCCACATTTCTCCCTCCCCAATTTCGTTCTTTAGAAAAAAGTTATGGGCTATTAAGCCCATCTGTTTAAAAAAATCATCAAACTGGGATAATTTGCTGCTCACTCTGCTCAAAGGATGTGGTCACAGACCAGTTTTGGGTGAGCACTTTTACATGTTGATCAGGTTTGCTGCTTCTCTCTGCGTGCTGCGAAACCTATGGGGGAGCCAATAAGAGACATGACAGGGACTGGCTATGCTCAGCTCTTGATGATGGTAGAATGAATAACATCATATTTTGTTAATTATCTGCCCTCTGATTAGGGAGCTATTTTAGTCTTGTGTTAGACACAAGAATCTGTACAAATAGATAGGGTTTAACTAGCTGCCACTGCAATTTCTAGATTTGTCTGTCATGCCTGTATGTTGGACAGTTCTAGAACTGCTGTTTGAGTAGATATATGCCTGCAGCCAGGATAGGCTCAGGAGATAAGTGGGGATAATTTTGGAAGAAGGAATAGCTTTTATGAGACCGGCTGATAGAGCTGGGAGAAACAAAGAGCATTTTGTGCCTGAAGGCTGGTCTGCTTTTTCCAGCAGTATCAGTTACTCTCATAAATGCTGTCCTTCTGCCCACACCCTTTCGTACTTGATTTTTTCAGTTCTGCCTCCAAATCAAATGAGAAAAAACATAACCCAGAAAAAAAATGCACTGATCTCAAGAGAAATTAATTTGGTTTGGGGTGAAATCACATACTTTTTACAATCTGATGTGAACATTTTCTCGTTTTCATTTTGGTTCCGAAGATTTTTGTTTTCCACAGAAAATGGAACCCCAGACCAATCTGAATTATGATATTTAAATGTCATTGTGGTGTTAAGTAAAAAAGAAATAAAAATACCCTCCAAAGTCCTTTAATTGCTGCAGGACTCACTCAGCTCTCATTGAGTGTGTTTTCTGGGTATTACCCAGCCTACAATGCTGTTGTCATTATGCTGTTCAGGACATATCCAATCTGCAATATCGCCTTTATTTTCCTTGCTAGATGGGTGTAAGGGCTCAGCAGAGGAAAGAATGAAAGCCAAATATCCTCAGACCTCCTCAGACCATTATTTCTCCTTTCCCAGCACCATAGTAGCATGGGGCAGAGGGGGCTGTGGCTGTAGTTACCAGCTTTACTCCTCTGTAGGGTTATTCCAAATTGAGGTGGAGAGGCTGGCTCAGGGCGACAAGGATGTGCTGCAGGTTCTTTGGGGTGAGTTACCAATTATCCATAGATGGCAGCAGCATCCAGATCACAGACTCTGTGATCACTTAGGTGATTCCCCAGCCTTCATGTTATTCGGCGCTTGCCACTTGTAACTCACCATAGATTTCCAGCTGGAAGAACTTTCCCTGGAGCAACAGTTTATTCAGTTTCATCCAAAAAATTCTGGAGCGGCAACTGCTCTCTACAAAACCTAGTGGGAGCACATATAGAGCTGATGAGTCAGTGGGACTGAAGGGCAGAGAGGAGGCACATCATGTTATGAGCAAAATAACTGAGTTCTCATCCTTGCCTCTCTTCCCACTCTGCTTTTATCATGTTTCACCAACCTGGGGGAGCCATCCGCCTCCCTTGTCCCAGCCAGAACAGTAAGAAAACCAGCCAGATCCTGCAGCATAAGCACATGAACTAATAATAGGGAGAACAGAGAGAAAAAAAATAAAATATCAAAATGGAAAATTAAGGAGGTGGAAACCAAAGTTTTGTTACCTGTGTAGCAAGTGACCCACAGCCTCCATCTGTCCCCAGAGACCTGTGCACGGGCAGCAAAGTCCTTCTCTCTATGAAGTAAAGCACACCCAGATGGTGTGCAGATGGAACTTGGTCAGACCCAGGAGGAGGGGTACAGGTTACCTTTCACAGATTGTGCTGTCTTCTCCAAACCTTGTGTGTGGACCAGGAGAGGCCAGTGGCTTTTGTGGTGGAAGGACACCTGGGTGGAATCCTGCCGTGCCCTCCAACGTTATCAGAGCTCGCTCCTGGCAGGGGGAGGCAGCTCCCTCTCTCTGGGAGGGCACAGCACCCTCCTGCCAGATACTTGCAAGGTCAGAGGCTGTAGCTTAGCCTAAGTGTAATGAGCACAGCAGAGGGGGCTTGGTGCTTTCTATCAATCCCTGGGAAGTATTCTCATTCCTTACGAGCCAGTTGGGTAGCTCTAGACCTTCAGGTCTCTAAAACACATGAAACATTTCCCCAGAGGTATTTTAATTGGGTCTACACAAGAAATACATTTTTGTTTCTGCAAAATGTCCCAGTGACCCAGCCGTGCCAGAGATAACAGCAGTACTTTGGCAGCTGCACATTTTTGCTTTTGTGGATAGAGTTAGGTTGCCCTTTGATTTGTTTGATTATCAGAGAGTGTTTTGGTGAAAACATCTTGTTTTCAGAAGTGCTGCAATATCTTTGTATCAGTCAGACCATGTGCAGGTCTGTAAATGGCCAAGCATATTGCCTGGGAAAGTCTTTGCTCATAACAGGAGTTGTTTCTCTGGGACTGCAAGTGACCCAGGAAAGAAAGGCTGAGAGGCTTAGAGAGCTAAAAATACAGCTTGTGTGGAATGGATGAGCCACAGCAGGGTGAGGAGTATGAGAGACTTAGGTTGACATTTTAGCCATTTCAACCCAGGGCTCAATTTCCTTTTTGCCCACATTTTGGGCCGTTGACCAAACGTTCTTACCTTACTTTGGTTCACAGGCAGGAGCAAAGCTGTGCTGTAGAGCAGATTGTTTTTGCAGTGCACTTCACACCACTATGGGATAAACAAAAGCCAGTGGGCACATCCCCTCCCAGGACACAGTGCAATCAGTGTGATTTCTTCCTCTCTCAGAGGACCTGTGCAGGAAGAGCAGAACCCCCCACCACTGCCCTGCCAGACATGCTCACTTTGCACAGCACAGAACAGTGGCACCCATCTTGTGTGAATGCTCTGGAGCAGAGCCCCCCAGGGTTTTAGAAATCTTCTAATTAATGTCCTTTGGCCACAAGACCCTTTCTCATTCAATGGGAGCTGAGGTCCAGCTTCTGCCACAACTTCTGAGCCCACGCAGGACTTGCTGCATGATCCTGGCCCCTGTTACCTCTGAGTCCGAGTGACTCTTCATTGAATCCAGCTGGGGCTGGAATTCTGCTGGAAATGGCCGTACTCAGATACCACAGTGATGAGTGTGGTGTAACAATGAGATTTTGAATTTTGAGTGAAAACTTCAGTATATTTGGATAGCAAACAGTTCCAGTTTTGATAAGCCACTTCCAAGAGACGTGTAGCATCTCCCCGAGATACTGTGAGTCAGGGTCTGAGGGAGCCATGTTTGAGAGAGAATGATTGCAATTTATTTATTAACAGTCAACTGTCAGGGCAGGTACACAACTACAATTAGCTGCCACAAGCAGTGAGACAAATTTCTGCGTCTTTGCAGACCACTGTGATTACTCTGTTTCTGGCATTAATTGTGGTTCTAAGTGTGACAGAAGTGACTTTGGATGCGACATAGAAATTGTGGTCAGTGTGTGATAGCCAGCTCTTGGCCTCACTGTCAACCAAGCAAAGCAAAGCATGTCCAGGTCAAAGGCTTTTGGCTTCCAAAGATCACTTAAGTGCTGTGGAAAGCATTGTTAGCACTGGGCGTCTGGAAGCATCAGTTGCTTGTGGTCCCTGAAGATGCTCTGGTACTCATTATAAAGGTAGGGAGGATAAGCCTGTGCGTTCCAGGTTATTATATTTGTCTACTTGGTTTTCCTTGCTGTTTTGGCTGCAAAAGAGCACCCATCTTAATGTTCTTGCAGGGTAATAAACAGCTGCTGCATTTCAACTTCGAGGTGATGGCATTCTGCGGTGGATAAAATGATTCATGGCTTGGGCTCGTTTGAGCTGAAAGGTACCATTTGAATGTAATGTTTTGGTTTCTCTTTTTTTCTTGCATGAGTCTGGACCTGGGCTTTGTATTATAAGATGTATTTGAAGGTTTAAAACCAACCACTTGGAGCAGCACCTCTCCCAGTGAGGCTTGATTTCAGTGGTGGAAAAAGGCTTCAGCACTTTGAGTCATGATGTTTGTGTCTGTTGTTCTGTGGCACTGAAATCCTCAGGTTACATGAATACTACAGAAAAAGATTTTTAAATTTTTCTGTCCCAGGCCTTTTAATGATAACTTTACTTCCCAGTTGGTTAAAATGCAAGGAGGTTGGCTTTGGTGTTTATTTTTTTTTTTTTACTAAGTGTTGTGTGTTGATCTGAAGTAAGCCTCATAGGTTGATACTTAGTCTGAGTGTGGGATACAGTAAAATGGCAACCATTATTGGACAAAAAAACCAACTAGTGAGCAATGGGAGAGGGAATGGGGCAAAATCTCATTTTAATGTATCAAAAGCAGATTCATAGAATCATAAAATCACAGAATGGTTTGGGTTGGAAGGAAACTTAAAGATTGTTCAGTTCCAACCCCTCTGCCATGGGCAAGGGTACCTTCCCCTGGATCAGGTTGCTCAGGGCTCCATCCAACTTGGCCCTGAAAAATTTCAGAGATGGGGCATCCACAACTTCTCTGAGCAACAGTCTTTGCTGATATAGAATCTTTGCTTATACTTATGAGTTGGGAAAAGCCAATATAAGGTATCTCTGCCCTCCTCGTCTTCTTGCAACTGCAGGACTGGAAAACCTGAAATAGAGATAGAAAAATTGTTATGCCAGCGTTTCTAAACCTAGAAGCACTGACATAACAATATTTCTATCTCTATTTCAGATTTGCCAAACCTAGAAGTAACTGCTCAAGTTACTTCTAAACCTAGAAGTAGCTGCCCAAGAAGGTAAGATGTGGCCTTCAACTAGAGACAGCCTCTAGAAAATCTTCAAGGAGATGCTAGAAGAGATGCTTCTCCATGGGAAAAGATATGCCTTGGAGTAAGATGAGAATTAGATAAGCAGGTTATGGGTTCAGAAGGTGAGAAATGGTAATGGTATAAAGCCTTTTCTCTGAGAAGTGTTTTCTCAGGGTGTCTGTGAGACAGAGTGACCTCCACTTGCAGAGTAGCATTGTTGTTCTGGAATGAGCTTGGTCACCTCGGCAGGAATGTGGGCCTGAGCTCTGCTCCCACCCACATGCGCCAGGAGCTTGTAAATGCATTCAAAAGGCTCTTGAATTCCCAGGGTAAAACAGCATAGAAAGATAGCTCTGGTTGAAAGGTAGTTCTGGTTCTTTCAATAGCACTGAAAGATCTTATGCCATACCGTGACACAAGATAACCTCACGATGTCACTGCTCTGTCTGTCTTCATATGCACATGTCATGTTTCAGAGGGTTGAGGCCTTACTGTTCTGTGCAGATTGTGCAGGGGAAAATATACCTGTAAGGAGCAACTATAGAAAAATCAGCTCAAAGATGCAATTTCTTCCTATCCACATGAGCAAGTAGTTGGCTTATGCTCTGGACTGTGAGAGTTTACATTCCTCATCTGTTATTATTAAAGTATTATAATTATTATTATTATTATTATTATTATTGTCTGTATAATGTGTGTTTAGAAATTGTCCTTGTGTTTATGCCATTTTTATCTTTAAAACATACCACACTCAAATGCATATGAATTCCAAAAAGCAACAGTTGCTATCATTGCATGCCACTAAATTGTTAAAGTGGTGGAAAAAAGCACAAATAAGGAGACCTGTACCTTGATGGGCTTTTAATTTTTTTTAACATGCAATTGGTGTTAATTTCTCTGTGTCTGTAATGTTTGTGTTCACTATAACTGAACAATAGGACTTTGTTTTTGTTCTTTGTGTAAATTAAAAACATCTGTTCTCTTTATACGAAAAGTTGTTTTTTAAAAGAAGCTGGTCTGATCTAACTAAATACCAATGCTGTGTCCACAATGAGTTACTATTAATATTTGGGAAAGGCAACCATCCAAAGCAAGTGTAATGTCAAATCACTGGCGAGAGTGCATATTTATTGCTCAAAGTGACAGATAAAAATGCAGAGGTTACAAAAACAAAATTCTTGCAGATGACTAATGATGCATATATATGCCCCCAGTGCCCCATCACCACATTTGCAATTGGCAGGGTGTTCTCCACTGCCTCCTGCTCTCCAGGATTAATCATCAAGAGACTGGTAGCTTGGCACCCTCCCTGGAGGAGCAACGCTGCTCCCACCTTCCCTCCAGCAGACCCTGCATGGTGTGACCTTTGGGGCATGCTGGAATCTGATCCATCTATTTAATTTGTCTGACTGTTCCCCCACCTCACTCTGGTATTTGACTGCATGGGTTTATTTTCTGCTGAAGGCACATGATTTTTTTCTGCACAGGTGGAGGAGGGGGACCATGCCTTGCTTGGTTCTGTAGTGCCTGTGACACCAGCACGATGGTGTCTTCAGAGCTGTCTGTTAAGTTCTGGTATGAAGGAGTTGGAATCCCAAGACTGGGCTGTCATCCTACTCATGAGGAGTAGTCCTGCATTTAGCAGGACTGAAATAGCTATTTAGGAGGTTATTTCAGAGGAAAAAGCCCCAACACTATTTGTCATGATCTGCAGTAGCAGAACTGGGATGTGAGAGGTTCAGCACTCTTACTGCCCAGGTGACTGTGGAGCCTTGTTACTATTGTATTTGAGCATCTCAGAGATAATGAAATTGTCCTCACAGGCAGATGTCTTCAGAAGAAAATACATCTAATTAACATTTCTTGATGAAGGGCGCGATTCAAGAAAACATCTCTGTTGAGTGCAATAGTTAAGCCCTTGCTTAAATCTCATTTATTACTGTAAGATTTAAATGCAAATAAACCCTTCTCAGACCCTGGGCATGCCTAGCTCAGACCTGTGTCTCACCTTGCTGCTACCTCTGGTGTCCTGTGCTAAGAGTAACATGCCTTTCACTGGCAGGAACCAAGAAAAAAGCGTGACTGTGGTAAAGAATTAGATATTCTGTTGATACACTTATTGCAGTCAGTTCCACAATAGGTATTGACCTATTATCAGCATAATTTTCTGTCTCCCTCTTAGTGGGACATATGTTTGCATGTCTTTCCCTTCTCCTGTTCTGCTGTAGAGGAGCCCTGTGCTTCTTTCTTTCTTTTATCCTTTTCCCTGACTACTCCTAATACCTGTATTATTCATCTCCATGTCTTTCTACAGCATCTCTGCTCTCTCTGCCATGCACTGTGGCATCCTGCTCCCCACAGGTATGTGCACCAGTGGGCAGCCATCTCCCAAAGAGCTGTCATCAGCCTGTTGGTGGTATTTCACCTTCATCTCTGACACCTACGGCTTCCTCCAGGGTCCAGCTGAGCACAGAACTTGCTGAGTCACATTTTCATCACAAAAATACTCACGTGCTTCCCCAGAGTCACACAGTTATAGGCACAGCTTGGCCAGAGAGGAGCAGACAGCTTTCACCCTGAAGTGCATCCAGGAATGCTGGCAAGAAGTCACTTTTATTTCCTATCTCGAGTTACTGCAGCGTGGGTTAGGACTACAAAAGCTTGAAATCCCTGGCAAGCTAATGCTGTACATCTGTCTAAGATGATGGCCAGCGTGGACAACCATGGGCTTCGGCCCATGACCAGTGTGAAGCACTTTGTTCCTTGCTGAGCAGCTGTCATTAACAGTGATCTGTGAGGTTTCTTCCCGATTTCACTCAGTGGCTTGCGTGGCTGCTCTCTTCTCTGTGAGTTTTCCACGCTTGCCTGTGTGGCTATGGAGGTGATCTGCCTGGCCTCCCTGGCTAATTCTTCTCATCGTGTTGCTGTCAGGGGGATGAATGCTGTTTCCATCAGTCTGATGAGCTGCAGCCCCTCTCAGCCCCTTAGGGACGTAAAACCTGTAAAATGGGAGCAGCACTTGCTCCCAGGGTCTCTTGCAAGGGATTAGGAGGGAATGTGCTGGGTAACTTGAGAATATCTATAACTCACCAGGCTCAGCCTCCCCGTGAGGGGAGGTCTGTTTGGGAAGATGATCTATGAGGTCACTGCCCCATATCACTGGTACATAATGTGCTCTTTCTACCGTCAGAAATTGGTGAATTAAATTAGCGCTGGGCCACAGGAATTGAGCCTTTGTGTTCTGTGGCGGCTGTCAGACTTCTCCAGCTCTCAGAAGGACCTGATGCTCATGGCCCACAGTGAAGGGGAGAGCAAGGTGCAGCGTCCTTTTGTTCTCTTGAAGGAAACAGTTTTGATGCCGATTGTCCCCAGGTATCCAGGCTGATTTGGTGCACGATGCTGCTGTCACTTGCAGGCATGATGTTTTTTTTTGGTGTGGGGGTGGAACGACAGCCTAGCCGAGCGGATGTCTTTCCAAAAGCGGTGTTCAGAGTGGTAGTCGTCCAGCCGCTCCCAAACCCCGCTGTCCCCGCCGCTTTTAGCGCCGGTTCCCGTTAGGTGTCTCCCTTCCCCTCCGCATGGGGAGCGCGGTCCGTGCCGGCAGCGGCGGCTGTGGGATCGTCCCGCGGACCGGGGTCGGGGCACCGCCGCCCTCCGCCATCCGCTTCTGGCTCAGGGCGCATTGATGGATGTTGTGCCGGGACTTTTGCTCGGGAAATTTCCTTGGCAAGGGAAAGGAGCTGGATCCTGCTGCCGGCACGGCTGTCGGGGCAGTGTGCGCCCTTTTCCAACCTCTCAGGGGCCGCACAGTGATCCTTGGAGTCCTTCTTCCATGTTTTTTCGGGGCAGACAGCATCCCTGCTGGGGACAGGTGTGTCAGCAGGCAGGAAAAAACAGGGTTGAGTGTCACAGAATCACAGAATGGTTGGGGTTAGAAGGGACCTTAAAGATAATCTTGTTCTACCCCCTGCAATGGGCTGGGACACCTTCCACTGGACCTCAAAGCCCTGTAAAACCTTAAACACCTCCAGGGATGGGGCATCCACAGCTTCTCTGGGCAGCCTGTTGCAGCACCTCACCACCCTCAAAGGCATTTCTATTACTAGGAATTTCTTCCTAATATCTGATCTGAGTCTCTCCTCTTTTAGTTTAAAACAATTCTCCCCTGCCCTTTCACTATCTGTCAGTGTAAAATTTGCTTTCCCTCTATTTTATAAGTAGTTTAAGTAGTTAAGTTTCCCCTTTAAGTACTGAAAGGCTGTTAGGACGTTTCTGTTTGGAGACCTTCCTGCTTAGAGATCTCACCTGAGCCTTCTCTGCTCCAGGTCTCTCAGCCTGTCTTCATAGGAGAGGTGCTCTAGCCCTCTCATCACCTATGTGGTCCCCTCTGACCCCTCTTTAATACATCCATATCCTTCTTGTGCTGGGGATCCCAGGGCTGGATGCAGCACTGCAGGTGAGGTCCCATGAGAGCAGAATGATGGGGCAGAATCCCCTCCCTCAACTTGGAGCCCACATACTTTGCATGTAGCTCAGGACATGATTGGCTTTATGGGCTGCAAGGGCACTCTTGTGCTGTGGCCAGCTTTTTGTCTGCCAGAAGCCCCACAGATACAGAGCTGTATCTATGTGGCATCCATACAACTTACTTTGCAGCTTCATTCAACACACCTACATGGAGTTTCAGGCTGAACTCAGACTTCCTGATGTCAGGAAAGCAGGCCAGCAAGGTGGAGGGAGGCTTAGAGAAGGGCTGTTGCCCAGTCACAGGTACTGTGTGCTGTCCCTGTTTGGGACCTAGGATGTTCCCCTGTGTTACCAATGTGTGAAGAAAACACAGGCCAAGAAGGATGCATGATAGCAAGCCATGCACAAATGTGCCTGCCCCCATCCCTGAATCCCAATATGAAATAATGACAATGATGTTCCAGAGACTTTATGTGGTGAGAAAAAGGCCCTTTTTGGCAATGGGGTGACTGGGAGGCTTTTGCCTCTCTTTCTGCATATGATTTCTGATCCTACCTCTGCTCTAGTCAGTTTATCTCCTGTGTAGTCTTTGTGACATCCCATGGAGCTGTCTAAAATTATTCGAGTTTTGTGCATCTTGACGCTGGACACGAATTTCTGCTGATCCAATATTATTTGGTACTCAAAAATACAGCAGGTTGTGAAGGCAATAGTAATGCAGCACCCTGTGTGCTGCAACCTTTACAGAGATCATCCAATCACTTGCTTCTCATCAGAAATCCCCTCGCTGGGGGATTTTTGTGGCAATAAAAATTTTATAGCTGATTACATATTTTATTATTTGTTCACATGTAACACTGAAGTGCCATCACTGGCACTTTTGCAGCATATGAGTTTAGGTTGTCTTGCCACCATTTTGTAGAGAGGAAGACATAAGCTTGAGCCTAAAACATTGTTCTAAGATTTAAATGCCAGAGTGGAATATATTTACAGATGTATTTTTTTGAATTTTATTTTGGTTTTAATTTATTTATTAATTGTTGGCAGTGATGTTAGTTCAGCTGTCTCACAAACAGAGTTTTCCCCCAGATGCAGCTGCATCTACAATCTGTGGCATAGGCTGACTTATTTAAACAACATGTAGCATCTGGTCTCTGTGGCTTGGGCCGCTTACTGAAGGTCACACAGCAGAGACTGGGAAACAGCCCAGCTCTCCTGCCTCTGATCTCTGCACTCAAATTTTTGCAATGCTTCCTCAACCGCAGAACAGCACTAATGTCCACTGGCAAGAGAGGTGCTGTAGCCAAACCTGGGACATGTGGAACATGAGGTGGCTGAAAATCTGTCTGTGTTTGGAGGTGAGTGGTTAATGAGCTGGAGTCTGGCTGGTGGTCAGTGCTGAGTGGCAGCTCTCAGCTGTGTTACTGGAATGGATGGTGTCAAACACCTTCAGCACTGCCCCGTGTGACAGCCTGGTGGGCACCTCTGTGGATAATGCCAGCTGAGGGCAGCTGGAGGTTTGACTGCTATCCAGAGAGACTTTACAAGCTGGGGAAACAGGCCTACAGGAACCTCAGAAAGCTCAACAAACAGAAATTTGAGGTCCTGAACCTGGGATGGAGCAAACCCATGCACCACTGCTGGCTGGGGAGTGGCTGAGTGCTGGGAAGGAGCTTTACAACAAAGGACGTAGGTAGGGGTCCTGGTGGGCACCAAATGGGACAGAAGTTCCCAATGGGCCCCTGTGCCAGCGAGGCCCCTGTTCCCTAGGCTGTATCCCTAGCCAAAGCATAGCCAGCAGGCTGAGGGAAATGGTGATTCCTTCCTGACTGTCATGTGCTGGAGTTCTGTGCTCAGTTTGGCCCCTTGGTACAAAAATGACATGGGCATCCTCAAATGAGTTCAACCAAGGCCACTGGCTGGGGGCTGCAGCACATGATGAAATAGGAGGACAGGCCGAGAGATCTGGTTCTCTCAGCGTCAGAGCACATCACTGTTGTGTCCAGCTGCCTAAAAGAGGGTTGCAGAGAAGATAGAACTGAACTCTTCTCAGATGTTCATAGCAAAGGAACAGAAGGCAATAGTCACAATCTGCAGCGAGGGAAATCCTGACTGAATATAAGGAAAAACCATTCACAATTGGTGGTTAACCACTGGCATGACTGCCCAGAGATGCTGTGCAGTCTCCACCCCTGAAGATTTTCAAAACATGACTGAACAAAGCCCAGAGCAATCTAATCTAATTTTGAAGTTCTGAGTACAAGTTTTGACCAGATGACTTCCAGAGGTCTCTTCCAACCTAATTTATTTCATGACTTTACAATAGCTGGATACCTTTAGAATAATTCCTGTTGTATTCCTGGGTGAACTGAATAGAACTCTTTGTCAGTATTGTTTTCACAGGCACACCTCTCATAACCACCACATATATCACAAAACAGAAAAAAGAAGTCCAACACTGAGAGGAAAAATTGAAGCAAAACAATGTTCAAGAGCTACACAAAACCTCTAGTGTCTCAAAGCTGCTGGTTGCTGCTAGTGTTGGCATGAGAGGAAGTATAAAGTGGATTAAGTGCAAGGACAAACAATCTGAGGCATTCTGCTAGCAGATTCTCCTGTCATCCTCCTGCCTCCCAACATGATGGTGATCCAAGCTGTGCAGTCTTGGATGAGGCTCCAAGAGCTGAATCACTTTGACTGCCCTCCCTCCCCTGCAATGATCACACACAGAAAACAGACGTGACTGAGAGAGGCTCAGGCCCAGTTTATAAAGGAAAGTCACTTTTCAGCACAGCCCTCCTGAAACAGTATTGTTTAGTTTTGTCATTTGACAATCCAATGGCCTGATGAGGGACATACTTGTCAAGCTGAGTTTCCCTCCTCAGGCTAGAGGAAGGTGGGTTTGGAAAGCTCTTGTTGCTGCAAAAAGGTGATGGTAGCCTTGAGATGGGATCTGTCCCTTGATGGCCTTCCTCACCCATGGTCCCAGTCATATTTACTGAAGGAGATACAATGAAGTGACAAACATATCTTCATGCTGCCAGAAAAGTGCATTGATAATGTAATTTCTGTATGGTATAAAAACTTTTGTATTTGAAGAATATTAAGGCTCTGAAGTGAAGCTCCCATTGATGTAACATTAACTGTCCTCTCATTATTATGAATGAGGATATGGGGTCCTGTGTACATGGGAAATGGACTCCAGGTTCGATCAGTCAGGTAACACACCAAATGGCTAGTGAATTGGGTGAAGGGTCTTTGGGCACATCTATGTTAGTATCTTACCTAGTATCCAGTATCCAGTTAGTAACCAGTATTTTCTGGATATCTAGGGCATGGGTACAGGTCACTTGCACACTTCTGTCATGGGCAAAACTGTGCAGTACAGTCTGAGAGTTAGCACAGGCAGGCAGGAGATCTGCACTCAAGAGAAGATGAGATGAATACAACCAGAAAAAAGTAGAAGTTTACAGGTGTAAATGTATTTCTGTGCTTGCCTCCTGGTGCTACTCATCCCTGAGCCTTAGACCTCATTCTTAGCCTTGGTCACATCTTCCTTGACCTGTGCCTTCTCACCAGCTTGTTTCACCCTTGCCTGCTCCCCTTCCACAGCATGTTCCTGCCCAGTATGTTCTGCATTGATCCCACTCCCCCTCATCCCTGGCTTTTCCCCATCCTGTCTTTTGAATGAGGTTAAATCATCTCCTTGACTTACAGGCTTTCCCTGTATTCTGCAGGGATCTTACTTCATTGCTGTTCTGGTGCCTGATCTCGTTTTGCCTTCATTTTTACCACTGACTTCAAACTGACCAAACTAGTAGGCAGATCCATGTTGTTACAGTAAAGGTGTTTTCCTTGGGCTGCAAATCAGAGAAACACTTTGGTTGTTAAGCCAATCCTTGGTGTGCTGAAGTATGTTCTCCTATTGTCTTGAGCAAGGAGTGTGCCAGCTGATGAATGAGGTGAGATTGGGCTCCTGAGCTATGTGGAACAGTTCAGAGCCTGTGCAGGACTGATGTTAAAGCACAGATAAAACCAGCAATTTGCCAGCCGTGTTCTTCATGTTGCTGTTGTGGCCCAGACAGTTGTGCTGCTGAAAGGCCATAAGTGACATACATGAAGAATAAAAGACAAATAACAGAGATCAAGGGGACTATTCAGTATTCTGTAATCTAAGCAGTAAACACTGGGAAAAAAGGGTGCAGGCCTAACTGGGATGAGCCCTAAAAATCTGTGATGTGGCACAACCTGGGGAAAACGTGTGGACGCAGCCATGTCTGAAGATGGAATTAACCCTTGCTCAGTCAAGGTTGTCCTTACTTGGACTTAGTATCATACTGAATGTAAGGTCTGCATTAAAATTGTTTCAGCTGTGTTGGCCAGACTGAGAACTTGCTAATCTTTTTTTTCTGCTCTCCACCTCTGGAGTTTGAATTTGAAACAAAACAAAACAAACTCCAACAGAAACCAGCATAACCCAGATTTCAGAGCAATTTTTTGAAGAGTTTGAGAGTATTATCTCTTCTGGTGTGAGCTCACGTGAATTGGTAGTTGCTCAGTTGCCCTGGCAAGGTAGAAATCGTTATAATGACTGTTCACCCCTGTTCCTTGGATTTGGACGGCTTCAGGCAATGGCAGGGATTTGGCAGCTTCCTGGGTAGCAAGAACAGTTTCAAGAAGGAATTACAATCATTTGTCTCTCCTCTGACCTAGAGGAACCGAACTGCTACTGCCCCCTGCCTCTCTGTTTTCAAAGCCTCTGGCCTTTGCTAGGGCATCACCATTTTGAAGCCCTGCTCATTACACACATGCCAGCTAATGCCACTTTAAAAAGCCAAGTCCATTCACTTCAGAAGGACCGTTCGTGTACTTCAGCTTCTGAGTGTTTACAAACCAAGGTTTTACCTTGGGTTACCACCGCAGAGATTGATGGGAAATCTGCTCAGAGGGTAAAAAAAATAATGGAGTGTATGTCTAGCAAGATTTCATTCCAGGATTAAATTATATAAACACTCCTATAATAAGCATCTTTGGCAAAATCCATGACCCAGCTGTGCCACTTTTCTTGCAGTATTTCTATTCCTGGATCCATTTTGCCAAGCTGTAGGAAATTTCTTGAAGTGGCTAAGTAAGCATCTCCTCAGGTCGTGCTCCCACAGCAGTCAACAGACACAGGTCAGCTTCTCCAGACGTCGTGTCCAGCTCTGCTCTGGAAGTGGAGACGAAGCTTGTCTTTCTTCCAGGACCATACTGGGAATTTACAGCGACTGGACTCCAAACTCGCCTCAGTTAGATCCCTAAGGCTGGGGCAAGGAGGGGATACCCTCAGCTCTCAGAGTCTAAGAGGCACCTGTGAGGTTTTTTCTCAGGTCCCTGTGCCCAGAACTCCCCCTGACCCGGAGCGGGCTGCGGAAGGTGCCGGAGCCGCGGGTGGCTGCCGCCGTCTGTCCTGTGTGCCCAGAGCTGTGAGATCAGAGTCTGAGCATCCACACGTGGATGGTTCTCCGCTACACGTACGAGCTCTTTGCAGTGGAGAATCCTGTATCGTGCAGCAAGTTCAGAAAGACAAAAATCTTGCCCTTCAGGAATTAGTTTCTGGCTAAGAAAAACAACAGATAATATGGATCCATGACAAAAAAAATGTAGAAAATAACCTCAAGAGTTAAATCTGATGAATATAAAATACTGCACAAACTGTAACTATAGAACTATAACTCAGGATGTTCACTATGTTTGTTAAATCTCTCTCACACGGCATTTTAAAACACCAACATTTTTTGAAGTAATCTTTCCCCAGCTATTTTGTATTAATGACTATTTACATAATAAGTTATTTTAAAATATATATGCATAACATACTTTGAAGATATGCACTGGATAACTTGGAATAAATCCTACCTCATTTAATACAGATTTTCTGAGATGTGTAGAAAAATGAGAGTCTTGAAAAACCTGGAAAGAATTCACATCTGATGAAAAAGAAAATATTATATGTGATTAAATTTTCCAACCAGCTTTAATAAATACACTGATATTTAAACCAGAGCAAAACAGAACAGTGAGGTATGTCAACATTTTTCAAGGCTTCTAATCATTTTTCAGAACATGAGTACTGAAAAGTTATATCCAATTATCATTACTCCTTTTTCTTCTATAAATGTCTGTAAAGTAATTGACAAGGTAAAACAGTATTGGAACATGCTGCTAAAAGTTATTTGAACACCTAAATCCTCTGAACTACAAACAAAATATAATGGAGGTCACTCTAATGATCAAGTTATTAAAATTAAACTAAACACAGTAAAAGAAGTATTTTTTTTATTGCAGGGAAGCAAAAAGCTAAAAATAACATTTTCTGTATGAGATTAAGGTTCATTAATAAGACCTGCAATACTTTTGCCTCTTAAGCCCATAACACATGTAAGGTACTCTAACATTTCTAGTTTTTAAAATCCCTTTTTTTTTTGTGTGTGTGTCTTTCAACATTTGAATGTATCTCTTACAAGTAAAACATCCTTCATGGTGAATGAAAATTTTTAAGATTTGGAAATATTTCATTATCTATCTCAGAGCACTCTTTCAAGCCTGCCACTCATACTTTTAAAATTTAAACAGAGCTGAAATAAGGAAACTAAAGCAAAACAGAAAAGAAACTGTAACTTGAGTCTGTTCAGCTGCAGCACAGCCTGTCTGTGAGAGGAGTTCTGAACACTAATCTCATTGTTGATTTACATCAGATTCCTTTAACTTTTGTCTGAGTCTTTACTGAGGCTGTTCAAATCAGTTTGTAAACGTAGATTGAAGGAGCAATTTATACCATTTTCTTGACAGGCAGCTCAATCAGGATAATTCATTGAAAATGTCTATTTAGAACTCATTATGGAGACAGAGCATTTAATGCTTCCCTTTTTCAAAAAAATAAGGATGATTTGCTAAGGAAATGGGGAATTGAAACACTTTTTTTTTTTTTAATTTTACTTTCTAGAAAACAGATGTACTAAAGCTCTTATTAGCTCTTTTTGCATTGATATGAAAATGTATGACTCTTTCCAAGTCATGAAGGAGCCTTAACCTGTAAAAATTACTTGCAAATTGTATAATCCAAGTTTTAATAAATAAATGTTTACCAAGTTATAGTAAGGGAATCAGTGTCCACAGTAACAGAAATTTATTAAGACTAAAACGCAGGTCCCTATGCAGCAAATCAATTTAACAAGTAACTAGTAGATGAAAAATTCCCTTAAATTAAATGTATAAGGAACTCTGTTGTTGACATGAAATTCAGACATCTAAACCAAGAATCTTTCCAGCAATTAATGAGTAAGGTGCTCAATTTCCCACATGCTTCAAATTTAGGATAGGAAGGCAGGTTATCTGAACTGGCTCTTACCTATTGAGGGATAGACATTTCCTGATCATTTTACTGCTCAGAAGGCCATATTTGCAATTCTTAGGTGTATCTTCTCACACTTTGTAACCTCAGGAAGGGCTAGCAGGCTCACAGCCTCTGATAGCACGGCAGGATCCCTCAACTTTGTGCAAACGGACCTTTGCAGGGGCACAGGTTTTGCCAGATCTTGGAGCTGCTCTCTGGTCAGAATCTGAGGGGCTGGCGGTGAGGTGCAGGAAGGATTCTTATGAAAGATGCTTGTGAACAGCAGAAAGCTGCTATGAGGAGCTTCTGTATATTGCTTGGGAAACCTCGCCTAAAAGAACATAATGCTTCTTTATAGAAGTGCCCAAATGTTTTTCAAACAAAAGTCCTATGAAGGAGTTAATATGTTGTGATTTTACTAACAAAAAAAGGCACAGACAACTTTTCTTCTTAGTATCGCAGATTCAACCAGTAGTAGTAATAGAAAGACTCCTCTCTGGTTCTATATTGCTGCCAGTGGGACGTATTCTCATTGCTTCTTCTTTTCTTGAGGAGTTGTGAACATGTTTATATCTCATAATAACGAAGTATCTATGCTACCCAAATATGTTGGGGAAGAAAATGGGAGCAAAATATGTTGGTTTGAAACTGCCATTTCAGAAAAAAACATCTTATTTTTTTTTGTTTGAATGTAAGAGCAGTGAAAAAACCTAACAAAAAGGTGAAGGCACATAAAAAAGAATATATTTTTATTGGTTATGAGAGCAGACTTTTTTGTAAATGCATGAACGAATGGATAGAAGGAAGAAACAGTGGATTTTGGGAGGCAAGGGACTCTCCTGAGTCCAGCAGGTTTGCCTGAGGTGCCCAAAATGCCAGTAACTCTGGAAGCCTAATCCATTTTTTGAGGAAATTTTAAGCAGATAAGGGCTGCTTAAGCCTTTTCAATTTAAAGGGCTGCAATATAGCACAGAATGAAAATGGTACGTTTTCCAAATGGTGAGATACAATTACAAAATTGCACAGCAGCACTGGAAAAATAAATACAAGCGCTTCGGGCTGATAAGCATCGGGGTACGAACTGAGTCTGAAGATAATTTATATTTGTTTTTCTTTGGCTATTATGAAGTTTGATGATTTTCATCCTAATTTAATAGCATGATAAATCATTTTCATGAACGTCATGCACTTTAATTGCTTCCTTGTTAAAATGTGAGCTAATTGTCCTTGGTCTCTGAATAATCCTTCAGGGAAAATAAAATACTGTTCTGAACAACCCGAGTCTCTTAAGTTCTACAAAGTTGCATGGAAGTGCAAATGTCAGAACAGCCTGCTGTCGTGTTCCTCGCTGGCAAAGATAAAATCGGAGCGCACTGCTGTGTTTTCATCACTGCTGCTGGGTAAAGGTCTGTGGCTGAGGGAATTCCAGAGCTAGGTCTTGCCTCTGACCCCTTGGCCTTTTCAGACTGTACCAATGGCTAACACCAAAATCCCACTGGCCTGGGCAGGTCTGGACACCTGCTCTGGATATAGCAGTGCTACCCTCACACAGACGTTCTGTAGGGAAAGAGCTTTGCTGCTCAAAAACTCGTATGCCTGCTCCTTGGGAATGACACCAAAGAATACCTTATAAATGAAGTATGCTTCCCATTAGGGATTACAGCATCATTTGATCAAAGTCCACTGGAAATAGCTCTTGGCAGCACAGACATTCTCTGTAACTCTTCACTCCCTTGAGTCTGATTGGCAAAGCTGGGAAAAGCAATGATGACTGAAGGGCTAGAGGAGACAAGGACATGACAGGGGTTCTATTGTTGTTTTTGTTGTTTTTCTCCTTGGTTAAGAAATGCCTGTGTGAAATTAGTTTTATGGATGCAAAGAAAACATTGGCAATGGCTTTATTCTATGGAACTGATCATGCCCTACACACTGGCTTAACTTGTAAAAGTAATGCAATACAGGCATTGCTTAAAATGAAACAATTTTTTGGCAGCTCTGGTGAAATATATTGTCATCGGCTGTAGAGCACCGGCACAGTTGATAGAGTTAAAGAATGTTTGGAAGACTTCAAGTTCTCTCTGGTTTGAGTTTAACGAAATCTGGGCAATCAAAATGACTACCTGGCAGCTCACAAGAGACACTTCATGTTCATTATTTTGTAGTTAAACTATCTATCTGCCCTGATGTGCAAGGATACAATTTGTATGCATTTTTATATCATCTATTTCCATTGTAAATTACCCATAAATTAGATACAGACATTTAGACACCTTGGAGGAGTTTTTCAATCTCTATTTTGGTATTAGGGATACATGTCGCTGAGTTTTGTACATTGGTTCCTCTCTGGAAAAGATCAGTGTTTGCAGCTAGGAGAAAAATACACCTCTCCACTGCGTCTTCTTCCCATCCTATGGCCTATAAATCATAACCTTTAAGAAGATGAAATACTGGTGCAGTGCTGGTTTTTATGGCTTTTGTTTGAAGACTGCACAGCATCTGACAAATGTAAATTGATCCTGACAAAACCTCAGTGAGTTATTATAGAGCTAAACCTGTCCTTCATAGAGATGGCAAAACATAAGCAATATGATTTATAAAAACCTCCGTACCCCAAATAGATTGTGAGCATAGTCCTTGTTAAATATGTTTGAGTCAGTCTTCCTGTTGCACGTAAATCTACAACGCCTTTAAGAAAAAAGGCAGAGATAGATGAAGGAGCAGGTCCTTTTTTTCTGCCATATTGTGCCTCAGTGTTTGCACTTCAATGGAAGAAAATTAAGGACTAGTTCACTGTATTCCTTTGACTTTGTCTTGATCCCAAGTGCTGGTACCCAGATCATTTGGACACCGAGATGAGTAAATATTTCTTTTACCCCATCAATGATGAAGACAAAGTTCTGCTCCCAGCTTACTTCCCATATGTGAAAATTGTCCCACTGTTAGTGTATGTGCAATTTTATTAAAAAAACCCTATTAAAACCCCTCTAAATCTGGTGTTTGTACAGAACAAGAGAGAATGGAGGATAGCAGTGCTTTCCTGCTAAAGCAGGTCCTAGGTTCCTCTGAGTGGTCTTCAGGCCTCTCTCACCCTTTTTCTCTCCAGACACACATGTTCCAGTTCATTTTACTTTTATTTCCTTTTTGTGAGTGTAATGTGCAGATTACGCAGCTGTCTTTTTGGTTATTAAATGGGTTTTTATAGTTTAAATATATCTCATGTCTGTGTATATAATGGTCCCAACATGTTTATGACAGGTTATGTCATTGGTTCCCTTGTTAGTGAAACTAACAAAGCTTCTCCATTAGTTTAAGAGGCCTGGGAATTTTGTGCATCCTGTTCTTGTTGCTGTATGTCAGTGCTGGGCGAATTGCCATTATACCTCGGTGCACAGTTCACTGGTTAAGAACATGTGAGTGTGTCTCCCTCTAATGTGTGGCTCCAACAACAACCTGCTCATTCCCCAAAGCCAGCAAAGGCAATCTTGCCAATTCTTGAGATTTTATTGTGAGTCCCTTGACATTTGGTGTGTGCCTTAAAAAACATAGCTCCTGGAGTTAAGATGACTACATAAGAACCTCAGCTTTCATTTGAAAAATGGCATAAAATAACATATTCTGATCCTTCCTGTTGTGGAAGTGTTAGGAAGTAGACCCCAGTGGTTAAAAAAAAAAAAAAACCCTAGACAGCAAATCAACCCCTAGTGTGTCATTAAAATCATATCTTGCGGTGTGATTTTTAGCTAAAGACAAGTTCATGAGTATGGGAACCTGTCTGCAGAATTTGGATGGCTTGAGCTGGCAATGTAAGAGCTGCTGTTCCTGTTCAAGTGCTGGGGTTTTGTACTTTTGATGCTAGAATTCCCATGCTTTTCCCCAATGACAAATATAGTGCCGATCTGTGTGCTGCTCAGGGTTTGACTCATCTGCAGCCAGCAGCCTGGGGCCGTTTGGAACTGAAACTCAGGTATGTTGCACTTAGTCAAGGACAACTCTGCTTTAGTTCACTCTCCTGGAAGAAAGATCAGACCTGTGCAGGTGCTAAGCAAATTCCTCCCTGGTTACACCTCCATGGTTCTGAGAGCCCTCAGCCCCTCTGGTCTTAGCTCCAGAAGCCACACAGCCATGCAATTATTGCAGTGCTCTTTGCTTTCCAGTGTGGCTGTTCATTTGGGCACCCTGCTACACTAGCACAGAGATACAACTCCCAGATAGGAGCAGCTTGGTATTTGGGGTGATTGCATTGGCCCCTTCACACCACTGTAAGGAGAATTATGTTAACAGAGAGAATTATGCTAACAGAGCTTGGGGAATCGCTTCTTAATGGTCAATTGCCCAAAAGAGACCCTGTGCAACCAAAGCTGTGCTTTCCAGCACCTGTGCCACAAGCATTTGACAGCTATTGTGTTCATACCTGTGTGAAATGGAGCATCCTAAGCTGGATTTACATTTCATATGTTGGGCTTTTAAATATCTGCCTATGCGTGTTTCTCAAAGCACCTTCTTCATTGGACTGGACTTTCTAAAGATCTTTCTTTTAATCAGAAATTGGCTTGTAGCAACTTTAGCACTGGCTTGCACTGCTTGAGATATTGATACTCTTCATCTTGCTGCATTTTCCCATCCATTTCCTCCTTGGGTTGAGCCAACACCTGTGGTCCCATATGGGCAAATTTGGCAGGTGCAGGGGATGGATAACAAGCTCTGGAATATATTTTTCCAAGTGTGTCATCTGGCTTATAGGAGAAGTCTGGCTTAGCTGTACTGCCAGTACTGGAATGACTCTGGAGCTGTCTCCCAGTCAAATGGTTGTAGAGCTGGCTGACTTGCTTTGTTTTCCTGGACAGTGTATTGTCTCCCTTAAAAAAAAAAAAAATTAAAAAATACATATGTATTCCCTTTTTACTGTGAGAAATATGGTCCACATGAAACATCTGACATTAAACCCCTGTTTTAAGTTCCTTCTGCAATCTGTGTGCTAGGTCCATTAAGATAAAGGGAAGTCTTTTTCCAGTGTCTATATATATTTGTGTTGTAGCTGGGAGAGGAGTTATAGGAACTACCTGTGTCTCTGCTTCTGAAATCCAAATCTCAACTCTAAGAATGAGTGCAGAATTCTTTGCTTGCAAAACCACAGCTGTGGTAAATGACCATAAAGCAGATGAAGCAGCACATTTTATTTCAAACATTAATAACTCCTGTACACATTGTCCACATTTTGCAACCACATTTTCAAACCACGACATGTTTTTCAGAGGACAGCTGCTTGAGGAAAGCCTTTCTTGCTACCAAATGCTGGCACTTGGTTTCAAAGGTCTGCTCTCGATTTAAGGAGTACAAATACAACAGGACTGGTGGCCCAGTGCTTGAAAAATCAACAAACAAATAAATGTGCTAGCTATTATTGATCTTCATTTTCCCCTGAATGGTATCAGAATTCAGCATTCCTCAGGCTGAAGGGAATGAGGAGTTCATTTTTGAGTACTTGCCATAGTGCATATGTCAGTACTTGCCACTGACTTTCCCCCACCACAACCATCTGCAGCCCTCCTGAACACAGTCATGTGCAGTATTGTGTTTAATGTTCCTGAAAGAAAAGGGAACATGTAATAATTATTTTAAAATAAACACCAAAGGGACAAGTACTGTGTTCTTTGGCTTAACTCATACACGGATGAAATCATTTCTCTAAGCAGTCCTGCCAATGTCTTGTTTCAAAGTCTGAGCCTTGGAGGAGGGCTGCAGTCACTGAATGAAGTGTCAGCCATCCCTCCCTCCCTCCTCCTGCCCGGCTCCCAGCTCCACGGCAGCCCAGCGAGCTCAGCCACTGCAGCACCATGTCCAGGGAGAGGAGGCATGGAATACCTGCTCAGGATAAGAGTATAGCACCATTTCCAGAGAGAGTAGGCAAGGAATACCTGCTCAGGAGAAGAACATTGCACAGGCACTGAAGGTGAGCAAGAGCCCGGGTGCCCCGTGGCAGCCAGCTCAGGTGCCCTGGCACTGCCTCCCCACTTTGCCTCCACCTCAGCCTGGAGCGAGCACAAGTCCTAATGGCACAGCCCACTGTGGGCTCAATGCCTCCGAGAACCTGGGATCAGCCCGATCCCCATGGTGGCCTGGGGATGAGTGGTTTCGCCTGTGAGTGCCATGTGTGCTGCTCTCTGCCTGGCACTGAAGTGCTGTGGCTGTGGCACTGGGGCTGTGCTGCAGGGAGGTGCAGCTATTCCCGCGTCCAGCTCCAGTGCGTGCGCTCTAGCTCCTGGTGTGGGCAGTATTAGACAACGGTGCAGGCTTAAAATTTGTTATGTCTGTATTAAATATGACTACTTGTTCTATCTCTTCCTCTCTCACACGCACACACATTCTCTTCCTCCCAATCTGTCTCCCCTTATTTGCAACATTTAGTGGCAGTGGTACAGAGAAGGGGTCCAAGTTCACTATGGCTTAGCCCATCCTGAAAATCCCACTGCTCTGCCTGGCTCTCAGCCCACAAGAGAAGGGGCCTTTAGACTGAACATATGAAGATGCTGGGATACCCATGGGTTATTCATGGTCGCCTGAGGTCAGGCATGGTGAAGTCCAGAGTAATGTCTAGCTCACATGCATTTCAAATATATTTTTACTTTTATTTTTATAGCTGATGGGCACAGAAAGAATTGGCTCTTGTGTGGTGGTGCGGAGCCACAGAAGTTGGGGCACGATGACCTCTGCAGTGTCGTGGCCAGGGCTGTGCTCCTCTGCTACCAGCATGCCAGGGCAGAGGACCAGGGACTTAGCAAGGGCATTTACCACCTCTTGGCAACCACTGTCCAGTTTAATTTTTAATTACCTTTGTGGACAATCTCAAGATATTACCAATGCCCTCAGAGGGAGTTGCGTCAGTCTGTATTCAGAAATCACAGTGAAAACTCAAACTTTGCTTTGGCATTCATTCTGAGGAACATTTTAAAACTTTAATATAATTGAGATGAGACCCTGTAACTGACCCATGTTTTGTTTTTAACTTCCAAATAATTATTTGATTTCTCTGAGATGGTACATATCTTGTGAAACAGAACATGATATTGACACTGTTTATTTATAGTTTATAGGAAAATCTGCAAAATCTTCTTCCATCCAGGACTCCATAATTCCCACTTAGCAACAATTGAAAGAAATGGGCTTCATGCTGTCTGCACGAGGCTGGCTTTTCCCCATTAGCATCATTGCTTTAGCTCTGGACCTGAACCAGGATAATTCACACCGATGAATACTGTGCCAGCACGAGGGACGTTTACAGACAAACCATCCCTCACTAGTAGACAGCACAGAGTCAGAACATAAATGCCTCAAAGGCTTGCAGCCATCTCAGTGCGAAGATGCTGATCCAGTGAGCAACATCCTGAACAGATGTGTGCTCTGTAATTGCTTGTGTGCATGTTAACACTAGCAGGTGATGATCTGACCACCGGGCTGGGTGTGCATGGGTGTGTATGGGTGTGCAGGGGGGTCAGTGTGTGTTAGAGAGGATGATTTTCTGGATGCTGACATCTTGATGTACGGTAGCGTTTGATGAAATGCGTCGTTTACGCTAAAGAGGGGCCTGATCAATCACAACAGGTTGAGCTCTATCTGCCTGGTCTTAGCCATGTGAGTCGGTGGCTAGGGAGGAAATTGTTACTCTCCAGCTCAAGTGAAATGAGTCATGAAGAAGCAAAGATCCTGTGTGAGTTTGATACAATGTTCACTATGTCTTGGAAGAGCTATTTTAAGAAGAATTTGGCCAGAATCCTCGACTTTTGATTATTCTTCTTTCCTTCTCCTTGCATTTTACTGTTTCCCTGTAGCATGTTCTAAAACGTTGTGTCTTGATTTATATCTGTAAATAAATCTCCTTATTTATGAGGATGTAATGTCCCTGGGGTCCAGGAGGCCCCAGCCATTCCATGTAGCTGAAAGAGACGTTACCTAAGTGGACCATGAATCAGAAGTGGGGCAGACAGGGAGAACTATTTTTACCAACCCACTTGACTTGTGAGGGGGTCTGCCCAAAAGGCAAGTGGGGGGGGCAGCTGTTGGGGGGAACTGGGAAGGTGCAAGGAATGATACTCTGGGGTATAATCCCTGAGTGTTACAAGGTGCTGTGCTGAATTATAGAACAGTGGAAGGAAGCAGGAGAGACTGTGGGAAAGCTGTTCGTGTGCTATCTAAGCAATAGCCAGGGCATTCTTGACAGGGGAAGAAAGGTAGAAACTGATGGTAGCTGCTAAAATGAATAAGTTACTTTCTGTTGTTCACTTGCCAGAAGCAACTTGATAGAAAATGTGTAGCAGCTGGAGTTGGGTTGGTCACAGTATAGATATGATGGAGCTTTTCTTGCAGCCTCGTAGGCTTTGCTTCCATTCCTGCATTGCCCCTCTGATGACATGAAATAAAGCCTAGTCTTAGCAGTGCCATTTCTGACCAGTGTCCACAGAGGGGCTACATTTCCATTCTACAGGTTTGAGTGCAAAGCTTACAGGAGGTTTCTGCTTCTCTTGGGATTCAAAATCCTTCCATCTTTTTCTGGGCAGATTCTAGTTGGACACGTGTGGTGCTATCCACAGCAAATTCAGGTTGTGAGGAGTGTCAGTATCTATCACTTGACTTTTCTGTGTTTATGGCCTTTTTTGGTAGGGTTGAAACCTTGTCCTAACATGAGTATAATTTCCATTGCCTTCACTGAGAGATTTCACAGACTAGGGATCAAAAGTCTTTCCTTGATTTTTTTTTTTTAAATTGGTCTTTATTTTTCAGGATTTTTTTTACCCATTTATCTTGGTAATAATACTCTGCTTGCTCATCTCAGTGAACTGGAGATGAAGAATGGCTCTATGTACTTTTACACATAGTTTTATTGTCGCTGGTCAGGTCCTGATCTATGATTAGAAAAGTAACTGTCTTGGAAATGCTGTCTTCTCACTCAAAATATATGTTCTGGCCTGACTTTGAGTCTAGGCTTTTACTGTGAGTGATTACTGAGGATAATGTGTTCATTTTAATAAACTAACAAATGTTCTATTAGCACATCATGTTTAAAAACATTTTCATTGAATCTTTCCTTAAAAGGCTCTAATTCCATGGGAAGATTGAGTCTTCTGCATGAAAAATAGAAAGATTTGACTAAAACAAAAAAATACTTCAGGTGAAAAATATTATTAGAAAGTTCTGTGTCAGGCCATCTCTATGTCCACACTTTCTCATATGGACTGACTTCATCTCTCTGTCCTGCTGTAGTCACAGAATTGCCACCTTGGATTGCTTCCCTTTGCTGTGTGAGGACATTACAGTGCCCTGGGACATGCGGTTCAACCAACTATTTTCATGAAACAAGAAGCATAGCATATAAAGATTAAAATATCAGTTTATATCCCCCCCCCCCCCAAAAAAAAAAAACAGCAAAACCAACAAACAAAAACCAACCAAACAAAAAAAACAGGATCTCTGTAAAAAGAGGGAAAAGTGCTGGCATAGGCAGGAGTCTGATTGAATTCCTCTACATGTCACTTCAACACACTTATTGGCTTAGAAATGACGACAATGTCCTCTTGCTAGTAGTGAGGTAAGCGGCAGAAAGCAGCCAGTACTCTTATCAACTCCCTTGAGGAGTTTGGGGAGCGACAAAGAAGAAAAATCATCTTTTGTCTTGCACATAGACCAACTATGATATGTAATCACAGAAAAAAAGAGCACACAACCAGCCAGTCTTTGTCAGCTGTCTAATTATAGCTATAGCCAAGTAAATAGCCAGCAACATGCAGTCCTCATTAAATCTGCCGAGAGGAGAAATTGCTGTTAGGGTCCAGAGAAGCTGGGATAGTGAGGCGCAGAACAGAAGCCATGCAGGGAAAAATGACTGAGGAGAGGAATGGCTCTATGGTCCCCCAGCTTTGGAGTCTGAGGAACTGAAATGCTAATATTAAGAGGACGTGACATTTTTTTTAGAAATGGTGTGTGAGTCACCCAGAGATGCTGAGGATGATTATTCAGCTGCTCTCTGCAATACTTTTGAAAGACTTTTTTGCTGAAAACTTCCCTTCCAACCTTTTAATGACTGAGTTTTCCTTTGCTTTAGCCTCATCTCTGTTGTTTTAACACTGGTAGGGGATGAGGTTGCCACACTTGTTAAAACTCAGAAACAAAACCACTAATAAATAAAAACTCCTTCCCTGCTTTTATTACAAAAGAATGCTGGTTGTGTGTGGGCAGCTGTGACCAGAGTAACAGCACTGAAAACATAAGACAAACACATGGTAAAGTTGGATTAAATGTCCGAGAGGCGTCCAGGTGACAATATTAATAGGACTCAGAGACTCTTCAAAAAATCTCAAAATCTAAGTTACAGAATGCTTTGATAGCTATCTTTAAAACATGAACAGTATCTTTGCTTTTCCTTCTTTCCATATGTCCATTCTCTCTTAGGATTCTCCTGTGGACAAAATCCCTTCCTGAACTCTTGCTACAATCATCTGTTATTTGCTGTACTTCTGATCAGGTGCACACTAGAGCCTCAGATTGTATTAATGATTTAATTCAGTAGCAAATAGCTGAATGATAGGGGAATAGATGAGATCAGCTTTTTCCACCTGAAGCAGTTCTGTAGGGAATCATGAGTTCAAAAAGAAAGGAGGTCTTCCCCATAAAAAAACACAAACACCTCATGGCCTTGGGGATATTTAAATGCGACCTGGAAAATCCCCTGGATTTTCTACCAGCAGCAGCAGAGTGTGTGCAGCCAGTGCCCACTGGGAGCTGTGCAGCCAGAGCTGCTGGCACTGGGAAGATGCTGCCAGGTGGAGAAGGGAAATGAGCCCCTCTCTGCTCCACTCTCCCTCACCTCCACCTCACTCCTGGCTCTGCCAGGTCAACAGCGAGGAGTGAAGGGAAGGGCTCCGTCTGCTGCCATCTTCTCTTTTCCTTTAGGAGCCTGGCAAACATTGCTTCTAGACCAAAATGCTTTCAGCTGTTGACTGTGGGATTCTGACCCCCTCAATACACACCTCTGAGCAGAGGGGTGATATATACAAGCCCATCACTCACAGCTAAAGGGCATCCACAGGAGCCTTTAGGCCTAGAAAGGCATAGATGCACAAAACAAAAGACATGTTACTGATGATTTGCTTCTAGTTATTCTCAACGACCAGTGTAAAGGAGTTTAAGGTCTGAATTCATTCTTAGCCATGCACTGAAGTTGACAGAGTTAGATCAAGACTGTGTTTGGCAGGATTTCCATATCCTGCAATTCAACATGGAATATGTAATCATCTGACAGAAGGTTCAGTATGTTTAGTTGTATAACTGTTAGAACAGATAAAGTATCAGCCAGGCAAACAGTGAAATATGAAAACGGTTCTCGTAAAAACATCCCAGCCTTGGGGCATGCATCTGCCAAAACTACTCCGTGGTGACATGAATGGACATAGCGTTTAACTACTCTCCAAGAGGAGAGAGGATTACAAGGAGGTGGGGAAAGCAGAAGAAGCCAGAGCAAGCCTGCCAACAATAGCAGGTTGCAATACTTAATCTCAGTGCTTGTGCCAATGCGCTTCGAAGCTGCTGTTGTTTTTATGAGGAAAAATGCAGAAAAGACTAATCTGTGTATTTATGTCTGTCTGGAAATGTTATAAGTGCCGTGTGGTCATTTTGGTTCCAGAACCAATGGGGTCGGTATTCCCAGGATGGGGAGACTTGGACAGGGTTCCAGAACTCAGCCACTACAAGTGGGACTGAAAGAACAGAGTGAATAAGTGGAGGGATTCAGCAAAGTGGAAAACAAACTATAAACTCTACCCACACTCCCAAATAATAAGATTCTCTGGGGCTGTTTCACCTCAGGGCTACAGCTTTTATGCCCTTGAGAAGTTCTAGAACATTGTCTTCAGTCCTCGCAAATAACAAAGTCACCTAATTTGTCCGTTTGTTTTCTGCTACGAATATAACTGTTATTTTGTGGGAGTTTATGCTGGTGAGGTGAGCTAGAGCAAGCATCCTGTGTGCTGCAAACTTCAATGAACACAGACTAGTGCAATAGAGGGGCAATGCTTGCCTTCCAATGACAATATTTTCCTGTGTTTATCATTGTAATGTTTCACAGAACAAGGGCATGTGGCTTATTATCTACTTGTCTTTCCATTCTCAATGGAAACAGAGCATTTCTTGACAAAATAGAGTGGGTTTTAATTGGTGGCTACTCTGTTTTGGTTTTTGGTCCCATGTAATTCTTTTGACAGTGGCAGCAGAATGTCAATACAATGCTGACTTTTTGTGGGCACTAGGATCTGTATGCAAGTGACAGGCACATCACATAGGTTATTGGTCAGTATTGGTACTGGGCAGGCTTAACATGACAGAAATCTATGTCTTTTATGGTTGCCACTGTGGTTACCACAGGCTGCTTGGGGGCTTTAGGGCCAGGTTTTGTTACTGGTGACAGCACAAGGAGGAAGCAGGTTTTCCATGGATTGTTTGAAAGGTCTGCAGAAGTGGATTTGGATTCACTGGCTGTTCCCTGAGGAGGTGGAGGAATAACATAGATGATTTGCTGCTACTTCATACTACTCTTTGGTTACAGAAAAGCATAATACACTGATCTGTCTTTCCTATCTGATCCTGCCATGGTAGTCTCCATGCTGTCTAAGGGTTTGTTTGATAATGTGTCTCTGGTGGTTTGTGCAGTTTTGCTTTAATCCAGCTAAAGCTTAGCTCTGTTTGACTGGTAAAAGACAGTGACACGTAGGAGTAGGGCTTCTTTGGCTTTCTTTGTTGGGTAGGACAGATACTTGGCAGCTGAGTTTCCCAGGGACCTAGGGATTAAATGAACCTTGAGTTTCTTTCTTACTTGAAAGTCTCCATCACTCCAAATTTAACATTTTTCTTCTATATAGGCTGTAAACTACTGCAGGAAAGAAACGTTTTCCAGATGACACTGCTCCATAAATGGTGTTGTAGGATGTCAATTAAATGTGATGGGAGTTGCACATCTCTAGAGTACTCATGAGATCTCTTTTGACAATGAAGTGTCATTTTGGAGATAAATGAAACATGTGTGGACAGGTAAGAAGTTGAAAATTAGCATAATCCTTGTCTAAAATTGATTTGTGTGAGCTTCAGGAAAGATTTTTTAGCAAACTGGGCTAAACCTAGGCTAGCCTGAGCCTAAAAGTTTTTGCTGCTTCTGTAAAAACTTTTATCTTTCAATGTCTCTGTATCTGTTCATGTTACTATAGTTTTTTTAAGGGATGGAAAGAGAATTTCCACCACAAGGGTGTCATATTTTGATGTTCATTCAAGTTTGTGACCTTCCAGATCCAAATCTGATAGTCTAACATGATAGCCTTACAGAGTATAAATGAAATTTCTGAAGTTGCTGTGCAAATGGGAGTTTCAGCTGAGAAGGAAGATGGAACCATTTCCTTTGGGAAAGAAGGCGATAACAAGGAAAATGGATGTTCAGCAATGTGGGTACTTCAAATATAGATCCCTACATGCCTTGATTTAATTTGTCTTGATAATTCTGTGGAAACCAATCTTTCCTCCTGTTATCCTGGATCAGATCTCTCAGAGATATGAGATGGATACAAGGAGAAACTCTCCTTCAGATTGAAAAAAAACCAGATCAAGCAGCAAATAAATAAACTTTGTGTAGTTAGACACCGTTGCTGCATACCTAAATCTGCAATATCATATGAAGTTTATCAGAGGGGTTGGAACGTTTACACCAGTGTTGTCGCCAAATTTCTCCTGGGTGAATTGTTATCCATCTTCCTGAATCCTTTTGGTAGTTTCTACTGGAGAAAGAAAAAGGGTTTGCCATGTTCTGAGGCCCTGGACTGCACTTAGGTCGGGGTTCATGCCCTGTCCCTGAGCATGGTCCCTGTCTGAAAGGGGTAACACCGATGTGTGCTGCAGGTCAGTTGCCCACCAGGATGATAATTTGGGATGGGAGATGAGGGAATGAATTCCAGAGGCTCGAGCCTCTTTGGTGAGGTGGGCCTTAGCAGATGAGTGTGTTCCTCACTCCCTGCTCCAGACACCTGTGTGCTGCTTCTGTAACAGCTCCAGGCCTCACTCCCTTTGATCCATAGAGGCGATTGCCTTTCCCTGGCATTGTGGGTGGGTGAAATGACTCTTGCAAGCACAAATGAGCTGTACGAGTGCCATAGTACACGGAAGAAATGTGAGTCATAAATCATCGTTAACATCTGCTGGAAAACATATTTGTGCCCCAACACAGTACCCATGATTGGTGTTATTTGGTATGTTTGGAACACAAATCCATAAAGATTGAGACTAATGGCTGCTTTAACAGGCGTGTCAGTTTGGGCTTAATGAATTTGTTAATATCAAGCAACTTTCTCCTCCCAAACAATGGTGTTGGTAATTCACAAGCTGTTATTCTTGGAGCCCCACTCTAACAAAAGCCAGCCTCTCTGTCTGAATGTTGCTGCTTTCATATTTTATTGCAGAAATTACACAAAAATATTTGGCTTGTCTAATGAGAGCTTGACAATATAGTATATATTGCTGAAAATATGTCATCACATTATTCCTACAAAAACAAACTTTTGTGGTTTTTTTCCTTGTCCATTGGCATTTTGCTAGTTCAAGCTGGGGAATATGGGATGTCTGTGTAACTTGTCTAATAATACAAAACAAATGATACGGGTGTAATGCTGGTATTATCATGGCTACACAGATTGTTCCTTTGCACTTACACTTGTTTTCCTCCTTCTTTAGATCTGTAGTTTTAGACTACTCTTGGCATCTGGAGTTTCAAAGGCTCTAGGAACACACGGTTTGTCCTCCCTGAATGTCCTTATTAATCCATGTTCTTATGTGCTAGATCATGCAATTTGTTTTGCAGGAGGCCTTTAGGGCCAGGAAAGCTTATTGTGGTTATCTAATCTGACCTATTTCATTATGGAGGTCACTGAATAGCCCCCTCAGGATTTCCTGCAGCTGGGAGAGAGAGTGCTTGAAGAAAGTTTTCCATTGTAATCAGAGATGGCTGAAGGCTTTTTGGCAGTGTAGGCAAAAATTTCAGGGCAGCAGCAGGACGGGTTGTGAGAGAAGAAGGGCTGGAAGGGGCCAGGGGATTTCAGGAAATGGGGATGAGAATGCTGGGATCGGTCAGGAGGACTCCAGTAGGCAAGTGTGAGATTAGCAAGCTTTTGGAGACCACGAGTGTCAAATAGGCTCAGAAAATATCACAGACAACTGCAGAGAAGATATAGAGGTGATTAAGTTTATTTTTTTGGAAGGTATGTGTTTCAGGAGGAGGTCACAGGGCCAGGCAGTTTAAAATTGAAGCTTTACAGGCTGGAGATGGAGAAGAAAAGTCATGGATTCCAGAGAGGGAATGGAAGTGATGAAACTTTTGAGAGAGGTCTGAGTGGAAGGTGGGAGGGATTTGAGAGACATGGGTAGTTTGAGGGAACTGTCATTTGAAGTAGGGATCCTCTTCTGATCAAACCCTTTTCCCTCTGTATTTACAGCTCCTGTGCTTCAGAGGAGAGTGAGCCCCACATCCTGAGCCCCAGCTGACCCCCTGAAGCAAGAAAACCCCCCCTGATTTGTGCTGTTCCTATTTGTCCTACCATATGTCAGGGGACTAACACAAATGGAAGAGAAGAGGGCTACAGGCAGGCAAGGGGCTTGAGGAGGGGACACCTGGGAAACAGTCCTTTCTACTGCCAGGAGTAGCAGGATGTACCATAAACTGCTTCCCACTCCAGCTGTGCCCCGCCACTATTCCCAGTGCTTCCCTTGGGACAAGATCAGGACATTTCCCTGGCATCCAGATGTGCTGTGCTGTGGCTCGGAGGGGTCCTCTCCCTCTTTCCTGGCCCTGCACGAGAAGATAGCTTGTGGATCTCCCTTCCCACTGCTCTGTGCTCAGCCCCTCTCACCTGCTGCTGTGATTTGGCTCTGATCTTACATCAGAAGAATGGGAGAAAAAGAAACAGAGCAGAAGAGGAGTGCAAATTTTGCAAGGCTGGTCAACAATTTGAAAAAAGGATAGCAAAGACAGCTTTTCTCTAGGTGCAAGGTTAGAAACACAGGGCAGAAGGAAAGAGAAGAAGATGACATGAATTGGATTAGGCAGCTAATGAAGGATTGAAGCAATATATTATATTGCTACTGTGGAGGAAAACAAATACCTTCCTCCCAGAGATGAGAGATGAGGAAAGAAGTGGATATTTGTTCAGTGCAGAGTGCAAAAAAACTGGTGGTTGTCATGTCAGAATACAGTATCATTGGCTCTGTGAGGAAGAAAGTGTGGAAGAGTTAAGGCTTCCAAACCTGAACTGAAGATTTATAAACTCTTCCTGCAAAATGGAAGCAGAATTTTCCTTTGATAAACAGAATTTGTCAAATATCATATCTTTTGTGTCCAGTTTGGTATTACTTCTCTGACAGTGCCCAGACCTGATTTCTCAGAGAAAGACAGTATGTTTTGTGTAACACACACACACACACACACACAGGGAGTAGCTCAGTCTTATAGAGGAGAATCAGGCCTAAGTCCCATTTTGTTTCCCTGACAACCTCTAATCCAGCCTTGGGCTATGCACTCTCTCTCCTTTTTCACTAGCCACACTACTTAACCTATGACTGAAAGCAAAGTTAGTGCACTGAGGACTTTCTGAAAGGCCATTCATTTCATTCCATAGAGGAAACCCCACAGAATAAGGAGGCAAAAAGAGAACTTAAAATCAGACAGTACTGTTCCTTGCTGGGTGCTGGCCTGAGTGAGCCACAGAAAAGGGATATAACCTAAGCAGTAGAGGAGAACAAAATAGGATGCTCCCGTGTCTGCTTACCTGGTTTATTATCATGGAATTATAGAATATCCTGAGTTGGAAAGGACCCACAAGAATCATATCCAACTCCTAACCCTCCACAGGACAACCTCAAGAACCACCATATGCCCAAGAGGATTGTCCAAATTCTTCTTGAGCTCTGTCAGGTTTGGTGCTGTGACCACTTCATGGGGAGCCTGTTCCAGTTCCCAACCACCCTCTGGCTAAAGAATCTTATTCTAATATCCAGCCTAAACCTCCCCTGACACAACTTCAGGCCATTCCCTGAGGTCCTGTCGTCACTACGGAGAAGAGATCAGTGCCTGCACCTCCACTTCTCCTCATAAGGAAGCTGTAGATTGTGATGAGGTCTCTTCTTTTACTCCTCCCTGTTACCAACAGAGAAATACAGACATGCCATTTTCTAAATGGAATTGAAAATCAAAATGGCTTTTTTGAGAACTGATCCAAGTCTTGGCAGAATACTTGCCTAGATCCATCTCTCAGAAAACTGCATCCGGTGGCAGTGTTTTTACTTCAGTGACTGAAGGAAAGGGGTGTTATGGAGAAATCTGGTCATCCCTGGTGAGGAGTGGGGATCCAGGCAGCTGCTCCAGATGTGCCGTGGGGCTAGTACACATCTGAATGCACTAGGTGGCAGGATCTGTCTGCAGCAGTGAAACATGCTGTGGGAATGGTGCTTGCACTGGACAGAGAGCAGGTGGAGAGCATATTTCCTCGGAGATGCCAAAAACGAGTCCAAAAGATCTCTATCTAGAGATGGTATGCAATTCATTACCAAATGCAAAACAGTCTGCTCCAGCATAGCTCACTGATGAGCAAGAGACTTACATTTTGTTGATTGAAAAGGAAAAAAGGAGAGTTTCGCTATTGAAATATCTATAAGCCTTGTCTTCAGGTAGAGAGAGAACACCATGGGAAACAGTTCAGTGTCCTCTTCTTCTGTTTGATATTCAATAAATTTAAAACTGAATTTCTTATTACATCTTGGGAAGACAGGGATTCATGTCTGCTCTTATATCCTGCTCTTGCCTGACAGAATCCTAATTTGATTCTTGCTTGGAAACTGTTCTCAAGTACAGCAAACAGCAGGTGCGTGAGAAGACCTGAGGTGTTCTCCAATGAAAGCCTGACCTCATTTGAGAAGCCTTGGTCCAGGGGAGGGCTTTCTGTGAAGAGAGGTTTATTAGAGGTGCGGGTAGCAGCTGTGGTGGCAGAGATTTGAGCAAAAGGAGAAATCATATCCTTGCTTCTGTGGAGGGGGATATTGACTTGATGTGATCTGGCTGAAACTACATGGAAAGTTAATAACAGGGCCAAGACTGGTGCCAAATGAGGTCCCTGGAGCCCAGAGTTTGGATGTCCAACCATGTCTGCTGTGAAAGCAGGTGTTAGCTGCTTTCTGAATTATGGGCCAAAGATGTTGATGTTGTCTGACAAAAAAAAGATAAAGCTTGGAAATCGCAACAAATCTGACCACAATACTGGAATGTTGTCACCCTGGAAGTGTAGTTTGGTGAAGAGACAGGTCCTGGTTTTCCCCACTGTAAAGGTTTTGGGATCTGCAGATTCCAACAGGTCACAGATTAAGTATGCATTTCCTAGGTGAGATCTCTGCTGGGAAACATCTCCTAGTCACAAAAACTTGAAAACTCTTAGTGTGGTTGTAGACTTCTCCCTTCGTACTTCAGAGGCATAAACATAAAAGACAGGCCCACACCAAAAGGGGAATCTTCATGCTCTGTCCCTGTGAGGGATTCTGAAAGGTCTTTTTTTTTTTTTTTTTTTCCAGACTAACAGCATGAATACAACCTGCCATTTTTAATTTTAAGCAATGACTAAATGAACTTTAGATCATGCCTTCATACGGAAGTCAGTTGTTTTGGGTCCTCTCTGACAAGCAAAAAGTGAAAACCAGGTGGTGGACAAGACTCTGACATACTGTACCTTTATATGTCCTTCTCAAGAATCCATCAATGATAAGGCAATATAGCTCCTTTCCCCCTAGATTTGCAGAGTATGCTTTCTATTTTGTGCAGGTTGCAGTGCATATTGGCTCATTTTTTCTTTTGGCAGGCTCTAGTCCTATTGCACATAATTAATTTTGACGGTCATCATCTGATCCCTCTTCCCACACCACTTGCTGCTTATGCCACTGTAATTACAGCCCTTGGTTAACTTCTTCGGATCTACAAAATGTTGAAAGAAAGTATCATTTTCCCTTCAATATCCATCCAGACCAAAGCCTATGTTTGATTTGATATACTTGGACTAACAAATAAAACCACAGATAAGAAAAATAAACCTGTGGATTCTTAGCCAGGTAAGCAAAGGAGGAAAGTAAAGCTGCCCTGTTCCCTGCTTTCCTTTTCTCATGACTGAAAAGTACACTGGCAGAGGGAAGCATCCTATAGTATGCAGGCAAAGGGGCAATTTCATTGCCTTGTCTGTACTTGAGGACCATGGAAAGGGATATCAGCTTCCTGGGGTGATGTGGAGCCAGCTGTGGTGTTTGCTTTTGACGGGGAATGGAGCAGAGAACGCACTCCTGGCTGTCCTTGGACTGTGCAGAAGAGATTGGGGCTGCTGCTTCTTTGTCAGGTCTGACTCCCCATAGAGCATCTCCAGTGTAGGCCAAGGGCCCTCTGGGCTGGCTGCACACAGGGACCATGCAGGTCCCTCGGGTCCCACCCTGAGTGCTTCCAGTACAGTGAGACTTTACTGCTTGGAGGCCATAAAAATGCCTTAAAAGCTGGCATAAAATCTGGGCAACCTTCCAGAGCAAGAGCATGAAAATCCTCCCAAACTGAAGAGCTGCCTTTCAACTGTGCGACCACTTATGTGTTAACTCTACACCTCTGGCTTTTTCATTGCTTCACTAGATCCTACTTCAACTGGCAATTATCCCCTCTCTCTTCTCTGTTTACCCCAGTTTGTCATGCCTCCTTTTCTTCTATTGGCCAATTCCACTTTCCCCACCTCCTCTTGCCCATGTTTTTTCTTCCCATCTTTCCTCTCTGGTGCTTTACCAAGATCCTTTGCCAGCTAGAGTGCTCTCTCACATTAGCTAAGCCCGAGACTCATCCTGCCTCCTTCCAGCAGACAAACCTGGAAGACGCCAAGGCAAGAATGGGAATGGCAATCCAAATGCACCAGCAAAACACGCAAAGCTAGCACGTGTGGGTCAGTGAATATCGCTTTGGGCGCAGGAACAAGAGAGCACTGGTAATCACAGGAGACAGTCTTTTTGGCAGTGTGGGGGAATGAGATCTAGTCAGGACTTTCCAGGTGCAGCTTTATTTCCATTTCTGAAAAACAGGTACTGAGAAGGGAACATGGATGGCCTAGGATGAAGCATGTCTGCCTATGGGAGGAAAAACAGGATTTCTAGCCCATGTTTATGATGTCCTATCAAGTTTGAGAAGCTGTCTGCAGCCCCAGGAGTAGCCTGAACTTGTATCCAAGTATAGCAGGTGGACTTTCCTCTTGTAAATGCTTGTTTGTTTCCAACAATGGTTCCACAGACACCAGTCAGCCTTGACCAGGCTAAGTTCACTCAGCAAGTACCTCAACTCAATCACTTGTTTTTGGTTTGTCTGGGGGAAAAAAAAAAAAGGAAATGAGAGAAAAAGAAATCCCAGGAAAAGTGAACTTTTCTGAGAATGATGGCTGTTTGCTGTTTCGCTTCAATTTTATATGAACTATTTGGGTTGGCTATAGCAGAGCTGCCAGGTGGCTAAACATGCCTAGTGAGTGTGGTCAGTGCTTGGGACACGCACTGTGCTCAAGGCATCCAAAAAATTACTCTTGACCTTCATTTAGTCTGCCAGTCACTGCAGGCTGCCCTTACATCACATTTTCTTGCTAGCCAGTAACAGATTCATAGAAATTAGGGATGGAAAAGACCTGTTAGGTCACACAGTCCACTTTCCCCCTTCCTTCTCTCTGCTCCCCAAAGGTCAGCCCAGGGCTGTTCCCTACAGCGTATTTTCTAGTGCTTTGTCCAGTCTTATTTGAAATGACTCAAGTGGTGGAGCTGCCAGCATTTCCCTCTGGGAGCCTATTCCACAGTCTAATGGGCTTCACTGTTAATTTTTTCCTGATTTCCAGCCTAAAATATCCCTTTACTGGTTTTGTGTCATTATCCATTTGCGCCACCCTCCACAGTTCCTCTCCCTCCTCCTCATTAGCAGCGCTAACATTCCACGCTGAGAAAGCATCAGTTAGCTGAGAATTCAAAAGTGTTTTGCAGAAAGTAGGCACTAGTCTTCCTTCAGAGCCATGGCAAAGAGAAGTCAAGGAGCTGGGAGAGAAAGTGAGCGATGACTAGAACCAGACACAAACCTCACATCTCGTAGCTCATTTCATGGCCTTGGTAGATGAAAGCCTGTTCTCACCTCTCCAGTCAAATTTACACACAGCGAGTTGAAAATGAGCAAAGAGAAGGTTTTGATATTGATCACCGCAATCCCTTGACACTTCAGTTTATCAAAGTGGTGACTGGGGAGAAAGTTCAAAGTCTTTTTCTATTCCATCATCTTCTCCCAAAAAGATGTCTTATTGATGTTTGGACTTAGCAATATCCAGAGCTTTTTTTTTGGAATAGGATGAGGCAGGTTGCCAGTGTTTTCTGACTAGATAACGTCTCAACCCAAATTTCTGAATGTAAACAGATACCATAGTAGACTGTCTCCAGCTCCAAGCTTCACAGCTGGGCCTTGTCTCTAATGATACATTGAACTAAAATCCCAGCCCCAAACAGGCACAGTATCAGATACAGATTTTGAGACTTGAGCATCTGTCTGGTCAAAGAAGAGATGCTTTCTCATTTACCCTTCATCAAGTGTTTTTGAAACCACTCTGGCTTTTTAGATCAGGTCTTATTTCCTGGGAGACCTCTGCAAAGGTGCTTGCTAATCTGTGATAATGTGATCCTAGCTTTATCTTAGTGCTTGTTGATGCTCTTTGAAGCAATCGGACATGGCAAGAGCCCAACCTACGAGGTCCCTTGAGGACTGGGCCCTCAGAAACCAGAGATGGAAGAGACCTACAGGATTATCTCATCCTGTTCATTCCCCCGCCAATACAAGCCTGTTCCCTATGGTACATTTTCCAGGGCTGTGTCCAGACTGNTTTGAATTTGCCTCTTTGGATTCGTCCAGAATTTTGAGGTCTGCAATTTGTACTGAGCATAAACTGGCAGGGAGTAACTGCAGAGAAAATTTTGACTTTATCCTTGAGGATAACCTTGAGGTTTCTTGAGGCAAACAAATCTCTGACAGAAGCCAAGAAAAGTGTTGTTTCAGAGAGACTGGGCTGCTGGTGAAAGCTCCTTGTGAAGGACAGATATGGGTTGGTTTGAAAGCACCCCTCCAAGCCTTCAGGCTGACCTCAGTGGTACCACTGAGGTTTCTGTCCTAGCTGCCAAACTCGTGACCGGTGATTGGGATTGCTTTCCTCCCTGAATTTACAATGGCAGTCTGGACTTCAGGGTACTATGCTGGGCCTATAGCCAGTGTATAAGGAGTGAGGTTGGCCAGGTGCATTGCTGCACATGTGGATCCTTTTTTTGCCATCCCATGGCATAAACACTTCAGTTACTTATTGCCATACACTGTTTACCCTCTCCTGTCACTTGCCACTGTCCTGTGCACTGTTTGGAGTTCTTGGATATTGATGTCTGTGTGTCCAGGATCTCATCCTTCATGAAGTTCATGAATTGCTGCCTGGAAAATCATTTTGGAGGAGCACAATGACTAGATTTTCTGTGGTTTCCAGCACTTGTCTGTGGGCAGCTATGTCCTCAAAAGGACAAAGCCTAGCTCAGGAAAGAGCTGCAACTAGTAGCTAGGCTCCCATATGAAAGGACCAAGGGCATTTGAAATGACCAAGCCCCTCGTGCTTTTCCTTCCATTTTTTCTCTGCTGCTTCTTCAAAACTTTTTCTTTTCTCTGTCAGGGATGGATTGTTTTGTGGGTGGGATGTGGGGTCTGCCTTCAGGGCATGCTGCGTGTAACCTGCAGCTGTGGGTATCTAATGCTTAAAGCCAGTGCTGCCAACAAGAACCCAGTCTGGAATGTCAGTGATTTGTAGGCTGATGGATCCCTGCAATGGACAGCTAGAAGACAGGAGAGATGTGGAAATAGTATATGAAAAACTACAGAAGGAGGGTAAGAAAGAAGAGGACAGAGCTCAGGACCACCTCTTCAAAGAGCACAGTTGTTCCAGAGTCCCTTGGAGTTTGGCTGCCCTCATCCATCACAGGAGCCACCTTCATCGGCAGGATGAAATCACCTCTGGAGATAATCACCTCTCCATGCTGGACCCCAAAAATCCTTGGTCCAGACCTGTTTCCTCTTGGACATTTAGAGGTTTCTTTTAAATATCCAGACATGACGTGCCAGTGAATGACAAATTATGCTCTGGTATGATTAAATTTAGAAAAGAGCTGGATGTCCACCAGCCTCCTTATTACTTTTACTTAAAGCAGGGGCAGAACATAATTTCATTTCTTTTCTTTTTTTTTTTTTTTGTGCCAGCCAACTGCAATAGGCTTATCTAAGAAGATCCTAAAGCACACTTTATCTTCCTGCGTGTGCTGTTAGAGATGTCTACATGTGGTTTTCATTATTTGTCATTTTTTCTTGGAGCCTGGAACTGACATTTGTCTTGTAGGAGCAAAACCAGTGGGATCCCAGTAAACCAGTCTGATTTAGAGAGATGATGGTCCAGTGAGTTCTAACAGGTGACAGTTGTGTGCATACATGTTACCTATATGCTTTTATTTTTTACTTGCACAGCTAAAATATGTGAACTTAAGGAGATCCTGTCCTGGAAAATTCTTGCCACTTGTCAGTCAAAAAGCTTTTGTTACCTAGAAGCAAAGTTCATGAGGTAATCCGTATTGTTTAGCAGGAGTAAAATTATTATTGTAAACACTCTGACCTGGAAATGTACTGTAGTGTCACCAGATAATCTTTAGAATAAAAGTATTATTCCTTAGCAGTGACTGAAATGGAAGGCTGACCATAGAGGAAATAATATGAATTTGAACACAAATTAGCCAAAGCTAGATAATTCGAAATCAAAGTAGGAAACTGGCATGGAGGAATTTAGTCCGGTTCTTTTCACACTGAAGATGATTGTAGATACATTTACCCTGCAGTATATTTCTTAACATGCTGATCCAGTGAATACATTTGAAGTCAATGCCCATGGCTGGCACCAAGTTGTGTGGTCATCCCTGTGGTGTGGGATACAGCAAATCTTCCTGCTCCCAGGAAACACCCTGCTCCACCAATGGTGGGGAGATACCACGGCTGAGATCTGCACACTTAGATTATTTAGCTTTTCTCCACGTAGGATACAAATCATATTTAGGTTTTTTTTAATAGATTAACCTAAAATTCAATTGTTGATCATCCTGTGGACAGACAGGAGATAAAAAGGTGGATCAGTTTCATAGCTACAAAATACAAACCAGAAATAATCTTTATTTTTTTAAAGCCATCCCACAAAGGTCAAATTTAAAAAGTTTCAGGGTAAAGTGAAGGAATAATTTATTTTATCTGGCGTATAACTGATAACAATGAATGTGTTTTTGATCCATTTATTTATAGCCCCACCAATACTGTAGATATGGTGGCTTGAAAATTTTCCATAAAAATTGTTTTTGGATGAAGGTTTTGCTTTTGACAGAGTAATTTATTTTGGTGAAGAAATGATCACTCTTGGGAAAAAGTTTCCCCTGAAAAATAGCATTTTGGCTGAAAATAGATTTTTTTATTATTATTTTTCATTTTTCCGATAAAAAGTCAGAATTTTCCATGGTGAGAAAAGAAAATTCCAAGTAGCTTCAGCATGAGGTATTTTATAGATAGGCGAGGAATAATCCTGCCACAAAGGGAATATAAAATAAACTGACAAAAATCTAAGAAATTTGGATCAGTAATTTTGAAGTTAGAAAAGTTTAAATTCAGCAGCTTTTCATGTGCTTAATAGAACCTCTGCAGTGATGTATTTTTAATGCCTCAATTTGGGATTGCCCATCTGAGAACATCTCATTCCAAACACAAAGTCCTTTTCCATAGTGTTTAAAGTCAGTAGAGACCATGAGATCATCTCATGGTTTGGCCTCCCTACATATAACTCAGTTAACCCCTTTCTGAGCCCAAAAGTCACATTTGGCTGAATCACAGATAGAACAGCACAGCTCCTACACTTTCCTTTCAAGAGTGGTTCACCTTCTTAATGTGTTGTTTCTTTTGTTGCTAGATCTATCTAAAATTACTCAAACACTTAACTGAAAAATCTGTTTTATTTTGGCTAGTGACAATAATTTTCTGTATGTATTCAGATAGATTAAGAATCCCCTGTGCAACCCATTACTGTATTTTCATAGGATTGTGGTATATGATCATCAAATTACCAAAATTTTTATCATCATTAATAATGTGTTGGTGGTATATGCAGTAGAGTTCTTCAGTCTCTGCCTGTTCTTGCTGGGTGTGTGAGGAGTGAGGAAAAGAGTAAAACAGTGTTCTTTAAAAATGCCAAAATATTATTCAGTGTGGTGGCTTTGGGCCCACCAAAGATAAAAGAGGAATTTAATCTTTGATAACATCGATTTAGCAGCTTTCTCAGGGTTGCAGCAGCACTTTTTGCTCGATACCAGGACCTCAGTGTGGCCCATTAGAACTTTAAAATGCATCTCAGAACTGCAACTATCCAAAGAACATTCCTGTTTTATAGGAACAGCCCATTCTTTTTCTTTTTACAAGTATGAATTTATGAAAAGCCTTTTTTAGTAGACCCAGGTTACTGGGCACTACAGTTCACTCTGCTTGCCCTCTCCCCACTTTTGTCTGCCAGTCACTGTTTTTAAATCATCCATAAAAAATATCAGCTGTAATTTTAAATTTCCTTTCAAATACTTGAGGATAATATGGTGTAGGTCTCATATTTATAGCCATCATTATGTGACCCTCCTAGAAACAGCCCTATTTGTTACATTATTTACAAACACTTTGGCTTGCATCAGTTAGCTAATTTTCAATAAATTTTGTATACATTTTCTTAGTACTGTATACTGCTGATTTTTAGATCAGAATATTGTGTGGTACCAAATCAAACAGCCCATAAAATTTTATTACATCTACACAGTTAAATTTATCCAAAAAAAACTTCTTAGAGAATGAACTCAAGTTTGTTTAAGTAACACTATTTTCCATAAGCCATTTCATGTTGTCTGGTATTCATTATATTGTTCTCCTTTACTTTGTTATCAGTTGAATTCCATATGTGCTTTTTTATTCTTTTGTTTGAGGTTGATGTCAGGATATTCAGTAATGTATCTCTGGTAGGTAGTTTGCTCCTCTCAAATGTTTGCACAAGGTGATCATTCATCTTGTGCTTTCAGACTTGTTTAGTATTCTGGGATTTAGTAAAAATAAGCAACAAGTGAGCAGTGATTTCTTTAGGCAAGTCCTTTATGACTCTTGAGTTCAAGTTATCAAGCTGATGGCTTTAAAATGTACATCCTTATAAGACATTATCTAATTCCCTATTTTGTTCTTTTATTTCTTCTTTGAAATAAAATTTTGACTAATCATACTTGGGTGATTGAGACACATCATGGTCAAATAGAAAACTCATTTATTTAATTTTTATTTTTAAAAATTATTTCTCTTCAGAATTATGCCCTTGCCACTGAGAAATCCGCATTCATTTTCTTTGATCTCATTATATTTAAATTTTTTCTTTCAACTAGTTTTGCCAACCATGACATTTTCCTTTAGGATTTTTTGCTCATTTTACATACCTTCTGCTATTAACAAAAGCTAAACTCTATGGTTTGGTTTGTGTTTGATGTCTTATTTCTTGAATAAAACTTCTGAAATTCCAAGCATCCAGTACATCACTGAACTGAGGCAAGCTTTGAGATACCGCTATCTTTTTCCATTGATCATGTGAGGCTTGGTCATCTAACAAGTTCTTGAAGAAGAAGAACTCAACACTGTATTTGATAATTTTTTGTCCACATTTTCCTATTATCACATTTCTCTTGTGTTTTCCCAGTGTCAGAATATAACTGCTTGGAAATGCCCAAATATTTTTGCTCTTTGGCCTGTACTATGTTTGCCCACATGAAATAAACTGGCCATGACCTGCAGCTCCTAATCCAGCACTCTTTCATTGTTCACAGTTGAATTCACGTTTATCCATGTAAAGAGTTACTAATACTTCATGGATTTTTTTCTCTTTAACAGGCAGCTGCTTCATCATCCCCTTTTTTTCTTGGACATTTGTGGGGGCTCACAACCTTCTGCTCTCTCTCCTCAAGAACTTCCTTTGGACTTTGCTCATTGCATTGACCCATGGTTCTGGTTCCTCCATCTCTGACATACCAAAACTCAGTCAGGAGCCGCCAGAGATCTGAGTTAACTTATCAATCTGATTTATTTTATAATATTATCTGATTTACCTTATAATACTACCCACCATCTCTTCCATTATAAATGACTTTCTTCTGGTGTGGTCAGTAGGGACTGCAGCTCCACAGATTGAAAATATCCATTTATGGCAATGCACTCAGTCAACCAGGGAAAGCTAAATTTAATCTGTAAAGCCTTTTGGGTCTCTCTGATTAACAAAGTACAGAAACCTTTGTATTCTATTCTCTGAAGTAGTGAGATTTATGAATTCACCAACAAATGATTCATAGGTTTAAAAACTAAAATAAGCAAAAACTTCCTATAATTAATTACTCAAGTGCTCAGACTGAATAGCTGGACCTGAGAAGGTAAGACATTCCAGAGCTTGAATTGTTGTTGCAAATTAACTATGTGTTTTTTTTTTTTTTAATTTCTCTTTACCTGCAAAGTTTGTTTTCAGCATAACTGTAACATATTGAAGGTTTATGACATGTAACCGCCAAGTTAGGGGTTTAACAAAAAAAACAATTTAAATGCTGACAGCTTGATGAGATTTGAAGCTGAAAGGGACCACTGTCCCAATGTATCTGACCTACTCTGTGACAAGTGCCACCTAATTGCAGGCCAGATTTTTGCAGTGTAAGGAACTGGAATTATTTTACACTTAGACAAATGAATGATGCTGTGGTTGTTAACTTGCTGTTGGACTACTAGGACATGTCACTTAAGCATCCAATCTGAATTTAAAGGCTCCAAGTGATGATGAATTTACCACTTCCCTGGGTAGTATGTTCCAATGATTAATTACTCTCTCACTGTAAGGAATTTGTGTCCTATTTTCAGTTTACATTTCTCTACTTTGCACTTTCAGCCAATCGATCTTCTAGAGCCTTTCTCTGATACAATTAAGGGGTGGCTTATATCATAACTCTCCACTTCAGAAGCTTTCAAAATACTGTTTCTTTAAGGGCCTAAACTGATGGAACTCTTTACATTTCTTGATGGAAGATGTGTTTTCTAGAACCTTTCCAACTTTTGGTCTGCTTTAAAATGCAAATTCCAGAGCTGGACACATTGCATGAGGTTCTTAACAAATCATGTGTGGATGCATTACTATTTTTAGCATGAAGTTAAAGTGATTTTTCCCTACTTTTTGCTGCTGTATCATGATTTCTGCAGCAGATTCCTGTGATCTCCAGTCCACCTCTCCAGTGTCAATCTTGGTCCCATGCATCTCCCCACTGTTAACAAAGGTCGTTTCTGTGGCAGAATTCACTCCATTACAGCAAAAGTAAATAAAGCCTGTCACCACTCTAGCAGTGCATGTAGGTGCTTACCTTGGAGCTGAGCTGAGTGGGTAAATATATTGTGAATGGCCAACTGGATCTCATCCATAGAGTGTGTCAGAAAGGAATCCTGACAGTCTATTGTTTCACTTGTGCCTGGGTCTGTAATGTTCACCTGGTGTGAAGAAGAAAAAGCAATTATCAAAGGCAGCTTTTAGGAGTAACTTTACAGATGGGATGCAATTACAGTGTGAAAGAACACTGGCTTAATAGTGACAGACAGTGACTAAGAGATATGATTACCAGGGAACTAGCTGCCAAAATCGCATCCAGGAAAAAAGTGCGGGGCAAAACAAAAGCTTTCAGACTGGCCTGCATATTTGTCAATACACAATTAGTGATACTGGCAAACTGCTGAGCATGTTGGTTCATCCTCAGATGTGGTAGTGCAGTCCTCTGTGTCCCTCAGACACTCATGCATTGACTTGCATCTCCCCTGTTGGAGCCTGGAACACGGCCCTGGTGAGAGACACAGCCCAGCACTGTCACCTGACTGCCAATGTTGTGCCCCGCTTTGGAGCTGCTGAAATGTGGTGTCACAGGGGGGCTCACCCTGCTCCCAGGGACACTGCAAACCCAGGGCTCTGCACTGTGTCTGCTGCCTGGCGAGGAGGGAGCATGTGCGGGCAGTTTTCTCAGCAGCCCCTGTGCTGCCCTCCAGAGGGGTCTACTCTAAGCTGGGGTTGTTCCTAGCTGAGATCATGCTTAAGTTTGGAGACCTAAATACCAGTTTAAAGCACTTGCAAAACTGCCCACTTTGGTCTTTGTTATTTAAACCAACAGCTATTTTTCTATGAAGACATAACTCTGACAAATAGAGTCCCCTTTTTTCACTTTCCATTTGTCGGATTGAATTGTTTAATGCTTTTCCCCTGTGGATTTCTTCAGTCTAGCTTTGCTGTCAGCCCTGAAGAGTCCAGGATGTCACAGAAAACCAGCTGTCACCACTACGTCCTCATGACTCCAGGTGTGCTCTAAAATCCTAAAATAATTTCAGAGTGGCTCTGTTTTCAGCACACCTTGTAGCCTGACCTCCAGATACTCTTGGACTCCATGTTCCTTCTCTCTTGCCTCATGTTTTGTTTTGGCCTCTCTTCTCTGCTCTCCTCCTAATTTTGTTCAGTGTTTCCCAGCCTTGCTACCACCATCTCTCTCTCCCTTCAGAGAGATTCTGTGACCAGAATGTCAGGGACATGGATTGGTGTCTGTGGTTGCATTTCTTTTGCCATTAGCCTCAGGCGGTGCCATTCCCTTTGGTAGTAGCTGCAGTGGGATGGTGACCTGAGAGGGGGTTGGGAGGACTTTGTGCGGGCTGAGACCACCCAGTTCCTCCTGTGAAACTGGCAGCGTGGTCCCTGGCATGTGCTGACCGTCTCCCCTAGGCACAGTTTGATGCCTCATTTATTTTGCTGGTATGGATAGAGCCTTGGTCTCAACACAGCTGTGCATCTGCTCAAGGATCATGCCTTTCCAGCTGGGAACTGCTGGCTTTGCTGATGCTCTCACTTGTGTCTGCCTTGGCTGACGAACCCCTCACGCAGAGTTGTGGCATCTTTACGCCCTGTTTTAATACTGCTACTTGTCAGTGGATACATGAGTCAGTACATCGCCAGCTGCCTCCTGCTGTGCTCATCTGGGGCCCAGTCTGCAGGCTGTGATCTGCAGGCCGTGCGGAGAGAGACAGCATTGTGCACTGTTTCCTTTTTCGTGTGCCTGCCTCTGGACCGACATGAGTTTTAGATGTTTCACTTTGAGATGTGCCTTTTTTGCTTTCTGGTGTGTTTCCCAGGTTGGCTTTGAGAGAATGAGTAGGTCAGGCTCAAGCTCGTGTGGGAGGTCAGAAGAGGTGTCCGCCAGGACAGGCACTGCTTCACCTCCTCACCTGTCCAGAACGGCACCTGCATCCTACCTGGAGCTGCATTTTAACCAGACCTTTACTGCCAGGGCTGAGCTCTGACAGATGTGCCCTCACTCCCTGCATCCCTTGCCCCAGACCAAGGACTACATGACCCTATGATGAGCACTGCGAGGGCTGCTGTGAGAGAAGCGCAACCCCACTCTGCCCCCAAAAAGCACGAGGCGTAACAACGCACAACACTGGATGGGCCAGAAAAAACATGCAGTGTTTTTCTTTATGTATCCACATCTAAGACAACTTAAGGAAAAAGGGTTTGATTGGAGGATTTTTTTTTTAATTTTATTTGAGCACGGAGAGTGAAGAACTAGAATGGAAAATCAGGTGCAAACATTTTGTATCTGAGATTTTTGTGTAACTTTAACAAGATAATCAACCACAGAAATGCCAGCTGAAGTGCATAGGTAGGATTTCTAGAAATGTGACTCCTGACTTCTTATTTGTCACAAAGTTTCTGTGTTAAAACTTGCAATATAAATAAGCATTGATAAGTAATTTGGGTAATGTAACACTTTTGCTGCTTCATCAGCCTTTCCATCAGCCTTTTTCTCTAGATTATCTCACGCCACTTGGAAACATGGTAATATTCTAATTTCATAATATCTGCTGTCTTTTGGATGGTGCTGCAATTTTTTATTCCTTTTTTCTTTTACAATGAGCAGATTATATCCGGAAAACACACTTCATATTCTGATAATGGAGGGGGAGTGTAATACTGGTCCAAATGAAGTCAGTGGCAAAACTCCCGTTGACTTCATTAGGGATAGAATTTCACCCCATCTTGTGTTGCCTTGCCTAAAAAAGGAGAAGAGACCTGATGTAAAGCCTATTGTAGTCAATGGAGAGATTCCCGGGGATTTTAATATGCCTGTATTTGGTCCAGCATGAGGTTATTCAGTCACCTTCAAATTTTACAGGAATATAGCACTTGTGTTGCATTCTCAAAAGACTAATAAACTTACTCTGACTTAGATAAATTTCTACATATTTCTTCTTCTGAAGCATTGGGGTGTTGTAAGAAGTTCTTTTCTTTTTTTTCTTTTTTTTCTTTTTTTCTTTTTTCCCTGCAGTTTCTCTTTTCAGACACTATTTTGCCTTATGGTGATTCTAAATCATCACAAAACAAATCAGCACAGAACAATGAGCAGGACATATAAGTTTGGGTTTATAGATTCCAGTTCCATGAACTTTGATTTAATAAACTTCCCACTCTTTTTTTAGCAGAAAGCACAAAACATGGGCGGGCTGAATTTGAAACCTGGTTCTGATTCTGACCTACATTTAAAAGCTAAATTTGAGTCTGATAAAGTTTTAAAAACACTGGTAATATGAAAAAGATGCTTCACTCTTCCTTTTGTATTTTTAACCTTTTTTCCTATTAAAATTGTAAACAGTTTTATATTATTGCAGTGAATTCTTCTCTAATTTACTCCAGTGTAAATCCAGAGGAATGTTTCTGAGGGCAGGGGAGCTGTTCTGCATTCGCACTGGGGTAAGTGATGGGGGCTCTGCCAGGCTGTTTCCCCTTCCTCTTCCTCCTTTCACCATTAGTCTTGGATAGCCTAGGCAAAAAATATCATTAAATGCTGCACTGGTTCCAGTGATGGTTGGTTGTCTTTGCCATCCCCCATCCCTTTTGCTGTGAGTATTTAAGTGCCTGTGATATCTAAGAACCAGAAAAGTTCAGGCTAAAAAAAGCCTTTCTGGTGGATTCTGTTTACCTCCTAAAAAAATATGACTATTTATTTTCATTTTTACATTGGAAGAAAAACAAAACCTCAAGCATTTTATGAAAAGCTTTCTGTGGGCTGAAATGTCTGGTTTTGCCTCACATGTCAGGGCCTGATTTGAATCTCTTGCATAATTTTTGATAAGGCAGATGGAGTGTCTCTTTCTCTCTCTCTCTCACACACACACACATGCAGATATTATCTGCTTTGGATTTCAGAAACTTTGGCGTCAAACTTTTTTATTAATTTGAAAAAAATTTATAAAAAGTGTTTTGTTCCATTTAAGAAATTAGCTTTGTGATAATGTTTGTGAAGAGTTAGTGTCAAGAGTGTTTTCAGTTTGTTTTCTTGCATAATGATTTAATTTCAGCAGAGAATGGACTTTGAGTTTCATTCCAAAAGTAAAGATATTCTGTACAAAGTCTTGTATATTTTCAATTTTCCCCTTTTCCTTTCCATACTTTTTCTTGATAGTTTTCCTCACAATAGTATAGAAAAAGAGTGAGCATACAAGTGGATGTTTTTTAGATTTTGAGCTAAATTGCAGTTTCTCATTCACTCTGTGTGCAGATGAAAAGCACAGATCTGTTGTCCTTTGGCTGATATATACTTGTATCCTTTACTGATCTAAGCATCAGTGCTCATTATTACAGTGGGACCCATCAAGTCCAGCTGCACAGACCTGAGGTTGTATCTGAAAAAGGAAATATTCCCCTGGAGCTCTCGGACAGTTAGGTATCTCCAGCACATAGCCCTGGCTGCTGTGCCTGCTGTAGGATAAAAGAAATAGTTGTTGGAGGTGGCTCCTTCTCTCTTTGACCCTAAAGGGAATGTAGGGATTAGTTCAGACTTAGATGGCTAAATCTTAGACGTATAAACTGTGGCAGATGAATCTTGCACTAAGTCTTTGGAAATGTTAATTTGCTTCCTGCAAGAATCAGCTTAAACCTTCCACTTGATGGAATCATATTGTTTATTTAGTTATTATAAGAAATTCTTGAAAACATGAAATTGCAAACTAAAGGTTCTTTGTGCCTTGTGTGATTTCTTTTCAGAGACAAGCCCTCTCTCTGTCTGCATACTCGATAAGCTAATTTTATACGTTGTGACTGCCTTCTTTCGCCTCAGGAAAATAAATCCTTCTGGGAAAAGTTGCAGTATGATCCAAAGTCCAAGCCTTTACATAGACTTCAGTTACTTTTGAATAAGGAACAAAAGCGTTTGGCATTTTTTTCAGCATAAAACCCCAAAGTGAATTTTTCCATTATTCAGAAGATACAAGTTGTTGTCAAGTGTTAAGGAAGTTGTAATTTTTAACTGAAAGCTAGAACCATTAATTATATTGGGAGGGTTGGTTGGTTTTTTTTTTGCCTTTTTTTACCTTCGTATGTCTAGTAGTCAGTAATTGTTCATTAATAACAATAAATTAACATCTGCAGGCAGCAGGATTGCATCAGAAATGAAAGCGTTTTTTTCCCTTCACAGATTAGATCCTGGTTAGAAACCAATAAATAGAAAACAAAATCCTCTAAGGTATTTTGGGCTTATCTTCTAATATTGCTATTCAAATAGAAAAAAATTTGACACATTGTTTTCTAAACCAAAAGAATTGTTTTCTTCTTTTAAAATCTCTTTAAGGCAAATGTTCCAAAACTTTAAGCTATATTTACATTTTTTAGCAGCTTTCTGTAGTTAATTTTTGTCGTGTTATCAGCACTACCTTCTGTAGTTAATTTGGCATGCAGAAAGCTGTGATTAATGGGCCTTTTTTATAGCATTAATTTTCAGTCACAACCCCTCCTTGCCCTTTGGCGTTATGTCAGTTACTGGAAAAGAACCGTGAAATCGCGTATGGCACAGAGCTGTGGCTGGGGAAGAACAGCAGTCAGGACCCAGGTTCTGAGATGCATCTGAACAGCAGAATATATCTGATCCAACAGTATTTGATCTGGCTAACAAAACTGAAAATGTGAGGGGTTCTAGGGATTAGACAGTTCTGGTTTATTCTGAACAATAGCTCCATCTTACCACTTTCTTTTGTCAGTGGTAATATTTTAGTGGTTCTGAAGAAAATTACTGGGCATTTCTTTTCAGTCCTTGGGAGGGCACTTAATTTGAAAGCACTTTCCTCAGCAGATTTTCCACCTGGCCTGACTGCTGTAAGGGCTGTTGGTTCTTGATCCAAAACCAGCTGGAGTCATTGCAGTGAGTTAAGCTTTACATCTACCCTGTTCTTACAGAGAAGATAAAATGGTCACCCTTGGAGAGGCAATTTGCTATGTTAAAAATACCTAACATCATTCCTAATAATCCGGTGAGCAAACCTCTCAATTAGCAAACCAAACAATTTAATGATGAGGCCAGCATGATTATTTATTACTACCAAAATAAATGTGAATAGGATAAGCTGTGGGGAAGTATCTCGTGTCTCTATTCATTGAAAAAATCCTCCCCATCAGGCTGTTTGCAAAAAGGGGGAAAGAATGGAAGGTCCTACTTCTCCCTGCTTTTGAAACTGCTCCTAGGCTCAGAAAAGAGTGCTAGATGCAGCAGGAAAAGACTAAGGAGGAAGCAGGTGGTGTAACGTGCTGTTCCATGGGCTGTTGCAGTGGTTTGTGCCGAAGCTCACAGATCAGTGGCCAGAACCCAGAACTCATCTTTTTCACACACAAATAGCCCTGCTTGCTGGGCTGGAAAGTCAGACTCTGGAAAGTCACAACATGAGTCCTCATGTTGTCCTCAAATGAGGTACTGCCCCTCTGAGGCATCTGAGTAGGAGCGGAGCTGCAGGGTTCAAGGGAGTCCTCAGGTTAGCCTGAGGGGTGATGGCCCCTGGCTGGGCATGGCAGGTATGTCAGCTAAGTGACATCAACCACAGGTTCATCTGCCTCATTCTCATCAGGAGCAGCCTTGTGAGCTGGCAAAAGACAGGTGTCACCCGCAGATAGGGGAAGACAGGAGAATAAAGCCAAGAAAGTAGATAGTACACTGTAAAATGCTGTGACTTTGTACCTTTTCCAGATTAAGTGCTAGACTTGCCTCTCTTAAGCCAAGAAGTATCATTTCAATCTCTCCCACTGATGACATAAGACTGTTGCATGACACATAGCCTTTATAAAGCATCAAACATCTAGCAATGTGATAGTTGTTTTTATCACAATGCTCCCAACAAACGACACATGCTGTTAATATGAATCTATCTTTCAGCAGCAGATATTTCAGGCACTGTTAGTAACATAATCTCACAATGTTGCCCTAATAGAGTATGCTGCAGATGTGAATCTCTCTGGAGTGTATTCTTTCTTTGGTTATTTTCCTGTAGTTCTTGGCTTCAGTGGGACCTATGCCCACATACTGTGAATATACTCAGCCTTGTTAATCTTTGTCTTGAGTTAGGTCTTTTCTAGCCTAAGTTAGTGGGTGCAGAGATGCTGGAAGAGCACTGCAGGAAGTGGCATGGGCTGGAGGGCACGGTGGAGGAAAGGGGGAACAGCAGGGCTGACCAAGAAATAAAATGGGACAGTAGCAAGGCTGTGGGGCTGTTATACCCTCCTTAAAGGAGCATATGATGCACTGGAGTGGGATTAGGAGACCAGCATGCCAGGGGCAAGGGAATCCCTGGGCTCCTGGTACAGCACTCCCAGGGAGCCTCTGCTGCTCTTGAGGGGCTACTCATGTTAGTGTTGGCTTCAGGGTACAGCCAAGAGTCACCCATCTCTCTTGGGCAGTTATCCATATCCCTTTGTGGTGCACATCAGCGGTGCCAGAGCTCTTGTCTTGGCCCTGAATGCTGATATTTCTGTCCTTAAAATGTCAGAGCTGTCCTTGGCATGGGTTTGGCTTGGGCTTACTCAAAGTCTCTCGTACTGATCCTGGTCTGGAGTTAGCCTGGGCCAGGGACAATCAAAAAAGTGGTTTGGACATGACCTCCCTTTTTTAAGAGTCCAGGAGAGTTTAATAAATGCATGTGGCCCTGTTATGACAGCATGCTTCTGCTCTCAGGACCAGAAAACGGGGTCTAGAGCTGCCCAGTTTATTTGTAGGGATGTAGTCATTGTGTCTGAGACCTTCCTGCAACAGGGGGGCTCCTGTTTCTTCTACTGTGATGGAAAGAGCACATGAAATAAGACAAAACACCAGGCACTGATTACATTTTTTAAAAGGTATGTTCTTTAAAAGTTACATTTTTGCTAAGGAGAGAGCAAGGCAGAAAAATTTAGAAGAACTCAAAAAAAGGTGAATCTTGAGTATTAGACAGTACAATTTTACATGTGCATAAAAATTTAAGAAAGCTGCAGAAAACTAGAAAAAACAGAAAGTCAATGTATAAAACTCTATATGCTAGATAAACTAGATCTAGAAGATCTTGTGGAATTTCTGGTTGATTTTGCAAATTAATATCTTCTCAATGTTCATATGAACAGGTATAAAAGTGTTAAGCCAATATTTAATAATTCCTAACTTTACCATATGTATGTTATCTTCTGTTAGGAACCCCACAAATTTAAATGGAATTGATCAAATATAAGATTTCTGGGGTACATTGTTGAATTGTACTCAGAAATGCTTACAGACTACTCTTTGATTTTTTGTAATTGCTAATTTGAATATTAAATGAATAATAATTTAGTCTTATAGGTTCCTTAAGTCTTCTGCATTTGTTAATCACACACTGTGTAATCCTAATTAAGATCTGTTTCCAGTATATGCCTTTGTTGTCTAAATCCTAAATGTATATAACATATGGTCTTATACTCAATTATTTGAAAAAAAAACCACTAAAATGACTTCACTATTGTGGCCTGAGAAAATAGTGTTCTTGCAGCTGCATGTAGCTATCAGTCAGGAACATTTATGTTGACCAAAATTCTCCAAAAACGGGTCATTGCTGTATTGCTCCAGTTTTGTTGTAAAACCCAACCATGGTGTTAATCTGATAATGATGAAGGTACAGCCATGATGTAGCCTGGCTGTTGAGTTTCTCTTTTTTGCAAAGTGAACCACCAGGACTGGAAGGCAAGTAAAAATTATAATGGTTTCTCAGAGTCTGAAACTTTGGTTAGTGCTTCTAAACTGTCTTTACCTTCTCACATCTCTTTAATCTGGAGAGACAAGGAGCCTGCTCCCTGCAGGCTTCAGTCTGGGTTGCCAGACCTTGTCCTTCTTCCCACCAGTATTCCCTAGCCATCTGACTGAGGTACATCTTTAATTTTTCTCTTCTTTGGTGAATATGAAAACTCTTTTGATGGATCATGTGTGTGTTTGTGGGTGACAACACTGTGGGTGTTGAGACAGCAGAAAGGAAAGGATTGACAGCATTAACTTGCAGCTATGGAGGAATCACCCTTCTGGGCTTGAGAGATAACCCACTGCTCCTGGCCTTCTGAGTGGCTTGATGGTGCTGACTGGTTTGAGACTTATGCCAGTGAGCATCTCTGGCATGTGGAGCCACAGATGAGGAAGGGGACAGGCCGGGCTGCAGGGGCACATGGATGACACCCAACAAATATCTTCTGCATCAGAGCTCATCTCACTTATCCACATTTTCAGCTCACATCAACTGACTTGAAGCAGAGCCCAAAGGAAGCAACAGTGATTTGCCGACCAGAGTTCAGAGCACATCTTTTCCATACACCCATGAGGCCTCAGTCCCAAGCATTTCAGGGAATAACTGTTTTCCCTTCTGCTTCTGCTCTTCAAATCTGGTAATTCAACATTATGCTCTGCCACAGACCTGAATGAGAGCAAATGTTTAATCACTTCCATACTGCCTCTGCTCCAGTCAAGAATTTAGCCTGAGCCCATTTGCAAATAAAACAATGAAGAGAAGACTGTTGTCTTAAATGCATTTTAGTTGGAGCTGTGTATTACAAAGAAATATAGTGAGAAGCTGCAAAGCCCCTTCAAAGGCAGGCTGGTAGAGCAAGGAAGTGTTTTCTTTTTGCATGAAGAAATAATGCTCAGTTAAACACATAAAGGGCGTAATTTCACATGACAGTCCATGCCAGATTTCAGCAATGAAAATGGAAATAAATATATTTTGTTTCTCAAGTTGGAAATCATGTACCAGCCTAATGAGTAACAGGTTTTGTTTGTTTGTTTGGGTAGTGTTTCTGTTGGTAAGGGAGGACATGCTCTTTTGTTCTCACCATTTTGTGCTGTCTTGGGTCTCTAATGCTACCATCACTTTGACAGACTCAGCTGGAAATCCAGACGCATTTTAGCTAGTGGTGCCCAGATACCAGCTGTGTGATATGATTGACTCTGTGGAGGAGGAAGAGAATTGTTTGTTTTAGTCACTGCCTGGTTTATGCCTGAAGGACACCTGCTACAGAGGAGGTTTCCCGGTTGAATCTACACCACCTGTTCTGTTTCTAAAAAAGTATTTTTGACATTTGTCACTTACATACATGAGCTGTATAAATGAACTGACATCTGCCCTACACACCTTGAATTATAACCACGCTGTGGTGCTATTAATTGTGTTTGCTATCAGTTTACTCAGAAGTTTGGTCCTCTAGCACAGCCCCAACCAACAGAGACACATCTTTCTGAAGCACAGTTTAGAAAAACATGTATTTCTTTCAGAGAGGAGGTGAAAATATTTTAAACTTTAAAATACCATCTAATTAAGCAGTCATGGAATGTCAGTTTTAAGACTTCAATATGTTCAGATCCTTTAACCTGCTGTTTTGCTAATTTAGTATGCTGGATGATTGAGGAGGGTAGAAGACGTTAGGAATCAGATATGGCATGATTTTAGTGAATGGGGATGTTTATACACTGTTTATCATAAAGCAAAACATGAAGGGACTTCTGTGAAGGTTATGGGATGGCAAGTTCAAAATAAACAGCACATAGTTAAAGTGCGGCACTTATAATCTTGAAAGTTTATGTGAATTTAAGAAAGCAATTAGATGAATTCATGGAAAAAGAGTACTCAAAGGCTAATAACATGAAGAAATAATCTCTGTCTTAGGAAGTCCTTATGACTGATTACGGGCAGCAGGAAAGGAATGCCAAGAGAGGCATCAAGAATCCTTTCCCCGTTCTGCAGTTTCTTAGTTATCCTCTATCACTCACAGACTCAAATCAATCTTTGTGCTCTTCTTGCAAAATTAAGACCATAAAAACAGCAGTGAATATAAACTGGTGTTAAAGCTCCATCGAATAGATTCTAAATTTGGGATGCTAACACTGCCAATTTCATGTTCCATATTGTGAGCATTTGGTTCACACAAAACTTGTGATTTAAATTTTCTTCTGTTTCTCTGTAATTTTATGCTGATACAAAAATACTCCATATTGTTTTAAGTAAGCTGATTTTCAATATTATCCTGTTGTTAAAATAGATACCTTGAGAGATTAATCCCTTTGGAATTCAAGTAAAGGTGAAAGAGTTTCTCTATATTTTATAGTATTATAGTAAGTGATCACCTGACAAAAAGAACATAATATATGCATGCAATTAGTTTGCATCTTTTATTCTTATTTCTTAATGCAATTTTCAGAAGAAATGGTCTTTTTTGAGTTTAAAGAATAAGCATTCTACAGTAACGGATGTTGAGTAAATATTATAAGTTTCACAATATCTTTAAGTTCAACTGTATTATCCAGTGTACAAAATGTCTGACTTTCAACTGGTGCCTATAGTAATGGGTCCTATATATCTCTTGCCTTACACACTCATACACATACATATATGTGTTCATGTATGCAAGCTCATAGATATATTTTTTATACTTACACTATGTGTTTATGAATGGTATAGAAATGACACATAAATTACAAACCTGAAAAGAAAATGAAAAAGTTTGCATATCAAAGAAGGCCAGTGGTGCTTTCCTGTCATCATAGAACCGAGATTTAAAATAAAAATTATATATTGTTAGACCTGTCCTCAATGTAATAATAATCTGCAGACTTTTTATATCATAACAAAAGGCTTATTGAAAAAAGTTTCCCAGTCTCTCAAATTTGTCACTATTTCTTTTGATGGATTTGTTATTACAGTTTCTAGCAGAAAACCCTCATTCTATGGATCTTATAATGGGAAATGTGTCTGTTAATATGGCAAGTTGTATTTGGAGACAGCATGTGCAATACTAAATGCCAGAACACCAATACAACCCATCTGCCCAATATGTAAAGTATAATAACACCATTATGAAGTGATGATATGTTTACATACCCTTGTAACAGGATTAAAGTTTTCTTAATTGTCTCCTGCTTGAACCTAATGTAATGTTTTTGGTGTGTCCTATAGAATAATATTGAAAGAATGAACAAATCAGTGGCGGAACCTTCTGAGATTTGCCTAATTACAACTCAAATTGTTCCCATATTGGAAATTACATGCATATAATGCCTTTTGGGGCACAGAGTAGAAGAAGCATGTGAAGGTCAGCCAACAGTATTCTGCAATGAGTTCTGTCTTCATGAACTTTAAAAATGTCTTTTTCATGAAATGAGACACATTAATTTACTAGAAACAGATTTCAGAATTGTTTTATCCCATTTTGGAAGGCTTATTTCTGCAATCCCCATGAACCTGCTGAGGAAAACAAATTGAAGTTGTTCCGAATTTAGTTAAATCACCATAAATAGAAATCACTCAGCTAGATCATGTGTAGTATTAGAATGCTGCTGCTGCATTTCGGGTATGTGGTTTAAGGGCTCTCAAGAGGTTTGGAGACCTTCAACCAGATCTTGACCCATGCATCATTCAAAACAGCCCTGTGGCATGCAGGGGAGTCTTGGGCAGGTCAAGAAGTACCAGCTGCATCCAGGTGTGTGTTCCCATGACACTGTTGCATGATTATCATAGGTGAACATATGACAGTTTTTTCTTTTCATTCCACTTCAGTGTTTTTTATAGCACAGCTGCTTGTTAACCAACGTGATGACTTCTTGCTGGCCTAGAAGTGCAGCCTCACTGAGCAGAACTGCGTGTCTGGGAGCAGAGATACTTGCAGAGTGACTAAATATTTGGGGAATGCCTTAAAGATCAGTGAGGTCTTCCTGAGCTATTGATAATGGCTCATGTTTCAGGACTTCATTGACTTGATTACTTCAAGACAAAAAAATCCCTTGGCAATCTCCTTCAAAAGTGCAGTACAGTTTTCATAGTGGTATTATGCAATAATTCTAGGTATTGAAAATCATAAAAGTCATTAAAATGTTAGCATCTATATATTATTTAAAGGAATATTCTAAAAGCAGTATTCTAGTAAAATCCCAGTTTCGTTCAGTGCTTAGTGACAATGTGAAGTATCTGAGTACTTACATGATAGAAACAGTCTCCATTCTGCAACAATAAAACTAAACAACATGCACAAGTGTTGGTTGCCAGTGTTGTTTCAAAAGAAAATATAACTGCTTGAAAGGTGTCTTACTGCTGCCTGCTTCAGAAGTAAGACAACGCAAAGAAAAGTAGTAGACATAGTCCATGATGGATATGGGTCAGAAAAGTATCTGGAAGTGTTGTCCTGTTAGAGAAAGAATCTGTCTGGGACATCCTCTTTGGGAATACAGTTGGTAATTATAGCTTAGGATCTTTTAGTTTCAAAAATGAGTTTTGGCATCAGTTTTGTTCACTGTTAGCCTTTTTCCCTCCAAAATTAGTGCCGAAACCCATTCTAACTGAAAAGAAGGAAAAAAAGGTGATTTGACTGTGCTCCATGATTTGCTCTGCTTGCAGGGCACAAATGAGAGCTGTCGTTTTTTTTTTTTTCTTTTTTTCCTGAAAATGTTGTTTACTTTTTTCAGTTCACTGGAAATTTAGGGGTTTGGAGAGCCAAGTCGGACTCTTTGCACAGGTGAGAAGGGAAATGAAAATGCAATTTTTCAGGGTGAACAGCATATTTGACATATTGTGATAGACTTCTGCTTGCATCTCTTGTGAGCTTGGGGTTTAGCACTGCATCATTACCATACAGATGATGGGAGCAACATGAACTGGTTCTAGAACAGTCTCAAACCTGAAGTCTGCCGCTACCAAAGATTTGTGCCTCATGTTATTATACAGAAACAATAGTTTAGACTTAGTCTACACCAAAGCTTTGCAGCTTTACAGAGCTTTGGAGCCTTGCAAATGTTTAGGTTTTATCTTGACCTACTCTAGCAGAGATGAGTGGCCAGGGAGTTCGTGCTCCAACCCGCAGCACAAGTGTGGATAGCATTAGGGTTTGGACTCAGTCCCATGACAGGATAAATGCAGCCAGACTCCCTGGGGTGCTCTGGATGTTTGCTGCTGAACCTGTAGTGCAGTCTGACTCTCCAGCCAGCATATCTGGGCCCATCACATCAGCTTAGCTGGTGCTCAAGACACGGAGAGCTGGCGTGGAGTCCCCAGTGTCATTCTTTTCCCAGATTTTGGCTGCACAAGGCAGTCATGTGTTCACGACATGAACACCTTCATGTTGCTCCAGTTCATGGTGGCTGCTCAGCCCCATTGCTTGCCATGAGCTAAAGCAAGATGACTTCTTGCTGCCTCATTGGTGGCACTAACTTGTGTTTCAAGGGTCTGGGTACGTTGTCTGCAGGGCAGACATACCCATTTCCAACACGGAAAACGTTCATTAGCAGTGCTCTTTCCTTCTGGAGATTTTTAATATATGATTTTACCCTTGGAAAGCCTTGTAGCTGCAACAAACGTTGGCAGTTTAGAGGGTGTTATCTCAGATAATCAGCTTTATTAGCAAAATCAGGTCTCACAGCTCTCTTTGGCTTGGTTCAATGCAAAGAAGCATTAACAATTTAAGTTTAGTCTGAGCTAGTTGCCTACAAGGGGATTGCCAAGTTTATGTGCATGCTTCTGTGTAATTATAATTATGAAAATTGCTCTTCTGCTTGTGAAATAGTGGATTTTTGCAGGCTTTTTAGATTAAAAGGCTGTCAAATATGTATGCTGTTCCAATGTACAATTCCATGGCCTTTAAAAAAATAAATTATTTTGAATGTTGGAATCCAAGGCTCTTGCTATACAATTATATTATGATTTAAATAATATTCATATGAATTATGGTAATGTCAGTTAAGAAAAACTAAATGGAATTTATGATAAATTATTTTCATAAGTTGCATTTAATTTGACATCATTACTCATTTGCAAAGGAACTCTTTTGTTGTCTATCACCATATTGTTAGAGGATGGAATCTTCAGCATGATGTAGAATTTATGGTTCACACTTAAACTTATGTACCAAAGAGAGGTATCTTTAACTAGTTACTTTGGGCCTTTAGTGGGGAAAATACATAGTAAAATATTCAGGTATGCTTCTGGCTGATGTAACTTTAGAGAAATAATGCCAAGGTTTCACATGATCTCTTGTCTGATCTTTTGTGTCAGAATGGAGATAAAGTTGGTGTGAAGCGTTCATTACCAATAACAGGACCATCAGTCCCTTCAAGATATATCAATCAGGAATAAACTTGATCTAGTAACAAGCAGTGGGGTCTAACAGTCTGTGTTATTCCACAGGCTGGGGGGAGAATCTTAAAAGTCTTTTAAGGACTCAAAGTCTATGAGTAGAACTAACTTATTCAGAGATGTAAAATGTATTACAGGCTAATTTCCATATGTTTTCCATTAATGCAAGAAAAAGCCATCTTCCTTTCTCTCTGAGTTAAGCTGTCTGTAGAACGCCATGCAAAATACAGGAAAAATATCTAAATAGTAAAAAGGTTGAGTATGGTGAGTTGAAGTTCTGAACCCTCGGAGTCTACAGGGAAACCTGAAATGTGCAGTCTTGAATGGCCATGAATCTATGTTAATTAACAGAGGCCAGGACCGTGCACTAATGTAAGTTAGTTACAGCCCACTGAATCCAGCCACAGCAACACCTGTCTTTAATATATTGAAAGAATAATTGTCATGAGGGACTTGAATCCAATATGCAATGATGGAAGCTCCACTTCGTGCAGAGGGTAGAGAAGCCCCTAAAAATGATGGATGATAGATGATGGTTTTCTAACACAAAACATACCGGGTTTGACAATGAGTAATTTTATGTTGGATCTGGTTCTGATGGATATAAATGAATTAAACACTGTGCAGCAGCCTTTAGTAACTGTGAGTCTGATGATCACTATCTGATTGTAAGTAATATGTAACTTATACTTAATATATTAAACGAGAACCGTCCCAACAACTAGCACATTTGTGAAAGCTAGGGAGAAGTGATGAATAAATTTTGTGGAAGTTAGAGAGTAGTTATGAATAAATTTGCCTCCAAGGAAAATTTGAGATATAAAAATCTGAATGAAAGCAGGGAGTTCCTCAGCAAGACTTTATTATTTGCCTGGTAAGTCTTAATTCCACATTCATAGGATATAATTTGCTAAAATAAATTCTGGTCCAGTGGAAAAACAAGGCTATAATCACCCCCAAATATCTGACATGTAGGAAAAAATAGAGGTAGTTGTAAACAACTTGTATAAATTAGAAATTGTGGTATTGTTAGGAGATATAAAACTTATTACAAAATCCCTGGTTACAGAACAGGGATGAAGATATTAGGAGCAGAAGAAACCTTTGGGAAGAGGTAGGCTTGATGCTAGGGAAAGCAGATGATACTGACAGTGATGAAGTAAAAAAGACAGAAGTAACAAGAATTTCTCATCTCCATTTGGAAATATATACTGTGACATATTTATCACCTTCCTAGCTCATCAGTACTGAAAGAAGACAATAAAGATCTGCTAGGGATAAATATTTTTATATCGTCTATCTTGGCTACATTTGCACTTAAGAATCCTGAAAGAGCTGGCTGAGGACATCTCTGTTTCACAGATGTTAATTTTTAATAAGTCCTGAAATCTTGGGGAATGTCCAGAACAGAAGAAGAATTGCAATGCTGTGCCAACAAACAAACAGCAGAAATGAGATGATTAAGACAACTGTAGACTGGTCTACCTGGCATCACCTTCCCATCAAATAATGGACAGTCTGGTACAGAATTCTGTTGATAAGAAATTAATTTTCACATGAATGTGACCAAAGTCTGAACAAATGGTTTAGGTAAATATGGGTTTTACTTTTAGGAATGACATAATAAGTCGATTTTGGTGACAGCACAGAGAGAGCACATTATGGACTGTTTTGATTGCACCAAGTGTTATTCTGACTAAAGGACCACCACTGCATGATATCAACAAGGTGAACTTGGAGTCTATTGTGATCCACATGACAAAATCTTAAAAGCCTTGTCAGTGGGTACCTTCACTAAGTAGAAGTGCTTTCAGTAGAGCTACAGAATGGTGGCTTCTGCCTCCAAAGCCGTGTAAATCTTCCCTCAATGCTATGGAAGTGTGCATCTGTCCCTGTGGACATTTCTGAAATACACAAATACTGTCAAAGTGATTTCTTGTGATGATTACACAAGGTAATCCAAATAATTTGGTCCAATAAAAAATGATTTGTTTAACTGAGCCAGAGATATGAAGATATTTTTTCTCTTTGTTCTGTTCTTCTTAGTTCCAGCCTATTGTTCCTGAAAGGAAAGGTGATGAGTTGGAGATTTTGGAAAAGAAAAACCCAAGCCATAAGAATAAGCTGGAGAAAAAGACTTTTGGTGACAGAATGAAGGTAAAAGAGCAGAGGGTTTTTATTAACAAAAAAATTAAATTTTAGGTGGGATAGGAACATTTAAAAATAATCTTTTTATTGGAAAAACTGCTTTGTGGAATCAAAGTTCTGCTAATTTTCTTTCACTTGAATGATCTTTTTTTATTTAGCTTTTGAAAATGTTGATACAATTCATACTAACATTTTTGAAACCATAAAGGCTATTTTTATACTTTAAAATGCCTCATTTTTTTCTGAAGTGTAAGCTAATTCTGGGAATAGGCAGTTATAAAAACAGAAAATAGTATATTCTTCCCATCTCAGAATCCAAAAGCCCAAAGAATTATGAAAATTTTGGTGTTCTTGAAATTTTATTGGTGAGCATTTTGAATATCTTAGATGGGAAAGATAGTGGTTTTGGGGAAAAAATAAAGATCAGAACAATATTGTTCTATTATGCAAGAGAGAGATTACTTGATTATAAAATATGAATAATTTCAAACAGGATTAGAGTTCTAGGAGAAAAATATGAAAATAAATATTTACATGAGAAAATGCTGACTTTATGAATAATGTAGCCATAGCAATTTAACTTATTATCTCTAAGTTGAGTCCAGTAATTTATAAAACTAAAAGTTTTCTTCTGGAAAGATAGCCAGTTTTGAATTCATGTCTTCATGATAAAGTATTCCATCAATTTCCTTGGGAGATAATTTCAGTGATCAACGATTCATACTTTTAGCAAGATGCACTTCTGCTTTGAAAATCTGTCCCTTGCATCCTACTGTTGACTCTTATGAAATGATTGTGTTAAAGTAGTCCTTTAAAACCTGTTGGTTTTCTTTGCCCCATAAATTTTTATTTATCACAGTCAAGTTCCCCTTCAACTAGCCATGCCATACAGAGGCAATCAAAACTGAAAAGAAGACTTTATGCTAAATCAAAGACCCAAGTCCAGGTTTTTCCTAAAGAGAAATTTTATGTGAAACCTAGTCCTGCCGTTCCAGCTGTCAAAAATATGAATCCATAGAAAATAAAGGTATGAGAGACAGACCTACAACACTCATTTTGTACTGTGGCTCAAGTCAGAATCAAATAAACTTGTGTCATTCCTGCCAGATGCTTACCTAACCTGCTCTTAAAATCCTCCAGGGATCCTAGAGGTTCCTTAGGAAATCTATTCCAGTGCTTCATTATCCTTACCATTAGGTAATTTTCCATGATATCTGATGAGAGTCTTCCTCAATGCAGTTAAAGTCCATTACTTTTCACTCTTGAAGACAAGGAGAGCAGATTATTGCTGTCCTTGTGCCTCAGACTTTCCACTATCTTCAGTTGTTCGTTTCTTGAACCTCCCCTACACAAAACAATGATAGACTTGGCTTTCCTCAGAGTGCTCCAAAGTAGTGCACTTGAAAAAGTCTTACTAAGGCCGAGGGACTCTTGCTTACATTTTAAATGTATTCCTATAGCTACGTGGCCTTTCTGAAGGTGTTCATTCAGACAGTGACCACTGTCCTTAAACATAAAGAGTGTGATCTCTTCAGAATGTTCACTTGACGCTGTTGGAATACATTTAAGTTCTTGTATTTCACAAATTACCAAGGCTACATGCCTTTAGAGATTTGAGATATCCCAAAATGTAGTTCAGACCTGTCAGCCCAGCTTTCCTTCGTTGTTGAAGTCTGATGTGATAGTAACCTTGGTTTTTTTTGGAAACATATTTTTCACATTTGAAAATGTCTGTCACAATTTGGAGCATCTCGCTAGATTACATCACAGTGGCATGCAACACACAGGAAATCTGAAAAATATGCTGCATTAAACTGCCCTTAAGGAAACTGTGGTATTCAAAATAGAATATGTTTTAAATCTTACTCCCTTGTTTGTACAACTGGCCTGTGCTATGTAAGCCCTGTTAAAGCTTGGAGGTTGTGTGCAGTAACCAGGTATCCCCTGTTTCTGGATAAGTTCACTCATAGTAGTGTGCACTCAGTTTTGAGGTGAGGGGACCTGGGGAGGTTGGTGTTTTAACCTGAAATGAATTACTCGCCAAACTGTCTGATTGATAATGGAACTGGGATACAAAAGAATGAGACATTTATCATCTGAATTCAACTCAGTTTAGCGAGACTTTATTGACACCAGAATTTCTCTAAGATCTGCCAAGGAATGTTAATCACTGTGCTATCTGTCAAGAGGAAAGGGATAACTGAGTATAGAAAGGGCCCTCTATTAGTGTGCAGATAAATATAAGCATAGATAAAACCAATACACTTTGTTAGATTCATCAGGGACTGCTCCCTTTATGAAATTTTACCTATTGTTGCCAAATGATTGACGTACTTATTTTTGAGTCATAATTTCATCCCAAATCCCTCTCTACGAGATACTGAGAAGGCGTTGTGATTCTCACTTGATTTCACACTTCAGCTATATGTAGCTGTGCCCAGCTCACCACCCTATTTAACCTCAAGGGGAGAAAAAAGGTACCTTTCCCCTGCATTGCCTTTCTCTACCCTCTCCTTGTCCCCTGCTCTCACCTGCACCTTGCTAGATTTCCATAATGTGAATGTGATTAAAAGATGCCTTTGGCTGGACTGGAGTATATCACATTTCTTAACGGGGATAGCAGCCTCTTTCCCATGGTGACTAGCCTGAAGCCATTCTGGTCTGTTCCAAGGTCCTAAATTATCATAATGTGAATAGCAAAAGTAAAAATAGCACACAAACAAAAACAGCCAAAAATTAGAAAGGTTAGTATTTTGTATTCTTTTCTTTTGAAAGTAGCTCATTGAGCAGGTTGGGTTAGTTTCAATCATTTTTTGTTTCTCATTCTGTAGGAGAGAAGTGGACTGTGGCCAGATTTTCCTATCACAGCCCATCTGTGTTATGTGCTAGGGAGACAAAAGAAAAGATTAAAGATGTTACTGTGTAAAATGCTTTACATTTTGGGGGTGGGAACTAGAGGAGCTCGGGAAGATAGAAAATTATTTCCAGTTGAAGTCTGTACTCAAAAATTATCATCTTTTGTTGATTTCAGTTGTCTGGGGAGTTTGAGATGAATGATGTTACAAATTGCTGATCGGATGTGTCAGAATTAATTTCTTCTTTCCACAATTTTTTTATAAAGCTTACTCTGGATGAACTTTGGGCTGCTTTCCTCTGGAAATAAGTTTAAAAGTGGTTTGACATTAAGGTGTAAGTATGGAAAAACGTTAGCATAGTACTAAATATGTATGTACTAGAAAATAAAATTTAAGTCATCAAAGGAAAACTTGATCAATGTGTCAATCCATCTTTTATCCAAATGCTCCAGAGTCTTTAAATGCAAGTTAACTGCCCAAAGATATATTAAAAAGATATTATTCAGGTTATAATGTCAAATACTCAAGTGCTTGGAAATTGCTCTCCAGTACATTTTAATGTGAATTAAAATCTCTTGTGCATATGAATCTGCCACTAATTGCATGGTCCAATATGCTTTGCTTCAGTGGGACCTTTTGCCACTTTTAAGGGAGGGAGTGGATGTTTCTGAATTAGGGAACAATTATAACTTATCATATGGCTAAGTATCGACTTGAACTGTGAAGTCAGAATTATTAATTCCCCCATAGTATTTTCTGTCCTATGCATAACTTTAAAATCTGGTGCTTTATATGTCCAAAATTCATGAGAGGTAATCAACTTCCCCATATCCCTTTCAGGTACAGGGCAGCACCATCACAAAAGCTTTAAGGCACTGAGGTAAAACATTGTATGCCAAAATTTAAATGCCAAATTTGAGACACCATGAGTCTGATTAATTGCCAAATTCAGCCATGTACATTACAGTTTATGTTCAAAATACAGATCTGGTTGTCTTTATTGACAGTTGTGAGTCACCAGTAGATATGAAATCATTTGGACACTCAAACAGCGAAGACTACACTAAGAGTGAGTGCCTGGGTAAAGCTTGGAATACATGGCTTTCCTCCTATAGCTGAAAAAGGCCAAAATGTTCTGCAGGATTTAAAAAAAAATTATAAGAACAGTAATTCTACTGAGAACAAATGTCATTCTGACCCTACTTATTTATCCAGGAATTATAAGAAGACCAAAATGGTCATGGAGGATGGCGATTTTCAAGATGCTTTTATTAAAAGCAAGGCTGATTTCTGCTAAGCTGCAAATGCAGACTGTTTTCTGAATCTTATTTTTGACCATTTTTTTCAAGAGGGCAAAATCCACACCTAATATACAGAATTCTCTTTTTTGCTGGACTTCGAGTTTCTTAAATGAAGAAATCTTTGCTTCATTGAAAGAGATTTCAGATACTTTTACCCTTATTTTTGTTTTTCAGAATTGCTACCATAGTAGTTGAAAATGAAAGTAAGTTTGTGATGGACACCAATTATGTAGAAGAAGCAATCTAAACTGTTAAATGAGAGTTGAGGGCCACTGAACAGGGAATTAAAAATGGGAAATCTGGGGCAAGTTTCCTAATAGGCCGTGTCACCAGACACTCAGCTATTCAGAGTCTAATCCAGAGCTGATTGTGACAATGCATGCCCCTCCTCTGAGTCTGCTTAGCTTTTATTATTCTTCCAGTTTGGAGAAATTCTGTGACTTCTCTCTTGCTATATAACACTTGCCTAATCATTCATTCTATCACAACATTTTACTTAAATGGAAAAGTATCATCTGTGCTTTGCCCTTGAGAATACTGAGCCACATATGGTCTAGAACAAAACATTGACTGAGTCAAGATGAGAATTTAGAACAGATTCCCCGGCAGTCATCCTTTTTCTTGCACATCTACCTCCTCCAACAGCATCAAGTGTGGCAAGGTTTTACATTCACATCTGTGTTTCAAAATGCCTCACAGGGAATATGCATGGCCAGCCCTACCTCTTGTGGATTCATTTCTGGTTGCAGGTCGATGGCTGGTTTTGACATATAAAGCACTAAGTTATGTTGGATTTTTTGACCCAAGACACCACTTTGTATGGTGCTACACAATTGGAGATTAACAGGATGTTAAAGAGGGCATTGGGTGTTTTCAATAAGCCCTGATGTTTTTGCAGGACATGGAGAAACGAAAGGCTTAATTCAGCCTGAAAAGAGAGAAACTGCAAAGAAAACTTGAGGCACTTTACCAGAACTCATGTATTTAAGCATGTGCTCATGAGCAGCATGATTAGAGTTACAGATATCACTGGAACTACTCACAAGCTTAAAGTTGAACTATTGTTTAAATATTTGACCTTATCGGGCATTCTGCAGAAGACCAGAAGTTATAGTAAAACATGAGATTGGACAAGTGACTTAAGGGTGTGAATGGCAGGTGTTTCAGAAGGAATGGATTTGTTTTCAAAGATTTCATTTACCTCCTAAATTAAATTTATCCTAAAATTTGTGAGACTCTTTTCTCAGAAAGATACTCTTAATAGATTTTCTCTTTTATTCTGCTTATTTTAGTGAGAAAACTCCTGTCATAATTATTTTAATTACATTTCAGCATAAATAATGGGGACTACTACTATTACTGGCAATATTTCTAGTTAAAATATCCCAGATTTAGTATCAGTTTTCTCTGAAATTCTACATATTTCAAAAGTAAATACCCTTATTTCCAAACTCTTCTATCTTCATTTTCAGAATGCTCTTAATGATGACTTGGAATAGTTGAAAAATCAATTTTCTGGTCCTTAGAAATGCTGAGATGGAAAATCAGTCCTTCCTTTTGGGTTTCAAAGGAAGTTAACCATTGATCTTTAGTATCATTTAAATATGATGGAATCTGTTTTAGTGTTAAAAGCTTGCATACATCAATCTTCTGTCAGTGGCTGTGAAGCCCAGCAGAGTATCGTATCTCAGCTACCAAGCATGTGAAACCCCTGAGAGATTAGATCTTGCAGTTGAACAGACAATTTTTTACATAAGGTGGAAGAATATACCCTTGAGGTGTCAACATTGCAAATTTGCACTGTTGCTGGTCAACCATCTCCAGTATCCTGCAGCTTTAGCTCTTCCTTCAGTTGCATCCTGCTCCTCCGTAGCAGCATTGGTGCTGTCCATATTTCCACTCCCAGAAGAGGCTGTCTTTCAATTTCTGCCATGATCTGGGATAGCAGGAAAGCCAAAAGCACTCACTCACTGCAGCTGTGGGAAATCAGGGTTGGCTTGGGTCTGAGCAGGCACAGCCTTTCTGGCTGTATCTACAGGAGCTGGAGAAATGAATCATGGTACATTCTCTGGCACTAAGTTTAGCTTGTGTGCATGCACTTCAACTTGCTGACTTTCCCCCAAAACAAAGTGGCTATATCCAAATTGCCTATGAGGAATGGTGCTTGGCTATGCTGCTCCCTGAACCATGCTGGCCTGGTGTCAGGGGGAATTCTGGCTGACATAGGCCAAAAGCCTGCCAGGAAGTGCTGCCAGTGGTTAGCAGGATGCAGTCTGCTGGCCCTGCTTAGCTTTTTGGTGTAAATAGTGCCTCTGGAGCTCATCTTGAGTTGGGAAATCTGGGCACTAAGCACCATCCTCAGGTGTCCTAGGGAGGCAATGTTACCTATCCCTGCTGTGCTGCTGATGGAAAGGGAGCAGCGAGACCCAGCAGCCTTCTTCCCACAGGCCCTAACCATGCTCTCAGTCAGACATGGCTAAAGACATGGCTTCTTGTCCAAAGAAGATGAGCACATGCAGCTCCACAGCCTTTACCTGAACTGGTGAGAAGTCAAGCTCTGTGGTACCCTACATAAGTTGCCTGAATTTTAAGCCCATTAGCCACCATGCCCTACTGTGACTGACTTTCTAAAGATGAAGGTTCCTCTGAAGATCTCCTTTAAAGGCCTGTATTTCATACTAAGCTGATAATAGTGCAATTCCATGGATCTCAGAATAGAACTTTGTTCATCTTCCTTATTGAGTGTGGGCAGCTCACTGGAAGGGAGCACTTTTTGGTGCTGGGTAACCATCCAGAGTAATGGCTTTTATGAATTTTGCTGGTATGTACTGTAATAACATTAATCATGATGAACTCATTTGGCACTAATAGGAATGTCATATGTACTTGTATAAGAATATTCACTGTAGTTCATCATTAATTAACTGGGCTATTATTTTAAAGTGTTACCAGACATGGTATGTAGAAATGGTTTACTTTGCAATCTTCTAGTGTTGAAATCATGTAAGCTCTTCTGCTATGGTTTATGTCAGAGAAAATCACAACAGAAAGAGTGAAGAATCCAAGACTAAGATAATACCTTTCAGCTGTATAACCTTTGGAAACAAGAATGTAGGACTTGTCATTCAGGCAAAGTGCTATGAATGTTGTGGCCTATCTAGTCTGTTCTCCTGTTTCTCAACATGTTCTGTGGCAGATATTTCAGGTATAAAAGAGAAAGAACACAAATGGGGAGTTATATTCTGAATACCAGAATTTAAGTACATCCTACTATTAAGCATTTACTATTAAGTAAAAAGTTTACACGGTAGACTTTTGCAAAGGTCACTCATCCAAATAAATAATAACAGCTGTTTCTTCTTTATCCATTACTTTGTTTTCATGCTTAAAGAGTTCTAGAGAAACCAATTCTGTTTTAGGTAGAGGAAAAATAAAGAAATAGGCTTGGAAGGAACAGCTAGCTGCTGATGCCTCATCCCCTAATAGTATATCCAACCTTTCTTGAGTGCATCAAACTTCAACCCAGAATCAGCTGGGTTTCTTGCTACTGTAAGACGATTGCAGATCCGCAGCCCAGTTACAAACTTTCTACTTGCCAAATATAATGTTTTTTTGCTGCTAATTATTTCTTGTGATAACTGACTTTCCGTTAAATAGTACTTACTCCTCTCTGTGTTTACTCTTCTGATATATTTATGGAGAAGGCCATTCTAACTTTATTTGCTAGACTAAACACATTATGTATTTTAAATACTCTCATAAGAAAGGTCCTTCTTTTCCTCTTAATGTCCTAATGACTCATATTTCCTCTATTCTCCTGTCATAGGTTACTTGTCAAGACTTCAAACTGATTTTGGGTCAGTGAGACTGTAAACAGTACAGCAAATGTTATCTTGATGCTACTTGTGACAATAGTGTTTATGTTTCTTCATCCTTGCGTGAAATACGTCTTCCTCCTTTCCCTCTACATCCTAAATCTTGAATATTGCCATTAAAAAATTCATTCCACATCTTTTCAATCTTAATAATTTCCAACCAATGGGCCTACAGTCTAAGCAAGTGATTTAGTTACACAACTGTAACAGTGATAATCATACCGATGGCTTTTAGTTGTTTCTAGGGACTTGAAAATAATCTAGGGTCTATGAGATTTTTGTAAAATGGATGAAGAGAAGCTGCAGCCTCAAAAGCTGATTCAAAATCACAAGTTAGACAGTTAACCTGAGTTAAACAATTTCACCCTTGTGAGTGTGTGACTAAAGCATGTTCCTGTTAACTTTCATCCTTTTTCTGCTACTCCTCAGAATCACCTGGTGAGAAAGTCTGTTTTGGTGAAATCTCTAGACCTGTCTCCTGTAGTTCTAAGACCCACTTTCAGGTGATTAATGACTGCTGGAAATAAAACAGTCTCAAGACTTATCCTTGAGGATGCTTAGTGGAAGAATAAGACTGACAGCCCCTCACTCCCCAGTTATATTCAAGTGTCCACATAAAAGTTACTGAAATCTCTACTTGCTCTATTGTAACTAGCAATCCTTATCCTCATTGTGGCTCTGTTTCTTCTTTTTTATTTTCTTGTGAGTGTGTGAAATCTAAATAGATCAGCTCATAAGTTTCCCTTAGCAATAACTTATTTATTTGATAATCAAATAGATGAGTTTTGTCTGCTATAACCTGACTCAGAAACATCCGCATGCATTTCATCGGTCCTTCGGCTTCTGTTCCATGCCTTTGCATATCTTTTAATTCATGATTAATCTTGGTTGCAATACAGTTTTAGAGAGGTACAAAAATTGACCGAGAAATATAACATAATCCATTAATCCATTCACTTAGGGATTTGATTGTTCTGCTTTTTTCATATCTTTAACCAGCTTCAAATCTGCTCTTCAAATCTCTCTCATTGATCTTTGCAATTTCCAGGAATACATTGGCACAACTGCCTTGAATTAAGCACCAAAGCCTTGAAGAGTTACATGATGTTATAAGATGAAAATTCTGCCATGCTGAACTGATGAATTATTCTAATAAAAGAAGCTCTTCTCATAGCACAGGTTTTCACCATTGTGGATTCTTTAACTGGGAAAAGAATTCCAAGGATATAGCCTGATCACATTTACAAAAAAACCCATCAGAAGAAAATGATGTCCAAGAGTAGAGAGACTAAAAGTGTTTTTAATCTCAAATTCCCTGTTTTATTCAGAACTTGTGTTGAAATTTGTCATTGTTCTAATTTTATTTTTCATAGACCTAATTGCAATGCCAGAAGAGCAGGATTTAAATGGCCCTTTTTTTGAATTAATAAATTAAAATGATATATGTAGATGTATGGAAAATTCCTTTGGAACAGACATTTGCTTTCTTCAGTAGGTTTACTGGAATAAAAAGAGAAATATGCGTAATTTTTTCTCATTCCACACTCACTACTGATTTTAAAGTATCAACAAACTTCAGCTAAATATAAAGTTAAAATTGCTTTGTTAGATTTATGCACTGAGTAAAAAGATTGTTTATCCCTTTGGACCAGGTGGTCTTGATATATACAAACTCCAACAAATGAATACACTGATAAGTGAAGTGAAGCAAGACAATTTAACAGCCAATGAGTAATAACTCAATATGAAGGTGCCTTGAGGTGTGTTCCAAGGTTTTTTATTGGTCAGGGGAAGAATAAGTTCCAAACTAGAGTTGCCATAGCTTTCCAAGGGGATCACTGACTCATAGAACGGGCTGGGCTGGAAGGGCCTTTACCGATCATCTAGCTCTAGCCCCTTTCCATGGGCAGAGATGTCACTCATAGGACCAGATTGCTCAGAATTCCATCCAGCCTGGCCTTGAACACTCTCAGGAATGTGGTATCCACAGCTTCCCTGGGCAACCTGTCCCAGTGCCTCACCACCCTCACAGCGAAGAATTTCTTCCAAATCTAAACTTACTCTCTGTCAGACTTTCACCCTTGTCCTATCACTCCATGCCCTTGAAAAAAGGCAGTTCTCTTGCAGCTCTCTCTGCAGCTCTCTTGTAGCCTCTTTAGGTACTGGAAGGTGCAATAAGGTGTCCCAAGAGGCTTCTCTTCTCCAGGCTAAGCAGCCCAAACTCTCTCAGCCTGTCTTCACAGGAGAGATGCTCCAGCCCTCTGATCATCTTTGTGGCCTCCTATGGGCTCGTTGCAACAGGTTCACATCCCTCTTGTACTGTGGGTCCCAGAGCTGGATACATCACTCCAGGTGGAATCTCGTAAGAGTGGAGTAGAGGGGAAAAATCATCTCCCTTGACCTGCTGNGCAATAAGGTGTCCCAAGAGGCTTCTCTTCTCCAGGCTAAGCAGCCCAAACTCTCTCAGCCTGTCTTCACAGGAGAGATGCTCCAGCCCTCTGATCATCTTTGTGGCCTCCTATGGGCTCGTTGCAACAGGTTCACATCCCTCTTGTACTGTGGGTCCCAGAGCTGGATACATCACTCCAGGTGGAATCTCGTAAGAGTGGAGTAGAGGGGAAAAATCATCTCCCTTGACCTGCTGGCCATGTTGCTTTTGATGCAGAGTAGGATTATAGCTGGCTTTCTGTGTACAGCACCTTTCATTGGGTCTGGCTCAAATTCATGAAGTTCCCATGGTCCTCTCAAGCTGCAGAAGATTCCTCTGGATGGCATGCCTTCCCTCCAGAGTGTTGACTGCACCACAAAGCTTGGTGACATCAACAACCTTGTTGTGGGTGAATTCAATCCCGTTATCCATGTCACCAACAATGATGCTAAACAGAGCCAGCCCCAACACTGACCCCTGAGGAATAACACTCACCACTGATCTCCACTTGAGCACTGAGCTGTTACTGCAACTCTTTGACTGCAACCATCCAGCCAGTTCCTTCTCAACAGAGGAGTCCACCTGGCAAATCTGTGTCTCTCCAATTCAGAGACAAGGATGTCTTGTGTAACAGTGCCAAATGATTTGTGCAAACTGAGGTAGATGACCTTAGCTTCTCTTACTTTATCTACCAATAGTCTAGCCCCATCATAGAAGGCCACCAAATTTGTCAGACATGATTTGCCCTTAGTGAAGCCCTGTTGTCTGTTACCTGGGATCTGAAGGAATCATTTACTAAAGTGACAATCTGAAGGAATACTTGTCCCACAATACTTTTCAAGAGGGGGAAATCATTCAGGTTTTGGTACACTATGGGAAAGAAAGTGTATTTGTGTGCAAGAAAGATGACATTACCTGCTGCAATATCTGGTAATGAGAATGGTTGTCTGAACCTAATTTCATACATGCATAAGTCACTTTTCTTGATGCATGCTTTGACCAATATTTTCATAGGAGTTCCCTGTCCAATTTTTGTTTCCTGTATGAGAGATGTCAACCTCCTACTTAACCTCCTACTATGCTGCAGTGTAGTTTTAATTTGTTGATCCTCAAGAGATTTACTATAAATAAATATTGGCATTGTATTATAGCTCTGTCCTGAGGATCCAAACCTCACTATTAATCAATTCACTGTGGTTTATAAAAGAGCTGGGAGGGTTCAGTAATGCTTCATAAAAATTGATAGGAAAAGAAAATTCTTTGTGCTTAGTGTTTTTGTTTATATCTCTCTGTGGCTTCATCTGCACTGCCTCAGTGCTACTTCCATCTTTCTTTCCTCTTGATATCAGTGGGAGAAAAAGAAGCTTAGGAGAGGGGAAAGTGGATTTTCACACATTTACATAAATTATAGCCATGAGGAACATTTTGTCTGACCAGAACTAATTAGGCCATAAAATCCCCCCAGGGTGGTCCCATCACTAAGGGCAGAAATCTCCAGCTGATCTGGAGAATCTGTCTGAGGAAGTTATCCAGCCCAGAAGTGCCATGAAGGCATGGTTTTCTCTGTTAAGATCAGTCAAAGGTATCCCATTGCATATTGGCACCTCTTGTAGCCTGCATATATCTAGTTACAACCAGATGTGTTGTTTAAAGCCCAGAACCTCACTATGTGTCAGTGGCAGTGCTAGAACCCTATTAATGAAAGATTATAAGTACTCTCTCTCATTGTGACTGAGTAACATAGCTCACTGATGAAGTTTAATCTTTTAATAGATATGGACTTTCCAAACCCCTAAATATTCTTAGAGTTTTTTCCCCACCTTATTTTTTTGAAAAAATATTTTCTGCCTCTTTATCAATGCTCTTGTGATGGTCTCACCAGGATTTTATGAGCTTTTCTTCCATGTACTCTTGTTTATATCTCAACAGATCACATTTTTTTCCCCATTTTTTTCCTATTGTCAGGAAAAAAAACCCAAAACATATCCTATGCCTTAGATGATTTAATCATATTAAAATAATACAATCTGCAAGATGAAAACCTTCAGCTTGGATTCACTCCACCTCACTTTAGGCACTAGACCAACTTGCCTAGGGGTTCTTACTCCTCAGCTCCCTATACAGGCAATGAGCATGTCTGTCTGCATCTGTTGGTTATAGATGAAAAATAGGCTCTAATTTAGATATCTCACTTTAATGTTCAAATGATGTAACGAGATGCAGGAGAATAGTCTATAATCCTAGTTTCCATGAAGAAAAACAGCCTCCCAGGCAGGATGTACTAGTCTTTCCTAGAAACTCAGCAACATCTCATTTCTTTACCTTCCCTGTAAACTAATGTGACCCACTAGTATATTCACATGTCCAAGTGCATTTGGCATGTGAGAAAAGAAGAGAAAATGGATTTCAAAACCAGCTTTTAACAAAAAGCACAAACTCTTTTATAAAGTTTGGACATTTCTTTTGAGGATCAGCTTGAAACAATAAGGGAGGGTAGGGAGGGGAAATCACTGAGAGGTATTGGAGCAGTACAGTACTGCAGGAGCACATCATAGGTTTTGGCTATTTGTACCAAACAAAGTCCAATATGTCACCTAGCAGAATGGTGTAATGAAACTGATGAAATGAAATTTTAAAAAAAAGAGAAAATGCCAATGTGCTTGTCATTAAATCTCTTTCTGAGCTATAATCCATCCTTGAAGTTTCCTTTGTTATAGTTTTCCCTTTGTGGATACAAGCCAGAAAAAACATAGTTGTGCAAGCTGAAAAGGAGGATAACAAATAGTGCTTGTGTGTTCTTGGGCGACATGGATGAGAGGTGGTGGAACAGGGCTTCATTTGGAAAAAATCCTGCATACAGGGTCTGACTTTCACATTGTGTGTGCAGGACTTGGTTTCTATAGTGCCATTCTTTTCATGGGCATTGGCAGAATCTGAACCAGTTCTGGACCATTGCTCCAGTCGTACAAAACACTGGAAATATTGGTATTTTAACACGGGCTTGCAAAACACTTGTGATATCTGCTTTCTTTTTGAGTCTCTCTGAGAGACAAAGAGAACAGGAAGTTTGCAATATGACTCTGACATGAGACTTGTCATTTCTGCTTCCACATTTGACATGCTCTAGGTACGTGACATGGATCAGACTTTTGAAGGTAACAGGTTTATTTTGGAGACTCAGATGGAACTGGGGTTTGTCCCCAAAGTCCCCAAATTCCTGCACACAAAGTTTAGTGTGTTCTTTGGTTTCTTCTCCCATAAAATGTACTTCCTTCAGAGAGAGCTGAAGAACTCATATGTACATTCATGCTGGAAATTGATGGCAAATTTAAGAATTATGGTTTGGCTACACATGTTGCACTCTCACAGGTCAGCAATGTGCTAAATACATGAGACTAGGTAAAAATTGATGTACTTTTATCCTGAGGGCCTCAGAAATGCTTGCAGAGGACTTGCCATTAAAGTGCAACCAGTTTTCCTTCTGAGGATCATAAAAGCCCCAGAGAAACGACACAATTTTCAGTGTGAAATTCAGGACTCTTATGATATTTCATTTCTTAGAATCTGCTGTATCCAGTAAAGTTATGTAAGGTCTTGAATTTGGGCTTTCCTTGGATATGTCTATACTAGTAAAACAAACCGTGCCAGGAGTGTTCCCTGAACACAGAACTTTATCATTTATAGTGTTCCTCAGAGCAGACTGGCACAGGCTTTCAGCCCATGCCTACCAGCACTGTCCTGAGCAATGCCCAAGAATGCTGGGAATTAAGACAGGATTATTCCCAGCAGACAGCTTGCCTGTAGCTGTCCTGATGTGGAGGGCAGAAGATTTGATAAGATGGATGTGGAACAGCCCATGCCAGTTGGCTCCTGAGCTAGAACACAGTCCAGGCCACATTTAATGTATAAAATGTTACAGGTGTAGCCTGAAGGTCTGGGATCTTGCGTGTTGTGTAAGTATCATAAAACGTCATTGACATATTTTCTGACATACTATTCTATCACTTAACCCTTCAGTTTCTTAAATCCTGTTTAAATTACATCTGTATTTCTCTCTCTCTATATTTTTTTATATATGTATGTATATATATATAAATATAAAAATCATAGAATTATGGAAGGATTTGAATTGGAAGGGACTTCAAAAATCATCTGTCCTTGAACACTTCCAGGGATGGGACAGCCACAGCTTCTCTGGGCAATCTGTTCCAGTGTCTCACCACCCTTACAGTAAAGAATTTCTTCTTAGTATCTAATCCAAACATGACATCTTCCAGTTTGAAACCATTCCCCCTTGTCCTATCACTGAGTGCCATTGTAAAAAGTCCCCCTTTAGCTCCTTTGTAGTCACTTTGTAGACACTGAAAGATGCTCTAAGGTCTCCCCAGAGCCTTCTCTAAACAGCCCAAACTCTCTTGGCCTGTCTTCATAGGAGAGGTGCTCCAGCCATTTTATATATATATATATATATATATATATATATATATACACACTTTATTTTT
>VXBQ01012110.1:142879-255296 GCA_013400175.1 Phainopepla nitens
ATATACACACTTTATTTTTTTTCCTAACTGAAAAATAAATGCTTGAACTAACAGACTTTCCCTTTTAGATAGAGTCACAGATTTATATGGACAAATAATTGACTAATTTTCTGTGAGGCAATACCAAGATATAATTAGGACCTATTTGGTTTGCAGTCTAAGGGGTCAATTTCCTACATTTATGCGTGACTCTTCTATGAAGTGTTGTCAGCAACTAAAGAAAGTCAGAGAAAAGAATCTGCTTCCCCATAAAATTTGCAAATATTACTGCTCAAGATCCCAATTTAGAAAACCAGGGAGGAAAAAAAAAATCAGTTCTGTGCCTTTCCTAACCAATGTTCTCCATCCCGAAGTATTTTCAGATACATAAAATGAAGAAATTAAAACCCTTTGTTCCTAGATAATCAAATAAATTTCTTTGACAATAATAATGAACATCTTTTTCAGGCTTTCACACAAATGGGTTTGGGGCTAATATTGCTTTCATGCCTCCATCCTCTTTGCTTTCCCCTGGAGCACTTATTTTGCAGTGCCCTAAGAGGAGTTCTAGGGACATCATTATTGCTTCTTTCATTACCACTCTCCCCAAAACATGGGTCAGAATCATTGACATAAATAGTCCCAAGGGGAGCAGTGACAGGGGACAGAGGTCACAAACAGGTGGGCATGGTTGTTTTATCCCCCAGCACATGACACAGGGCTGCAGACCTGCAACAGACTTACAACTCATACTCACCTGTGACGGATTAGCCAGATGTTTGGGCTTAGTGGCACAATGATGGCCTGAAATGAAAGCAGTGCAGGCATAAAGCAGTTGTGTTTGAGTACCCTTGGTTTTTGGGGTGCTTATGTTACCTCCATCTGCTTTTCCTCTTTATCACTGCTATCATCACATCAATGCCTTTTTACCTCATTGTCTCTTCATTCAAGCCCCAGGAGTTTTATTTGCCCTTGGTATTTTACAATTTTAATCTTAGCTCAGGCAAGAAGCTTTCCTGCATGTTTTCCTATTGAGTTTTTGCTGAAGGCATGAGGGATTCAGCCTGCACACAGACAGGGCATGCATTGCCTCTCTCTGTTATGGTTCTGTTGTTACCAACGCAAATTCGTCTCATCTCCCAACTGACTTACTTTCACTGCAGTGCTCCCAATTCCCTTGACGTGACTTTGCTTCAAGGAAAGATCCTTATATAGGGATATAGGGTCTCAACTCATGGTATTTTACAAAAGGACTTGCCTTCTGTTGTCTCCCCATATTTGTTAAAACATGCAGTATTATATCCCTTCATGAAGAAAGAGCCTTTCCTCCCAGTTCCATTTCAGTAACACCCCCACAGTGGGAGTTAAGATTGAAAAGGCAGATTGGCCATCCTTCTGTCATACAGCTGAACCATGCCTGATATATATGCCCCATAAGCTGCAGATGTTTATTCTTCTGAAACAGATTAATATTAGAGTTGTCTTTTTTATTTTTTCTTAGAGCCTTTATTAAAACTTTTGTTAATAAAACATTGGTATGACTGAAAGAATACAACAGAAAAAAAATCCACCTCTCCAAACTTCAGATGTGCTGGTTTGCGCACATACCTATTTTGTTAGCAAATGGAAACATCCACAAGGAGCTAATTCTTTTTTTCTTTGTTTTACTTTCAACTCTTTCCCTCTTACTAATCAGATGAAGTTGAAAAAACCTGGATCCAGATTATTCATCCTGTAAACCCCAGCCTCATGCCAGTGTGACAGACTCTCCTGGCCCACATATGAGCTTTCAAGTGCTGTGTACGGGTAGGGAATGTGGCTGCATCCTACAGTGTGGTGTGGAGAGGAGTGAAGCACACAGAGCTTCTGCTTTTACCTATGAAACGTGTTAGACAATCAATGTGAAAAATCTGGATGATTAAGCAGGAAACTTTATTATTAATCAGTATACGAAAAAGCTTCCAGTTAGTTTTGGGGGGAGACTCAGATTGTTGTAGCTCTGTGTTATATCCCTGTTTTAGATTTCACAGGGTTATCATGTGCCTTTGCTGGCACATAACTACTGCTCCTGGGTGCTTTATAATGGGCTAGACCAGTGTGGTACTTTTAGTATAAAACACTGTGCAAACTTAAAGTTGATTGCAAAGCTATCCTAACTCCTTTATTGTCCCATCACCACAGCATTTGACATTGTTGAAATTCGTTGCTATCTCTGCATCTTGGTGAAAAAGTTACTGGAGTGAGATAGAACATGAACAGATCCTCCAATAACCTCATTTTCCTTGGAAACTGGGACAAAAAATAATCGGTGTAGATTCACTATTTGGATCTGGAAGTTAAGGAGAAGGAGCATTACCTTTCTTTGTGAAGTTTGGCACAGACTTCCAGACCTGCTGGGAATCCTTCCCTAGGCTCTTTTAGCAGGGATTTTGAACTGTTGCTGTCTGAGGTTTTTCTCACCTGCACCCAAAGCTGATTGGTTTAGCTCGATTCACTTGACTGGCATGAATGGGTCATGTGTTCACGAATAAGCAGTCCCTGCCTCAGCGTGGTTGCTTTAAGCTTGTGTTAAGAGAAAAATAAACCAGAGGAATACACAATCCTTACTTGCCTCTGTCCTCCTTTTATTTAAAGTCAGGGATTATTTTCCCTTGCACTTACACATAGGCCTGCATTTAAGAGCTCAAATAGCTCTGCTGACTGCACTCAGCTACTCATATGGTTAAAGTTATGCATGTGCCCGGGAGCCTGGCTGATTTGTGGGCTAAGGTCACATCTATTAAAGCACATAACACAGCACTAAAACCTCTCCTACTTATCCAAGCCCTGTTAATCTAAACTACTTTCATGTCTCTGTTCCATTTGGCTAATCAAGGCTTCAGTAGAGTTGCTCGGTAAGGATAAATACCAAAATTGGTTGAAGTCTGCCCTCGACAAAGTACTTCTGGCTCCCAGAGCCTTTAATGAGAGCCCCGAGTGTGGATCTGAGGTTGAAATTGGGCTCTAATGAAAGGTGGATTTTTCAAGTCTTCTGTAAAGTGCTTCACAAAATGAGGGGTTTCAGTTTTTATACCCACACATCATATTGTACTAACAGTTACCTTTGGCTGAACGATTCCTGGAATTTCTTACTATCACATCCAAAAAAATGACACATTGAATTGCATATCAGCTGCATACACAAGAAAAGATTGTTCTGTAGGACAGCACATTGAAAATGCTGCTTGGATTTTCTGTCACGTCTCAATTGCAATTTAGCTTTATTTTTCTCAAACTCTTCTTTTGGTGTTTGTTCGTTTGGTTTTTTAGTAACCTTGGGGAGATGAGCACATCTAACTTTCTAGATCTTCTCTTTGCTGTGGAAAAAAGGAACGCCAACCAATTGTTTAAGAAAAATAGTTTTCTTGTCAAGGAATGATTTTTCATTGATGGTAAAAGCCTGATAGATATTTATAAATAGTGTAAAATATCTATAGCTCTTGAACTGTAAGAAAAACAACAGTTAAGGAAGTGTTCAGTCTGCTGATTTAAAATCAAGGAGTGCTCAGATGTGGGATTATGCTGAGGAGATGATGACACTGAGAAAAAAATCCTGTACTTGTGGTTCAAAAGCACCTTTGTGCATTCAGTAGCTGAATATATTTTCAGTAGTCATATTCTGAGACCTGCAAGAGCTGAAACAGCACAACAGACAGGACCTCCCTCCTGCAAAGCCATTTCTTAGAAAATAAATTAGAGAATTATCTAGGATGGACGGAGTGAATTCCTCCCTGGACAGATTTATCTCTTCACATGGACATCAGAAGGGAGATCAGTGGCTAGTTTAGATTAGGCACATAACTCTAAAGGGTTTAAAATTAATGGGGTAAATCACATCCAGGGTGTCTGGCTGTGTGCTGGAGCTGGTTTCTGGGAGCTGAGGGTCTTCACCTGAAGGAGAAATACTCAGGGAGTTATCACTGTTGAAATTAGGGTTAGGGGCTTCTCAAAGGTGTCAAGTCACTTAAACCAGCCTTCAGGCTGCCCAGCCTGGGGTAATAGTTGGGCATAAATACCTAAATCTCAGGAATTGTTTCAGTCCTCGTACAGCTGTTGTGCCAGAGACCCTTTGATGCTGCTCTCCAGCCTGGTATGTCCCCATTCAGACCAGTACTCCCTCTGACGGTAGCGTGGACCTACAGGAGTGGTTCTATAGCACCAGAGCCTGTCTAGCCTCTACCCCACCAAGCTGGCAGGTCTTGAGGTGTTTGCTGTCTGTTACTTGCCTATAGGAGAAGGATGAGACCACTTTCACTGCAGTTGCTCTGGCACCAGGCACTTTTTGGGGAAGTAGGTAACTATTTGGAAGTTTTGAATGAAGGGTCAGTGAGCCATGCCCCTGTCTCCATCTCTTCTTCATGTAGGACCAGGTGCATGGAAACCCACTCCAGGCTGAGATCCATGGATGGAGATAAGTTCCAACAGTGCATGGATGAATAATTCTGAAGCTCATTATTTCTGCTAAAGCTCATTTCCTCATTTAACTCTTTCAGAGTGAGGAGTCTTCTTTTTAGGTCCCGTGGGTGTTGCTGTTAAGTGTGTAGTTTAGCTGCAAGACTAAAAACTTTTTGCAAATTGTACCTAATATTTGCAAGGATTCAGACAAGATATGATTACTACCACATTTTGGCACTAGACAGCTGCTGGGGATTTTAAAAATAAAAATAATTTAAAGAATCACATTTAGTCTCTGTTTCTTTGTGTTTAAATTGCTCTGCTAATTTCTCAGTGAGATAATATTTCTTGTGTCTTAATCACATGATATGATCTGATTTCTCAATTTTTTTTATGATCTGATTTCTCAGTTTTTCAGATCTGACTTTTTTATGAGTCCAGGGTCCCAGAGGGATTTAAGCTTCTAATTTTAAATGCAAGCTAAGTGCATAAGTACTTTTGGTAATCTGGGCAAGAGTCAATGTTTAGTTGGTTTTGTGGCAAGCTCCCTTTAGATCACAAGCATTCAGGGAGAATATTTTCTTGTTTTAATGGACATTTTATAGGAGAAGCATTAGGGAAAGGTTTCCTATCTAACACAGATTTTGGGTTAGAATCAAACAAAGCTTAACAATGTGCATTCATTTTTGACACTTAAATCACACATTCACCCTTTCTCAGTAAAGGTAAAAATTATTAATTCCTTTAATGTACAGATTCTTCAGTCTTTGGAAACAGAGTAAGACAAAAATTTTATTGATTTATTTTTTATCTTCAATACTAGCATAACCTTCCTCCCTTTCCAAATTCTTCCTGTCATCATAGCAATTCAGTGCTGCTGATTTAGTGAATTGGATTGAGGGAGACAAGCAATCCAGCTTGTCGAATTTGAACTCTGACCTTCCCATTGCATTGTTGCACAACTTCTTAGTTTTACTAGTCAAAAAGCATTCACCCTTCTCCTCTTCCCTCAAATGAGCAAAAATTTGAAATACAGAGGGACAGGGAGGTTTTAGAAATGATCAGGAAAAGACACCTGTACATTTTTCTGGTTTGGCTCTGTGTTAAGCACTTTTTATGGATCTGAAATCTGATATTGTTTGCATTGTTCTTCAAATATCAAGATAGGACTAAATTCCTTAAGATTCCTATTATACTTAAACACTGGAACATGTCCAGGCACATGACTTCTCATACGCTGTCTTCGTCAATACTTGAGCTCTTGACATATGAATCATGATAAATTGAGATGGACAAGACATCAAGTGCATTTTAGCTCTGCAGCAGCTAAATTCACAGGGACTTCCAGTACACTTGTACACATGAAAGACCACGGTGCTCATGCTTGAGCTGTGGCCTGTTCAGTCCTTGCTGCTATTCCATTAGGTCATACACTGGGAAAAAGTACAAAAATAACAAGCTTGTTAGTCTGCTAATTGCAGGCTTGTTAAGTGATATTCCATTTCTGGTGTTTCTTTTTCCTCTCCATTGCTCTGATTAATGACTACTCAAAACAAATACAAAAAAAGCCTCCTGTAAAAGAAAGAATAAAATCGCATTGCACCTGAAGAATCTTTTACTAGATTTTCTAATGTAAACTGGTCATTTGAATATGTAGCTAGAGAACTGAAAACACCATTGCTGTATCCCATTGCATTTATTCATTCAAATGACATCCAGCTTTTGAGAAAATCATCAACTTATTTGTGACTTAAGAGTGCTCTGAATGTGGGCTTTTCTAGCTGAAAATTGTTTCTTGTGTTCTTCTAGAAAAAGAATTGCCTGTGTAGTTAGGACCTTTCCCTTCTCTGTGCTTTGTGATAGAAATCTGAACTTCAGTGGAAAGTTTCCCACGGACTTTGAGGACTTCTGGATAGACCCAAACCAGTAGGAACTCTCAAACTACTTCTTTCAGTGGAAGAAAGTAGTTTCGTTTTAGTAGTTCATGAAGGAAGGCTTTTGTGAAACAAGTTTTGTTCTCTCTTTGCCTAATGATGAATTTGTAAGAGGATTTTGATAGCAAGTACTTATTAGGCAACACTTTTTACTATTTGATATGGACAGTTACATGTAGAATAAGACAATTTTGTGTTAATCTATTTCAGCCATTGTTTCAATATTAGTGTATTTCAAAAAAGCACTACCTAGGAACACTGCTGAGTCTTCTGGGAGCTTCTCAGCTAGACCAGCTGGAACTCAGGTAGAATTCTTACAAATAAGTCCACACAAAAATTGCCCACAGTTATGTTGGACAACATTTTGAACATCCTCTGCAGCACATTTTCTACAGTGGATGGGAAAATGCCTTGTTCCCACACTGAGCAGACAGCTTTGCCACACCCTGACTGTGGCTGTCCTGCTAAATGCCATTTCACTTAAAGCCGGGATTTTACATGTCCATCCAGGCATGCATTCCCTTTTAAGGGTGGTGAGGCACTGGAACAGGTTGTCTAGAGAAGTTATGGATGCTCTATCCCTGGAAATGTGTAAGGCCAAGCTGGATGAGTTTTGAACAACCTGGTCTAGTAGTGGGCGCCTATCTCCATGGAGAAGGGTTGGAACAAGATGATTTTTAAAGTCCCTTCAAACTCAAACTATGCCATGACTATATGAAAAATCTCAAGTGTTTTAAAAGCTACTTTTAAAAAGAGTTGCTTGCTGTAAACTAGAAGGCCGTTCCTGCAGAATGGACTTTGTATTGGAGCGCAAGTCAAACCCTTTGCAACTTTCCTTTCAAAAAGCACTTAATTATATTGCTAAAACAAAATAGAAGAATTTAATAAAAAATGGCCACAGTTCTGTGTTGTGATTTTTTAATTACTCTCTGGTGTGGTCTCTGAGCAGACCAGTGCAAGATCTCCTTGCAAATCATGTAGGTTGCACCTCATGTAACTCATTGATGTGCTTCTGAAATATAAGAAGAAAGATGTGCAGGTTGATATTTACTGTGCAAAGATTATTATTCTTTGAAAAATAAAAAAATATTACTCTTGGAAACACAGGCAAGTGGCATTGTGGGAAGGCATAATACTGAACAATTGAAAATAAAAATAAGGGAGAGCTCCAGAACTAACCAGAACAACTGCAAAGACTCCAGCCAGCAGCCTCTTTCCAGCTATGCTGTTCAAACATGTCTGCAGTTTAGCTAGCCTTTTACCCCTTGTAACTTTACCATTCCATGAAAAATGACTCACAGAAGAAATTCATCAGTTTGACATGGAAGGATGCCATTTATGGGCGGAAAATATAGATACTTTTTTTAATCTGGGGACAAAATTTTCTATTACTTTTGCAATTACAACTTGCAACTTTGAAGCTGTGGTGCCCATGGCTTTTGTAAACCAGTAAGGTTCAGTGATTTCAAGTAAATTAATGATTTCCTTAAAAAATTTTAATTATAATAAAATTGTGACTGTGAAGATGGAGAGCCGTGTCCTCACATCCAGCTTTAGTCATCTGGACTTTCTCATTCAAAGCTCATGATGGGAGACCTTACTTAGCTTTAGTGTCCACCCCATTGACTGTTGGTGGTGTCCGAGTGAGTGGACAGCCTGTCCCTTTTTTACATGGACACGGTGTGATGAGAGGAATCCCTCATACTATGAGCAGAAAACAAAAGGATTGAGAAGGGAAAATATTGAAAGCTGTACTCTGTTTTATATGAAGAACAATACCATTTCAACACGAAGAATGGGTCTAATCCACTGTTTTTTTTCATTATAAATTAAAATGGTGGTTTTCTGCCTTCGCTTTTCTTTGCCATGTGCACATACAAGAAGCTTTGATGATTAACTAAAGTATTCTTAATGGTTTACTTTTCATTAGAACCCCTTCATCTCTTAATTATTCATTTTAACTAGCTTCTGTCTCCTTTTTTTATTTAGTTCCTCATGTTATTTGTATTTTAAAGACCCTTCATTAGGCTTTTGCATACGCTGTATAAGACTTTATATCCTTGCTTAACCAAACTGGCCTTTGTTGCCCTTTTCTGTGTTTAGATTATAACCAGGATGAATTTCACTTGTGGTCTCTCCAGCTGTTTTTTAAGTAGTTCCCACTTCTCTGCAGCAGATTTCCTTCATATTAGAAGATTCCAATCCAAATTCCGTAGGGTATTTCGCCTTCTCTTTAAATCAGCTTCCCTTCATGTTCCTTTTCCACGGGTCCTAGCTTGTATGAATCCTACAAATGCTGTGTTATAATTAGAACTATGTGAACACAGTACTTCCATTTCTCAGAGGTTCCTGCAAACATTTGCTTTGGGTTTCATCCATATGAGCTCCCATTCCTTGGTAATTTTGACTTTGAATTTCATATGTGAACAAACCAAACATCACCGAGGTCAAACTCAGCTCCAGTGAATTAATGTTAGGAAGCCCTGAAAAAAACCCTAACAAAACAACCCCCCAAAACCCCATGAAATTTTACATTCTTTGGGTTAGAATCCACAGAGCTTAAATGTTGACAGCAGTCGTTACCTGCCCATACTGAAACTTTAAACCTAGAAAATCAGTGCTTGACTTCTCAGATATAAACAGTGAAGATGTTATGTATATAATATTTATATCATTTATATAATAATATTTATATTATATGTATAAATCGTGAGCCCCTATCCTATAGGGGTTCATGGCTCATTGTTTTAGCCTGGAGAACAGTACCTGGGCTCACCTTCCTGTCTCGACAGGCTGGCTGAGAGCTCCCTCTCCTGTTTCCATCTGGATCAGGCTATGCCCTCGTGACCCCCACATCTGGCCAGATGGGCTTTCCTGGTATCGGACCCAAATCAGTGTGCTTGCTTTCCAGGTTAAATATGGGGCAGCCTCGAGTTACCTGCCTTTCACAACAGGAAACTGTTCCACTGTCTTATTTTTGTATTGTTTTTATTTATGTCTCTAGATAAATAGTAAATTCTGCTCAGTGAGGCAACCCAAATTGTCTAACACCAAACCGTGCAGTATTTGTTGAAAAGGTCTTTCAGTGTAGAATAGGAACATTGGAAGGTCTTATTTTCCCATTTTATTTAGGTGCTTCTGCTTTTTTCAAAAACAATCACTGAAAAAACAGAGGAAGAGAAATGGAAACTTTAAACTAATTAACTTATTTATTATTTTATACTTCTTTGTAGGATGAAAGAATAAAAAACCAGACATGTGAAGTGAGGGGAATAAGAATGTTTGCACTGAAATCACTAAAAAATTGTGCAATGCTCTGTCTTAAGAGAGGTGGTCATTTTGCTATGGTCCTTCACTTTAATAGTTACATGTGCATTGAAATTCTAACTTGTCAAAATTGATTTAAAATATGTTATTGCCTTTTCCACTATTCCTTGAATCTATTCCTTGGATCTATTCCCAAATCTATTCCTTGAATCACGAAACTGTGCTTTTTTTTTTTGTGAAGCATCCCAGCCGTAAAGGACACAAAATTTGCACCATTAATCTTACAATTATCAGTCTGTTATTCTTACTGTGTGGACAAGCCTACAGATGGAATGTCATCTCCTCACTCCTGAGTTTGGCAATTGCTGTGAGTTACTGCCCAGGCACCCAGCATAGTTTGTGGTCACTGTGTGTTGGATCTGGAACTGCTTAAAAAGGTTGGAATCGACTTAAAGCTTCATGTTGGTTGCTTTAGGAAGGGGGTAGCAAAAGGGCAGGAGAGCTTTAATTTATCTAGTGAGTATTGTTGACATTTTTTGTGTTAACAACGTTAGGAAGTTGCTGACAGTTTGTTTTCTTTATTTTTTCTTGTTTTGCTTAGAATTCTTCAATGGGAACAGAGTTTTTCATGCAGAATGAAAGCAAATTGCAAGTCACAACAGAGTATAAGAGAAGGTGGAATTTCCCTTTCCAGACGTGGCATTTGCTGGAAACTATAAAAATGAAATAACAAATTACAGAATGGAGATAATAGCATTCTAGAAAGCCACATTAAATTAGAACAGTTGAAGGCAAATTCTTTGCAGCCACTAGTGCCAAATTACCGATAGAAAGCCAAGAGGATTCTTAAAGATCTCTTTCTTAATTAATTTAACATTTTCCTTGTTGACTTACAGATCAAGCTGGCCAGTGTGAATAGCGTGTGTCTTCTCCATGGGCTACAGCTGTCTGATTTGTTCAGCACTGGAAGCCGTGGGATGGTTTTCCTGCCCGGGACAGGTTAGGATGGGGAGGGAGGCAGGGGCGGTGGGAGCCCACTGGAGGGCAACCGAGCTCCGTCTGTGTGACCCCCGCTTCTGCCTGACCCTTTGGAAAGAGTTCTGATCCGAGCTCCAATAACAGTTTACATTTCCATGTCCGTATTAGATCTGGGGTTTCATAAAGCCAGGCCAGCACTATATGTTTTTGCTCTCTCAGATATTACATCGTCTATTTATACTGTGTGTTTTTGTAGCCCATGATGTAATATGACAAAATTTCAGCCATGTGCATCACACATGCAAGTCTGAGCACAGCTGGGTTGTGTAGCATGGCTGAGGTAATGTCAAGAAATTTCATATTATATTTAAAATGACACCTGTAAAAATAATCTTCAATTTGTAATTTAAATACTGTAATACTCAATTATGTGAACTGACAGGAAGTGTCCCAGTGGTTTTGGAAAATAACATTCTTTTATCCATAGAACCTTTGATGCATTTTTGAACAGCCTTAATGGAAGTTCAGATCATGACCATCTGCTTTGAGAGAACACAGTCAGGGAGGAATAAAATCTTCTCCTGCAGCAAGGTGAAGTCTTCTCTCTGCATATATTTTTGCTTTCTTGGAATGAAATGTCAGCTGTGCTCATTTCATCATTATCCAAGCTCAAGGAGAGCTCAAAACCATAAGTCTAGCTTAATTTCTTGTTTCGTGCCTTGCTTACGACAGCACATGCATGTCATCTGTAAATATATATCCTGCTTTACTCCTAATGAGAGCCTTCGAAGGTTTTCCTGCAGTCTGCCCCAGTAGCAATCACAGTCTATTAATGTGGGACTGAGGTTTGTGACTTGGCCATTGAAAAAGCTCAATAGTCTTCCAGATGCAGAAATCTACTGAGCTGCTTCTTAAGTATGTGTCCTTTGCTTATTTGGGGGTGGGGGAGTTGTGGGAGAACAACAAGATGTAGATTTTGTGCAAGAAGGTTAAGAATGTGATAGCTCTGTGACTTCCCCTACTGTAAATTACACCTTCTTCCCTAATTTGGCGGCATTTCCCTTATCCAAGAGCTCTTTCTTAAGCCTCTTGTGAGCCTTAATAGCCACCCCCCAACTTGTACCTGTTATTGGCTTCTGCAAAATCTAAAAGATTCCTCTTACGTCCTTTTCCATCATGTGCTTTTGAAATACTGAATGTGACTTCCAGAGAGTTGTGCTTTGTGCCACTTAAATAAACTCTGTTCTTTCCATACAACTCTGGTAACCTGATACTGCACAATAAATGCTAATAAGTTTCCTGCAGAGTAGTGCCCTTAAGACAGCTTATTTTTCATCCCTCCTTTCATGTTGTTCCTTTATTGATGACTCAGTCCATACCGCAAGTGTTCTTAAAGAAGATAAAATGTAAATAAGAGTGGAAGATGCTGGTCTGATAAGGCACTTAGAAGAACACAGGAAATGCTTCATAAAGAACATTTTTTCAGCACCCTAAGTTGCCCCTTTTAAGTTGCAGTTACTGCCTATTACTCTTTGTAGGCCATTAAGGAAAAAATGTTGCATAAAATAATTAACAAGAGCAAATTAATGCTTTGGTCTACTGCAAATCAAGGACATATGCCTTTACTGACCACCTTGTAGGCTGGACAGGGGTTTGTTTTCTATTGATAAAAAGCTTTCCTAATTGTATTCTTTGTGGGTGAAACTCACCTGCAGTATTGCATAAGGAGAAGGCCTGAACGACCCATGTGGATATGCACATGCGGAATCAGGAGCAAAAAATGTGGGAGGGCTTTGTCTGGCAGGGAGAAACTCTGTCAAGCGTGAAACAAATGTGCAGTAGCTGCCTGCCATGGCTGCACGTGCAGGAGGCACCAAACCTTCGTGTCCTCTTGCCCTGTCCAGAGAAGGGTGGCCTGTTGCTGAAGGCATCCAATGGCACCTTGCCCATATCACAAACCTTGTCCTCTCCTCCCCTTTAGCTCCCATGTGCTGAATTTCCTCCCTTGGACATTGCTCTGGTGGCAAAGGGAACCCCTGCAACCATGTGCGCAGGTCCCAGGATGATCGTCTCCCTGGATGTTGTGTGGAGCAGCCTACAGAGGGGAAGAGAGCTGGCAGGGCTACCTGCACAGTGGGAGAGGTGGGTGCAGGAGAGGGAGGGCTGCTCTCTGGGGCAGGCAGCAGTGTCAGCTGGGCTCTGCAGGAAGCATTGAGGTGTTTGCTGCTGTTGCTGCAGGAGGCTGAGTGTGGCAGTGCTGTGGAGCCATGCCCAGGGAGGAGAGCGAGCTCACAGGCAGAACAGTAGACAGTGCCTGCCCTGAGGAGCTCCCCACACTGATGCTTTAAGGCAAAGAACAACACAACTGAGCCCTTTTTAATGCTCAGTGAAGAAGGAAAGCACATCTTTCCCTGCTGCCTCATGTGACAGACAACAGGAAGGAAGTGCTCTGCTCTTAAAAGTTTGTTTCAGTCTGATGTTTTGAAAGAGCAGGTCACTTCAAAGTTCCACCATAAAATTACCACATGCCATCTGCTTGTTACAAATGTGCAAGGGAAATTATTGATGCTTCTGCCTTGTTTCTGTGATCCAAATGTATCTATGTGCCAATTATTTATTTTATTTTTAAACAGACTTGTTCAGTTGTCTCTCGCCCTTCCAATGTTTCTTACACTGAACATCTCCTTGGGATGGGTGCCCTTGGGTAGGACACCACATGCGCCTACAGTGCTCTGCTCATCTGTTTGTTCAGATGTAAACGGACCTCAGTGTCCATGACAAAACCCAGGGAGGGCAACTGTCAGGTTCCATGTGGTGCAAACGTGTTTTTTTGTTGAAGCAGGCTAAATCCAGTGGCTGATATTGTGCAGCTTTCCTAAGAGTTGTAAGCCAAAAAGCAGTTCAGGATAGGGGCCCTTGATGTGCTATTTCCAGAGCTGATGGCCTGGCAAGATTTTTGGTTTGTCCTGCTGCACATCTCAAGAATACAGACTTTTACCCATATGCTCTATCCCTCAGCAACCTTTTTTAGACAATTTTTTTAAATCCTCAGTCACTTCAAACATCAGGCACTTCTCACTAGAGCTGGGAGGAGAAGGATTCAGTTCCTCTGTCTGCTGTTGTCACTTAAAGTGTTGCTCATCTTGCCAAAATTCAGGTGCCTAATCCACGTCAGTTATTCAGATTTCGTCTATAGTCAATGCAGAGCTATCTGCAGGTCCAAAGGGCATTTTCTCTCAGTTGTTGAGACCTGTAGTAGGATGAGTTGGAACATGATAATTTATCTCATTGTATTTTAGAGGGAGGTTGAACAAGAAGCTTGGATTAGATGGCTAACTTTTACAGCACTAGGGTGGAATGACCTCTGCATTTAAACCCTTACCGTCAGAGTGCTTTCTGTGAACACTGGATAATAATAAAACCTCTGAAGGGATCGTCCTTCTAGGTTAATGGAGCATGGTCTCAATCAGAGCCTTAAAAATGCTTCCTTATAGAAACAGTAACTGATCTCAGTGGGGTTATTCCTGATTTATGCCAGTGTAAGAGAAGGACTGATTCTCAGGTTTCCTATTGCATTCAAGCTAGCTAATTTTTCACATTCATACCAATTTGGGGCTGAGTGCTTTACTTATTTGTATGATGTTTACATTTATTTTTAACCAGTACTTGTTAAAAATAAACTTTTCATCAGTGAACAGTCCAGGGTGGACAGATGACTCACATGTCCTAGTGGGAATGGGATGAATCAGCAACACCGTTTGATTCACAGCACAGTCTTTCGTAGAGCAGCTGCATCTGGAGAGACTGCTCCATGTTTCGGCGTGTTACAGTCTTGTCCCCAGCATGACTGGCTTCCTCTGTCAGACAGCAGCCATGGCCCTCGCTGCATTGCGAGGTGCAGAAAAACCTGTGCCAAGCCAGCACTGGATGTATTTTCAGCTCTCCCTGGTATCAGTACATTCTTCCCACAGCAAATGGACTTGTTCTGGCAGTGCTGTCTCTGCCCAATGCCAACCCCAGCCCTGGGGCAAGAGGCTGAAGGTGTGAAGGCTCAGCTTCTGGTCTGCGTTTCTGTCTTTGGTGGTGGCTGGGATGTTAGTTGGGCAGGACCCCTGCTATTGCCCCTGTGTGCCACCTGAGGCTGGCTATGCCCAAGTGCAGTGGAAATTGACTTTCTACCTCCATGAATTTCTTAGGCATTTCCAGGAGATTAGGCCCTCCAGAACACAATGTGGCCGTGATCACGGAGTTATTATTGTACCTTTAAAGTTATATTGAGTCTACAGAAATACATATTTATGCCTTTCTGTTAACCCAACTATATGTTTTCAGGCCTTAAAGCTGCAAGACATTTTTTATATTTGTTATTGAGAGCAGATGTGCCCAGTTCCAATCATATTCTACTGAAGAATGTCAGGCTTGTCAGAGGTCGAATGGTGGATGCCTTTCAATCTCAATTATTATTTCCTCCACTCAATTGCCGCAGCAGGGAGACTACAGTTGTTAATAGAGATCTTAAAACTATTCAGATATTTTACAGATCAAAATCTCTCTTGTGCTCTTTCTTTTGCCTCCTTTTAGTCTTGAAAATGACTCTGGCTGTGCTGTTACTTCATCCTAGGACTGGAGCTGTTCCTTTGTCCAAATACTCCAGTTAGGAGCACTGAGGACCTGCTAACATGCTTTAGAGTGTTATCTAACCCTGTGTCCTAGGTTACAATGTAAATATGTGCCCAAAGGTATGTATTCAATCACCATCTCCATGAACTGTTGAAACCAAGAGGGGCAGTGTTTTTCTTGTTTCCTCCCCCGGACTATCTCCTGTTAATGGCCCATCAATGCCTTGCCCCATGAATCATAGATAACTCCCTCTGGGAGCTATTTCTGTGTAATGGGCAATCAAGGACCCACCTCGTGACTGATAAAATGACATCATCCCATTGTGAGATGCTCTGCCCAGGGGGAGGAGCCAAGCATTCCCACCTGGATATAATCTGGGATTTCAAACAGAACAGCAGTGCTTATCCACTGGTTTCCAGAGAACAAGGACCACTAGACCTTTTCTACAGGATCACACTTCAGAGAGATCACTTCATCTGGACTACTACCACCACCCTTACAAGCAGGGTGTCAGGTTGTATTCTGACTCTGTCAGAGGTTTTTCTTTTGTATTATTGCATGTACTTTAACTTTTTCTATTAAATTGCATTTCTGACTTGGAGTTTCACTGGTTTTTTCTTTCAAACTAGCACACCCAGAAACCAACCCCTTCTGGGGACGTGTGACCATACACCCTGCCATCTGTCCTGCAGATGCATGGCCTTTATGACAGGACCTTGCCTTGCCCGATGGCCTGCATCCACCTCTGCCTTCTCCCAAAAGGAGTGCTCCCAGGGGCCTTAAATAGAAGGTGCCAAAAGGAATTGCAAAATACTTTGAAATGCTCTTTTCTTTCTGAACTATGGATGTGGCAGTGACCAAAGTGGACAGCAAAAGTACTGGAAGGAGAAAGGCACAGGCACCAGGTCTGTGCATGAACCCAGCTCAGGAATACAGCTTCAGTTTCCTCTGCTGTTCTCAGGAATGGTTAAGGAATGCATTCAGATTTCTTGCAGGCTCCATGGAAACAACCATGCTGAAGACCAGAAAAGTCCAATTTTAGATCTATGACAGGTTCTTCCCTTTCCTTCTGGGGCCTTGGAAGGAGGATTATGGAAGAAGATGTGATTAATGCCCTCTCTCTGGGAGGAAGAAAACATGATTGTGCATTCTTTCCTAGTCCCGTCCATCATTCTCAGTGATGCTCATGGGGAAGCTTATTTCACCACAGGCAACATTTGTAGAACTAATTTCCAAAAAAGTAAGAGTGATTTTAAATTAAAAAAACCCCATAATTTTGCAATTATCTGCAGTGATTTAACGTTTATTGATTTTTCTCAGTCAGAAATGTTTTTTTCCTCTCTCTTCAGAGCAGCTATTTAATGACTATTGAGGTTTTCCTGTGGGATATTTTTGCACTGAAAATGTGTGGTGGGCAAACTGTAACCACGTTGTGAAGGCAGAGATTCGAAGGGTAATTAGGAGATTTTAAAGAACATGTGACCTTTGTAACTGCTTTTTGTCTTTTCACAGTCTGGCCCCCATCTCTGCCGTGCGTTGCAAATGATGAATATTTCTTCCATTGATTTCCTGACTTCCTAACTTAAGCACAAACAAGGCACAGAGTAAAGCTCAAAAACATCTTCACTTTGAAAAGGAGATGTAAATAAATGCAATATCCTGGCTCAGGAGTTTTGGCACGTTAAAGAGCACTAATAGTCCAGAGGTCAGGGCTATCAGTAGGCTTTAGTGCCTTGGGTGTTAGGGCAGGTCTAACACCCAAGGCCTTTGGGTGTTAGGCCTGCCTAACAATTCACTCCAAATCAGCTGGTTTTAGGAGACTGCTAGAAAGCACCACTATTGAGAAGTGATGCCAAATCCAAAGTCATCAAATTCAGCATCTGATACTTCATCCCTTCCTCCAAATATTAAAGTCCTGTACTGTGCTGTTCTTTGCATGCAAGGAGCCTTTACCTGAAAACACTGTGAGCTCACACAGTGCTGACAGGATGGTGAACATCATGCTTGGTTTGGAAAGACAATAGCTTGGGAAGGGACCTGGAAAAGTGCTGCCCACCCCTTAGCTTATTCAGAAAGTAAGCTAGTGGGAAGCAGAGAAAGTCTTTGCATCAAAGCCTCTGCATCATCTCACTGCAGGCTGGGGCAGACTTATCACCGCTTATGATGTTGGAAGCTGGTTTCATTTTCACTAATTAAAATTAAGACATGCTCAGTGAGTTTAACACCTGGAAAGCCTTGAGACTAGTAGGGTTGCTCTGTCTGCTTGAGACAGTGAGCAGGACTGCCAACTCCTCCCAGGCACCTCCAGGGATGCTGAAGAAGCCCCCAAGACTGCATTTGTAGCAGAGGTTGAGAGGAGTGACAGCTACTGAGAGGCAGATTCCTCTCTACAGCCAACATCTCTCCTTCTGCTGCCATAAGCATTGCCAGCCCCATTTGCCACACAACTATAGGGAATTTGGGACTGGATGTGAGCAGCCTCAGTAAAGCAAAGGCTTTTGCAGCAGTGTTTGACTTAAATTGCTCATTGAGCAACACATATATTATATATGTGCTTAGATCTCTTTTGTATCTAACAGCAGTGACAGCTCAGCTTCACCCCACAGGTGTGGTGGCCATGAGCTCACCACAGAGCAGGAGCTGCTCTGATGGAGCAGGAATAGGGGCACCAAGCTACTTAGAAATGTGGGGTTTAAAAGCCTGTACCCGCCTCCCAGAGTAGGTTAATAGGAAAGCTCTCACCACACGGCTGCTTTCTCTGATAGATGAAGGACTATCCAGGGAGCAATCTGAGCTATACATTAGGCTCTCACACAAATCTAGGGAGTTATTTCAGTTGGAGCAAAACTGAAGGTTAAAAATATAGTTCACTGATGGGGCTCTGAGTGGTAGTGAAAAAAGCCAGAATAGAGTTACCTAACATCTCACAACGAAATACAGAGCACAATGTTTAATTAACCTTTTCTTCTGATACCTCGGGAAAAGCCAAAATGGATGTGTTTGCTCTTCCAGCCTTTGGGAAACCTGTAGGGTAGTTGTTCCTTTCTTAGTGTGGAGTGCACTGAGAGATCAGGGATGTTTCTTTATACATTAATAGGTGGGGATGGCTATAAAGTATTCAGGGCAATGTCAGCAAGCAGCTTTGACTTCTGTGGTTTCAGTAAGGCTTTTTCATCTCCATGAGATGCATGTTCAGTATGGGGTGATTTATAACTGGGGTATTTGGTTCATACTTTTAAATACAACATCAAAGAGCAGGAAGTGTTCAATGGTGAAAATATACAGACTTTATTTCAAGGAAAGTCTTCAAAATTTTTGTCACAAAGCTGGGGGATTGTCCACTTGAAAACGTCATACAGGTGCTTTACACCTCTAGTTTTCCTCAGGGTGGGCTGTCTGTCCCAGGCTTACCTGCCTGTTTGAGGCACCTGCAGTGTCTAATGGAGTCTGGTGGCAACAGGAGCTCTTTGGGATGATAGAGGCCCATTGAGTGGTTTGGCAGGCAGAGAGAAGCAGTGTTAGGGAGTCAGAATTCCATATTTTTACTGAAGTTTTATCCCCAAAGTCTCCTCGGTGTTAAAGCAATGGCCACCCAGCACAAGTGGCAGGGAAAGCTATGATGGTGTCAGGAGAGCCCTAAATGGGAGCTCCATAATGCGTGGGTCAACTTCAAGGCAACATCACTACCCCATTGATCAGAATTAGTTTCTTTCATGCATTCTGTGCCAGAAGTGAGTGTGTTGATGGATAGATTCCATATTTTCTCTCTCCAAAGTAAAAGACCACTTGTGAAGGTTGGTTATAGCTACCGCTGGCCTCAGCAGGCCCCAGCGAGGTGAAAGGTCCTTGTTTCCCCAGAGGACTGACACATTATGATGGCTTCATTTGATTAGAAGGGGATGTTGGTCATTATATTATGACCCAAATTTCTTTTTTTTTTGGCAATCATTCAAAGTGTTCCCAGATACCCATAAGGCTGTTGTTACCTGCAAATAAAACATATCTTTATAACAAGGATATTAATGTTAATGAACAATATCAAAATTTACCATGTGCCTTTCCCAGGCCTTTTTTTTTTTTTTGCATTCTGATGGATTGAATGATGGAAGGGAAACATATGCTTTCCAGATTGAACCCAAAGAGTTCACTAATTCAGAGTCCACCCTCCTTCAAGCTGCAGCCAAGCAGAGAATAAATTGGATAGTATTTGTCATCCACTTGGGATTAATTATTGAATTTTAGAGGTAAGTAGCTGCACCAGTAAAGGTTACTAGTTTTTTCTTTAACTTTTAGTTAGAGCATTAGAGGAACTAGGAGGTTAAACTGGTTAACTGGTTAAACACAAATAGCTTGGCTATTTCTGTGCAGTGTAAACTGGGCAACATCAAAGGAGGTCAAATGTTCAGCTCATGAAATATCATATACGTATTCACTTTTGTTGAGGATTAGCTCAATTGTGTTAGGAATAGGTACACCCTCCAGGTTAGCATTAAAGACCATTGATAGAGCAACAGGAAAAGTCTTTGGTTTTTTATAGCTAGTGCCATAGTTGACCTGGAGTTGGTACTGTCTTGGAAAAAATGCGCATTGTTCCCTGAAGGACTCATGTGAGCCTTGAGCTTTGGACTTTTAAGAAAGGAATCTTCCATCTGTCAGGCAGTACAGGGTTAGGACACTTGTCCCCAGGGTCTCCTTTGATTATGTGATGAAGTTTTAAGGAAACTAGCTGATGACTGTGATAGGGAAAGAGCTGGATCTGAGCTTGAAAATCAGGGAGATTTTTGTTTCATTAAATACGCATATTAGCAGGAAGTTGACAAGGTAAGGTCAAGAGAGGAAGGTTGAGCCAGGGGTGATGGTGAAAAGGTGATGGATTAAAAATATAGTCTGATTTAGATATTTTTGAGATGAAATGAAAAATGAGCATTTGAAAAATGAGTTAATTAATCACCACATTGTAGCTATTCATAGACCATTTCCAGTGATCCACAAGGTACCTTTTCATGTTTTCTGTGGTCAGGAGCTGCAGAACATTATAACCCTTTCCTTATTTTATTTGCTTATTCTAGTTTTTGGTCCTTCAGGGATACTATTATAGGAACATGTGAGGTCAACTGAGACACTGTGGAGGGTGCTAAGTTTCCAATCTTTTAGTAGTTGTATCTGCTTTACCATTTTTACTTGAAGCAAGACTTGGAAGTGATGTCCTGGACTGTCTGATTTACTGCGTGCTCTTTCCCTCCACAGAGTAGGACTTGAGTGCACAAAGTTTGCTTTTAGGGTAGACTCAACTGGAACTTCTGTCCCAGGCTGGTACTAGAGGGTTTCCCTAAGGGAATGCAGGGATCCAAACCTGCCAGATCTTTCAACAGCATCAGACCATGCGTAGGGAACTTTGGTCCATGGAGCCAGAATCAGCCTAATCCCAAGGAGTGTCCTGAACAGTAGTGGTCTCAGCACTATCTGACTTATACTTTATGCCACAAATTTAACCCAATGCCCTTCCCTCCCCCTTTTTTAATCCCTGTGACCTGATGTTCTTGTAGTTATCTTGTAGCTAGCTCTGCCCTTTACCCAGCTCTGCTCTGATAATTGCACTGAAACCGGAAAAAAACAGGCTTCAACTTCTGCTAGATTTTGGTGATTCCTCATGATGACAGGAGAGCTTTACTTAAAGTAAAGGCTGAAGGGGAGCAGGGACTTTTGTGGAATGTGTAGGCAACAGTGTGATTTGTGTCGTGTCTTAGTGTGCAGGGATACAAGAAATGATTAAACACTGCGATTCTTTTAACCTTATGTCTTACCTTAACACCTTACTCCTGACTGGCTTGTTTTGCTAACTGGTACTGCAAATGCCCCATCACAACCCTCCCCACCTTCCTCTCCCAAGCTCCAAATCAATGTCCATGGACAAAATGGGCCATTGGGGTGGAGGAGGAAAAAGCTTCCAGTGCAGTACCCTTCTGCTCAGTCAGCTCTGCCTTGTGTAGCATCACTTCTCCCAGAATTGTGTCCTGGCTGCCCAGCTGCTCCTTCCTCTCCAAACCCAGTCTGAGGCACTGAGAAGAATGTCAAGGCATTGTTTGGGTTTTTCTTTTCAGATTTCATATATAATCAGTGAGTGCTGTTTGAATCTTTTCTGTCTTATTTGAGGATAAACAACTCAGTAACTACATCTGAGATCCTGAAGGCTCATTGTGAAGATATAAATTCAGCAGCATTTGTCTAGGGGATCATGCATCTTTGGAAAATGTAAAATAAGCCCACAGTCATGCTGCCCTGCAAAGGAAACTTCCTAAGCTGCAGCCAGAACTTTGATTTTTAGCACTGACATTTTTTAATTTTGGCCAAATGGCAGGTGAACCGAGTCTGCCATCTCCACAAAAAATGACAGAGGAGTTACGCTGAAGCCTGAAAGCAGTTTCTTTTCTACAAATTTAATGTTTAAAATAAAGGTTCCCTAGATGCAGTTGCAGCCAGGAAGGAAGCAAGTACAGCAAACTCCCCTTTTGTCTTACTCTTCTGATGCTGACTCCAGGTATAATTTTCTCTCCCTCACTAGCTGTGGTCTAGAAAACACAAAACTTGCAATCACATCTTTGTTAACAGCTCAGTGAATATAATCAAACAATCTATTTTATTCTGTACTTGCCTTCTCCTACTTGCATTTCCTGATAAATGACATGAGGTGAATAAGACACTAAACAGTAAGCACTGGGCTTTCAGGATGATTTGTCAGAAATGGTCTCGTTTGCCTGCCCTAATTCCTACCGCACTTATTCACAGAGAGAAGACGTGGTTGCTACCAGTGCAGATGTGTTCACAATCTGTAGAAGTCTGGCCAGATGCACCTGCAGCTTCAGAGAACTCCTTCCAACAGATCACTGCCTGTGCTGAGGAGTGAAGAAGAGCATAGTTTTAGATATTGTTTGTCTCTCTCTTGTTCACCAGACCAAAATGGTAGTGTCAGCCACTGATCCTCCTTCTTCCCCATCCCAGGGAGTTATTTATCATAATGTGCAACCAGAAATACCATAAGACAAATGATCTATGTGAATTGCTTGATCTGCAACGGAATGATCTGTGCAGTGTGGCTGCCACAGAGGAGAGGTGAACACTTCCTTTGCCCATTGTAATAACACATTGGGGAAGAAAATTGCCTACACTAATTCCTGATTCCTAGAGTATAATATTAGTCTTTATTACCACTGTATTATAGAACAGAATATGAGACAGAATTTGATATGTGTAGTATCAAATATAGCAAGTAAGTTTCCCTCTGAAAAGCAGATGGATTATTCTCTATTTAGCTATCATTCCACAATTATCCAGTGATTGGTCCCAAACATGGATGACTAGTTCCTCATTCATCGACATGGATCTTAAATTTCTATTGCATTACATGTTTTGGTTTGTTTCAAAGAGCCAGACTGCTACAGTTGTGTGCCTATTTCATATCAATTTTAGAGAGTTTGTGTTGCTAACAGTCAGTACTAATGTTATCCTGATTCAGCATTTATCATGCATGATTTATCATTTATCATGTGTGTAAATCAATTATTGTGGTCATGTTTACTGGGCTGATGTCTTTAGGGATTTATATAACTTCTATGTGTGACCCAGAGGCGTGATATTAATAAGAACTTCTTGCAGCAAACAGTGTGATGAAGAGTCTTGATGAGTTTCTGAGTTCCTGAGCACTGATCATCAGTTCAAGGACCAGCCTTTTTCTTATGATCACTACTCTACAGCCAAATAAGTTGCCCAAGTTCATCTCAATGGAAAATAAAATTGGAATATTGAGCATGGCGCTGAGTCTTTCTTATCACATTATGTGGATACAGAAAATAATAGATTTTTGTGTTGAATTATTTTGCCAAACCATGCATGCTTTCTTGGTCCATCAAGAGACACTGCAAGGAGGAATGTGCTGGCTTAAACTCCAACTCCACCAACCAGTGTTGAGGTGGTATCTACTGCCTCTGACTGAAGGGTGCTAGCAGCACCCATGAAATAGATTGCATTTGCTCAGGAGAGGAGTGAAATTTCTTAAGTTTCTCACACTTGTAACTCAGTTTTGTTCCCACACCAGAAAAATGGTTCTGAAGCAAGAATCAGGAATTTGGTCTTGGATTTGTTAGATAGAAATGATCAATTTTGATAATAACCTGTTTCTCGAGGGATATTTAGCAGAGAAACTACATTTAGCATGACTGAAAGGCGACAAGTTGGAAGCGATATTTCTAATTGCTACAGATGAAGATAAAAGGCTTGTCAGGGAAAGCAAAACTTGATTCCAATAGCAAGCTTACAGATAATTTAAAATATTTCATCATTATTTTAGGCCTCATCACCAAAGATAAACCTGGGGGTTTTAGGAGTAAATTTAGTACAACAGATTTGCAGTAAGATTTGCTCCCTCAAAGGATTGTACCACATGGCGGGCAGACTTTGTGACTGTAGGTTAGGGAGCTGCCCGCTGTTGTTCATCGGATGAAAGGTGTTAAAACTGCTTATCCAAGGAGATAAAACTCTGTTCCCTCTCAGACAGAAAGAGGGAGATCTGGAAGACTGTGACTGACTGACTGTGAAGGAGCCCAGATCTATTTCCAGTTATTTAAAAAATATTTCATCTCCTTATTCATTTATAGATGATCCTGCTATCCAATTATGCTAGCACTGGATTTGCTTGGACTTTTCATAACAAATGTCCTATTGAAATCCTTATTCATGTATCCTTACTTTAAGGCACCTACATTAATGGAGAACCTCTTTCCTGACATTTTGTCGCTCTATACATTGTTTTTAGCTTGTTTGTATATTTATCCCACATGGAACACATGCCTTGAAAAAGTCTCAGTTACAGCCTTGAGAAAGGTCTTCATGATCCTAGGACAGCTGGTGTGCCTTGCTGATATGCCGATAGGGATTTCCACGGGAAGGAGAAGAGGATGCTGATATACAGCTGTGGGGACAGCTATTTTTCAAGGGCAGAGTTATCCATTATGTAGTGTAACCATAGGTAATACCTTAGGGTTCAAAACCTGAACCACTACATGAATAAAATGTGGGACCAAACCCTCATATTTTATGTTAAAAAAATAGTGTCTGTAAGACAGGCAGTTTTTCAGGGTGCAGCAATCTCTCCTTCGACATCCTCAGAGGTGCCAGTAGAGGTGCACACCTGCATCTGAGCAAGGAATTGGATGGGTGGGAGCACACATCTCCAAGCTGGTCATCCACCAGCTTGTGTCCAGTGGTGTGAGCATGAACAGATGGCTGTTATGCTTAGTGCATGTTTTTTGGGGATGGGGTTTCCACAGCTCTAGTTTCCAAATGGGAGCATAGTGCCTCTCTTGCTGGCTCAGCCCCATGGTCACTTCAGCTCACCACACTGAGCCTGATCAGCACCAGGTGCCTCAGAGGGAGATGTAAAAAACCCCAGTTAGCAGAGGTAAGCTATTTATCATATGGTACAGTTTCTTAGTGTCAAACATTTGGAGATTAAACACTTACAGATAATGTTGTACCACCTTATCCTGTGCAGCAGCTTTAGCTGTTGTTACTCTGGTTATTTCTGTTACCTTTCTGGGCATCCAAACCATCTTTCCTATGACAGTAGATGACACTAGTAAGATGTGTTGCAAGAAAACTAATTTTTTTTTTTTTTTCAAGGCAGAGATAATGTCCCCTATTCTATTTTCACTGTTAGGACTAGGAAGCAAAAGTTTTCTCTCTCGGTCATCTACACTGCAGTGGAAAATCTGAACTTTCCTCTCTTAATTCCAGGGAGGAGGAAACTTTCTTTGATGAAACCCTGTGGATTTCCAATGCTTATTCTGTTGTCACTGCTGAGATCCACAGATAGTGCTAGCACAGAGCTCCATTCTGGAAAGAAGGTTTCTCTTTCCTTTCATGGGGAAAAAATTGCTGCTATACTGCTTATTTATATTTACAACTCTTTTAACTGCTAAGTACCAATTGTGTATTAACACAGTACTTTTGATTTTACAAGGAAAATGGACATTGTTCATATTTTATTCCTCAAACATAAATATTCTCAGGCACAAAGATGAAACATGTTTAGTTTCATCTTACTCCACAAAGCTAATGAAGATGATAAGCAACCTGTGCCAGTTTATGTCAGGTGAAGTAATTTAATTCATGTTATTTTTTAATATTTGTTTGATTGTAGCTTGTCTTATTAAATGGAACAAAGTGGCAAATGGTTTAATAAAATAAGGTCATCACTCTACTTTTAGGTAGTAAAGAACATATTTTGGCACTAATGATTTCTATCTCTCATTTTTCATATCCAGTAGGAGCATAACATGCATTTTTGATGAAAATTCAGCTCTGACCACAGTCTGTATTTGTATCATGTCACCTAGGAGGTGTAATTGTGGACTGGCAGCCCAGAGTGCTCGAGGCGGTAGAAACACTCAGCAGAAGAAATGCTCTGTGTCTCAGAGTGTTTGCAGTCTAGGTGTTGCACAAGAGAGGGTAGATGGATACAAACAGCAAGGTTGGGAGGTTATGGAAAGTAGGATGGTGCTGCCAAGCATGATGGGCAGCCTGGCGCACTGCTCAGAGCTACCACAGTCAGCCAGAAACTTTGCTGGTGCAGTAGTCACTGAAAAAGAAGTGGGAATAGGAGATTTTGTGAACAAGGAGTCTTTGAAAGTGGTCTTGGTGGGTATTTTAAAAAACATCCTATACAGGTTTGCCATTTGATCTTGCTATAAGGTCTGTATGTTAGAAAAGTCTACAGCTATGATATTCCCTTCTCCAAATTGCGCCTTATTCCCAAAACCAAGAACTTTGCCTGGGGCGCAGTCAGTTGTTGCTGATTGAAACAAAAGCTTGTATGAGAAATGTACTTTAAAAGACAATCTTGAATTCTGGCCCTTGTGTGTTAAAAAAGAACAGCACTGAAACTAGAAGTGCAACAAAATGTTTGGCAGTGTCTTCATAAAAGCCTAGTTTATCCATTAAAATGTGAATCTGTAGTAAAAGTTAAATTTATTAAAAAAAAATAATTTCTTCATTTTTTTTTTATTGTTCTACTATTGAAAATTGACAGTAGTAGTTCACTTCTGTCATTTGTTAGTTTTTAGCCTCCTGGTTCTTGTTAATAGATTTTGGCTTAGGCAAAAGGAATCAAAGGACATGTTCATTAAGTTGCAACAGGTGTTTCAGCACAGTGCTGTCTGTTGGAAGGGCAAGTTTTACTGACACTCCTTTCCTTTGCTCCTGCTTTTGCCGTGGGATACTCCCTATCCGAGAGCTTGCATTTGTTCTCAGTGCTACTGTTTTGCACAATACTGTGGATTTTCATCTCGAACCTCAGGGTTTGAATGTCTTCCCACCTCCTGCACTCAGAGCTAATGCATAGGCAAATAAAGCCTGCCCAGGGGCCAGTGAGTGGAACTTTCAAGGGGAACAGCAGTATTCCAAGTCTGTAAGTCCTATTTTGGGAAGACCCTCTGGCACTCTGGAGTATGATTGCTGGGCTGTGATCATGGTGTACTCACACCATGGTACTCACACCTGCCCTGCCTGTATTAGAAGCTAGGCAGTGGCCCAAGGGCACCACAGGCAGATGCAGAATGGAGCTCATGTGTGGGCACACCAGAGGGAAGGTTGTCTGAAGGGGTGCTGGGCCATGTAGGCTGTTGCAGATGTGGATTGCAGCAGAGCCAGGCTTCTTTAGTGCCGGTGTCACCACTGAGATCATGCCTGAAGAGACCTGCCAGCTTACATTCAAGACGGCAGTAGAAAATAAATTCCAATGGATTCCTTTTTAAATTGTGTTCCACAAACTTGCTCCAACCCTTCATCTTTGACCCTTCATGTTCAATTCACTTGAGTGGTGCCAGTTTGTGGTCCTATCATCATATTTCTACAGTGGTTTTTATTTTTTTTTCCCCCTGTAGTTTCTGCTCATGGGACTCTTTATTTCACTGATGAGCCATTTCCTCTAAAAAATGAAGTGAATCTTTATTTCTCACAAGCTAAGTGTGGATGCCAGGTGCCAGGTTCTGTGGTGCACAGGTATGGACTATCAGGGTGACCTAGCTAGTTCCACCATGAAACCAACTGCAGGCTCAGAGATGATTAAGAAAAGAGAAGTCCTGTTTCTACATCAGAGTGCCAAATGCTGATAATGTAAAAAGAAAGTAGAAGTGAAAAGAAACAAGCCATGTAGTATGGGAATATAGTTAATTTATTATGGCAGGTCTATAGCTTGGCTCTAATCCCTCGTTTGGAAATCAAAACCAGACTGCTAGAACCCACCTGCCAGATTCAATCTGTTTCATAATTACCTGTGGGTTGCTATTTTTGTTTACCTTAATAGCACAGTAAATACTGATTCTGCCTTTGTTTATGATCTATTTAAGTGATGCAAATATCTTGAAGAAATTCTGGTCTTAATAGCACCCCAGTGACTACCTTCTTTCACCACCGAAAATAGAAGCCAGTGCATCAGGCCTCCAGCATGAACTATATTAGAGGGGAAAGAGATTTTAGTATGCTGCCAAGCCTGATGTTTATAATGATCTTCAATTTTTAGTTGCTGCAAGTGATTAGAAAACATGGGGGAATTTATTTTAAGTACTGAACCCGTTTCTTTAGAGGAAAGGTCCAGCAGTCAGATGATTTACTAATAAAAGCTTGAAGTCTGATTTTCATTGCCTCTTTCTAGATAGCTGAGGCTGGGTCAATGGGAAAAAGAGCTCTCTTCCTCACTGGTAGTCCTGCAAAAATGAAATGCATGAAGTAGGAGCAAACTAATTTCACTGGTAGCACTGGGCTGGGCCCTCTGTATGCGTGTGCTTAAAGGTTAGAATTGGTTCCATCTCCCCCTATTTGATACTGTGAATCTCAGGATGGTTTTATCACTTGTTGGGGAGAGAAATTAACTTCTCTCTTGGGCTGAGAGCTATGGATAACAGTATTCATGCTGTAGGTAGTAACATAGTGGAGAGAAGTAGACCGGTTTGCTGAATACTTGGTTGCAGGTGATGCTTAAATCCTCCTGCTCTCTTTTTTTTAATTTGAGGAGTTTGACATTCAGCATGATTTTCATGTGTTAAAGAGGCTTCCTGTTACTAAGGAGATCTGCAAGGTCACACAATTGCCCAAACTGACCTTGATGCCCTTTAAAAATGATGTAGTGAAATGAACCCATCTACAAGAAAGGAGAATTCTCAGAGTTCTGGGGTACTTGTAAAGTAAATACAGAGTATGGCAACTAAAAAAAAAAAAAAAAAAAAAAGGGTTATGTACAAGGAGTATTATGAAATTTCTCATCATAGCTGCTTTTGTATCTGTGTTGGATGAGGTAATTATGAGCCTAGCCCAAAACACTTTGCTTGCTAAAATAGCTCTTCTCCCTTTGGAAAATATTACTGAAATGCTACCTCTGTAAACAAAGTAAAAAAACCCAAATTGTAGCTCTGAGAGGCTATTATCTTGGGAATTGGTCACTTCAGGTCATGCAAAGATCTGCTTGGTTACATCTTGCTTGAGGTGATGTAACCATCACTATACTATCAAAGGGCCTTCCAAGGAAAGCAGTACTAATAACCTAATGACAAGGTTTTATAGAGTCACTACTGCTTCTCCATTTTGGAGGGTGGTGGTGTCAAAACATATTTTCCTGAGAGAAATCAGGAAGCTGGAATGATTTCCTTTGTCCTGTTTAGCAGTTGTATTTTCTGAAACTGGACTTTTCATGAGTTTCCCTTTGAAAAAAAATCAACAGTTACTGTTTATGAAAATAAGAGGAAGCTGAAGTGCCTGTAGTATTTTGTAATAGCAGGACACTTCTCTGAGTGGCCAAATTAGGGCTGGGTTTCAGAGTCTGATTTTGAAATCATTACTTTTACACTTTTGTGTACCTTTAAATGAGTCATGCCTGGAAAGTAGCTAACGTCTCGTGGTACTTTGATAACCTCCCAAACCCCCAGTTCCAGTTAACTGCCTAACCAGTGTATTTTTTCTCATAAAGAAACAAGATCTCACTTGGAAAAGTCAATATCCGTCTCTATGTGCAGAAAGAAACAGGAATTTTGACCAGTTTTAACTGAAATGAAGGTTTCCTTACAGCTGAAGAGAAGTCTTTACAATCTAACATTTAATGGGTTGTACCAATTCATGTTTTAGGAAATCTGATCCTCTTGTTCTACATTTTTAACTTTATAACTAAACTCCTCTAATTTAGACTTTGAAATAAAGAAGGATGTAATCAATTTTATTAGTTTTTCAATTTTAAAAAGCTTATAAAGATTATATTTGAACTTGCAATTGAAAATGATCATCTACCTTTTTTTCTTCCATCTAAAACAAACTTGAGAATGCCATCATTAATATATGAAATTTCACAGAGGCAGGATAGTTGAAAATATATGAAATGTAGCACTTATAGACAATTGGTATCCTTTCTTGCAGTCTTATCTGGCAAGGTATCAGAACTGAAGGTTATAAACTGCTATTTTATTTATGAATCTGTTAGGAGTTGTGACTGCTATAACTGATCTAGTGAGGAAGAAGAATGATTAAAATACAAGATTGTTATTTTCTCTCGTACAAAGGTTGACGTCAATAAAATGGAAAGAACAGTATGGAAGCAAACATATATATGCATGATCAAAATTCATTAAAACCAAAATTAATTTCCTTCAATTCTAATTATCTTCACTATATCTTTTACCTTTGGCAGATTTTTTTAGGGTTGGAAGCTGTAATGATAGAGTTTTTCATTTCTAAAGAGAAGTGATAAATCTGAAATGAACAACTGTTAGTATGATTGGTAGACTGCTGGAAGAAAACGCTTTTTATGCAGCATCTTGTCCAAGATTCAATCAGGCTTCAAACCAAAGCATTCCAGTCAGACAGTTCTCATGGATTTTCAGTAATGAACAAGATAGGGTGGGTGGGGGAAATATTTACCAGTGTCTCTAAGGCTTTTGAACTTCATATTCCTTTGCACAGTTAATTTACTAATCCCAAATTGCTGCAGCCAGGTCTTTCAGCAGATGGCTTCTCCGCACACATACAGTCCTCATGGCGTGTGGCGGGGCACGGCCTGAAGTGGCAGCAGCTCTGCCTTCCCCAGCTGATGGCTTGTGTCAAGTTACAGACAGATGAAAGAAGATCAAACTCTCCTTAAACGATTCATGACAAGGGGACAGTCTTTGTTAAAGATTTGATCATTTCAGCTCCAGTGACTTCAGGCCGTAGGGACACAAGTTAGTGACCAAGGGCCAAGACAGATGCTTCAGCTCCCATGGTGTAAGAAATGAACCTTGGCTATGTTTCTGGAAGATATGGTTTGAGTTAACAATGCTAGAGAAACTAATGAAAGTCCATGAATCTTTCATGATTGATTGTGAATTTATTGTCACTCTCCATGACATGAAATTGAAATAAACATAATAAAAGAAAATTTTCTTTTCAGCTGATATTCAGTAGTTCATCTAAATTTGGATATGCCCATGTTGATTCTTGATTTGCTTTAGGCTGATATTCTAAACAAGAAAATGAAAGAAAAGGACAACATAGAAAAAGGCTGACCAAGATGGAACAGAGTGGGTAATTTCACGGTGTATTTTTGTCCGTGTGATGCTGAGCATTTCACAGAGCCACACTTCCCTCCTTCTGGTAACAATCAGGACTCAGGGTCTGCCGTAGACCCTTTGCTCATTTTCTGGTCAGGTAATATTCAGTTCTATAGTTTCTTGTTGCAGAGGTCATAGACTTCTAAAATTATGGTTGCATATTTCTGTGATGAAGCAGAAAAATTTACACAGAAATGTGCAAAACAACTGCAGCTCTTACATCCCAGGGAGAAAGACAGGTCACTATAAAATGTCATGAAAAATAAAGGACAAAACCAGGTCAACCTTTATATTTGTTATCCTTATTATCACATCCATAGCCACAAATTTTTCATCAGTTCATCTTTTGCTATTTAATTTATCTACTTGCACTCTAGGAAATGCAACGTTACTGAGAGCTCTGCAAAAATCATTGCTATTAACTGTTAGCTAAAAAAAAATGCTGCTGAAAAAGTTTCCCATAAGACTGAAAATTTATGTTGTACAAGTCTGTGGCAACAGAAAACGAATATTAACTATTTTTTCTTTTCTTTTCTTTGGCTACTACTGGTTGTTCTGTTAAATGCCTGAAGTGTATAAAGCAGAGTGTTAAAAGAACAGCTGTTTTATAAAATATTGAACTTATGTTCTTACATCTTTGACAAGTACTACATTGAAAATATTTGTTTATAGAAGTCTGTACATTATGAATATTTAAATATATAACAGCTTATGTTCTAGTAGAAAGGTCAGCCCTGCTGTAAAGGGCAAACTGATGTGTGGGAAACTGATCTGCATCCACTGACGAATTGCTAACTTTGCATACTGATTGCATTAAAATTGTGACCTATGGTGTAAAATGAGAGTAATTCAGTTTAAGAGTGGAGACATGTTTTAGATTTTGATTAGGATTAAACTCCACTCTGTACCTAGCAGTCTCCTAACACTGTCATTGCAAGTTTCTTACTAATTTTTTGTTAAATGTCTGTGTTTCAGATGCAGGAATTTGTCTTAAAAAATGTAAAAAAATACAGTAACTTCTTGCATTTTGAGTCTGGCATGAGACGAATGCTTTGATCAATCAGGAATTAGTTATTTTATCTTTACACATATTTCTATTTTACTGTGTTTGGGCTTTGAGGAGGTGTTCAGCTAACAGGATTTTGGTAGAAAAAAAATGCATGGAAATTTTTGTGGAGACACTTATCTACCTATTTCTCTTTTCAACAGAGGAAAAAGCTCTGTCTATTTTGAAAGCTTGCGCTTTGAAATATAAAGAGCTCATCTGAAAGACAAAGTACCTCTTATACCTGGGAAAGGAGAGGGAAGGGAGAAGGCAGAACTCCCAAAGCCCTGAGAGAAGTGGCTTCTCACTTTTCTCGGTGTGCAGGAGACCTGTCAGAGCCCAGGATGGCCAGAGCACACGGGCATATCTCCTGTACCCTGCATCATTGAAGAAAGATTAGCCCCACAATGTGATTCCAGACCTTCTCCACCGTGTCCTAATATCGGTGAGAAAAAGAGGAGCTAAAAGCCACAGCACAGCACTTCATCTCTGGCTTTACATCCTGTACAAACATTTCATTTAGCCAGTATTTTGGCTCTATAAAATAAACAAAACTGTACTGTAGAAATGACAGCTAAATGACTTCTCACGCTTTTAGTGGGCTTCACATGAGAGACACTGGATTTATATTTATACTGATTTACACCAGCTGATGAGCTGGCACAGCAGGTACTCTCTGCAGCTTTTGTAAGATAATTAATGAATAATTCAGAATTCCAGTGTTTTGAATGGTGGTTGTGCCTCACAAATGGAATGACTACCATTGCTGTGTTGAGAGAGATGTTTCAAAGGTTCTTTACTTTGATTGCTAAATTTTAAAATGCTTCTTGGAAGAAATCCCAACAAACCCAAAGTACAACTACTAGTCAGATTCCCACCCAATTCTAGTATTTCACATCTAAAAGTCTTCAACAATTTTTAATGTGTCAAGACGATTAATATTCCCTCATCAGCTCCTCAAGATGACATATGTAATGTCATCAGCATCAGGCATCCTCCTCTCAGTTGCTGCTTTTCTCTTTAACTTTTCCAGCCCAGGCAACAGTCCACATGCTGAACTCTATCTGGGATACTAAAAACTTTACCTTCTTTACATGTCTTGTTCCTTCTTTTTTTCCTAGCAGGATGAATGGAGAATTTTGGACAGATCATATCCCTGGCCTTAGGCTGACCCCACCAAGGGACCAGCTGTGAGACTGCTCATTGTTGCTGTGAGCAGATTTGGATACACCACTGAGCATCCCTGCAATTCTGTTTTCACTCCCAGAATTCACACCCCAGAATAAATAATTTTGAACAGCAATTGTAATGTAAGTGTAATGATGGCAAGAGATGCCAGTTTGACAGATCTAGAGAGCTGCAGCCTTTGCCTCATTCTTCACTTTTATGAGAACACAAAACAGGAATTTGATCCCATCTCTATCTGCAACATCTGCATACACAGACTTCTCCCTGAGCTGGAGTGATCTGCTCTGGAGCCAGCCAGATATTTTTCAAACAGGGTAAATATAGCCTTTGGAGCAAGTTTTCCTGTGTAGGGAAGCCAAGGTTGCCTCTTTACAACTGATTTCCACAGTTCAAACACCAGTCCTTTCTGTTACATAAATTATTTTACTAGAACACTTTAATATCCAGTAATATTTTATTAAGTGAATCATTCAGCTGACAGAAGGTTTTTGTACTAAAGAAGTGTACAGCTCGAAGGTGAGGGGAATATCAATAGGTTATGTTTTCTGAAGCCCTCCCGTATGTATTCTTTCTGCTATCCCTCCAGAATTGGACATGGGATACAAGATGTGGCCTTGTCAATTCTTAGAAGAGCTGAATAAATACTCAATAACTTTTATGGAACGATCATCTTAATATAACCCAGAATGAAATTTTTTTCTTCTGCAAAACATCACATTTGACTCATCATGAGTTTGAGATCTGAAGTACCTCTGAGATCTTTCCTGCTGAACTGTTGCCCAACCACAAATATTCTCCACTCTGTATCTGTATTTCAGTTCTTCTGTACTGGAGTTTATCTTACCTTACAAAAGACATTAAAAATAATAAGCATTCTGTCTATGCAGTTCCCAGAGCTTCACTTAATTGCAAAGTAGAGACACAGGGATCTCTGGAGGGCGATTCACCCCAGCTGTCCCAGATGCCTGGATTTCACATGAACTATTGCAAATTGTCTTTCAAGACTGACCTGTTTGACTGTTTCATCTCCCAAGATCACATTGATTTCAGTTCAAGTGCTTGTCAAGCCTCCACCCTGATGTTTTACATGTAGAATATAAATATCCTATTTATAGTGCCTGTCTTCAAATAGCAATAATTACCTTCATTGCTAGGTATGCTTAGAATAGGGTTTCCAATCAGGTGTAGAGAAAGAATATTATGGGTGTTTTGCCTAAATTCTACTTCCCTGATTTTTTTGTAAAAAGTAATGCCAGTGGTAGGACATCTTGCAATGACTATTTCTGCAATCCTGATATACAGGAGGCTGGCATTCATGTCCAAAAAGAAAATTTAAAGGCCTTGACCTTTAAATAAGGACCTTTAAATAAGTTCTTTTTTATATACCTACAGAATTCTCCTTTTAATATTTTAATTATTTTTCTCTGTGTTTTAAAATTATTTTAATTAATGGCTGAAAATTAGCCTCCTTGGTCTTCTAATTCCTGCTTTTACAGTATGCTGAGATTGATTTTTTGAGATTCATACAGTGACCCATGAATTCTCAGAAATAATCACAACTGGTTCACATTGCTCTAGGACAGTTCTTCGAAGTGTACTTAATGGTATGCAACATCTTTAATTTTCTAAACATATTTTTACCTTTCTGTTCCCTCAATTTTAAAAGAACTGTAAGTATCTGATTCATTGTGGGATTAATGCTGACATTATTAGAAATTACTGCAAACAGTGAAAGAACTAACAGTCTTTTCTGTGTATTTTTTTTCTTAGTAAGGAGTGAGTCTTTGTGCTCCTTTGATTTCTAACATGTAGCTGCATTTTGTTCTCATTTTTCATACATTCTTGTGGTAGCTTTTCTAGTTTCATCCATGCTTTTTCTTCTCATCCTTAGTTGCTTTTCCTGGATCTCAGTTTTCTTCTCAGCTTTCTCTGTTCCTTTTCAGTCTCACATCCTTAAAAGGTTCCTAATGGAGCCATATCAACTTTTCACCCCGATCTTGAATTCTTCCCCCTTTCAAGTTCTCTCATTTAGAAATTCCCCGTCTTTTTTTCCCCATTCCTTTTCCTGAAAATATTTTCCAGTTCCTTGAACTTTTGTGTAGCTCATGATCCACTCTTGTGTGACTCCAGCTGGGCTGCTCCATCCAGCTCTGGGGTCCCAGCAAAGGAAGGACATGGACCTGTTGGAGCAAGTCCAAAGAGAAGGCCACCAAGGTCATCAAAGGGATGGAGCACCTTTGCTGTGAGGACAGGCTGAGAGAATTGGGATTGTTCAGCCTGGAAAAGAGTTGAGTGATCCAAAATGATCTAACTGTGTCTTTCCATTTCTTGGAGGGAGCAGACAAGAAAAATGGAGAGGGGCTCTTTACGAGTACCAAGAGTGACAGAACAAGTGGGAATGGCTTCAAACTGAAAGAGAGTAGGTTTTTACGGTGAGGGGGGTGAGGTACTGGAATATGCTGCCCACAGAAGTTGTGGGTTCCCCATCCCCAGAAGTATTTAAGGCCAGGCTGGATAAGAGTTTGAGCCACCTGGTCTAGTGGAAGGTGTTCCTGCTGTAGCAGGGGGATTTGGAACTAGATGATTTTTAAGGTCCCTTTCAACACAAACAATTCTGTGATGCTATGATCCTTACTGTGCTACTGTTCCTGTTGAAGAAAAGTCAATTCTTTCTCTGATCTGCTCTTCTCAGTAACTAAAACAACTTCCCCTTTTCTGCCCTCAAATTATTCTGCAAACATGTATCTTCATTCCACCTGACTTTCAAATAAAGTCACTGATCTCCAGGAGATTCTGCTCTTGGAAAGCTTCAGAACTTTGCTATCCTCTTCCTCCTTACTATCTGTTTATAGTATGTTGTGGTGTTGACATCCCCCCTTTCTGCTTCCTTCCTTTTCATCAAGATATGCAGGAAACACTCAGACCTGTTTCTGGCCTTCTCCTGGATTCCAGAAATTGCTTTTTGCTTGTTCTTTGCATAAAAAAGAATTTCCTTAATTTTTATTTTTTTTTTCTGAGGTTTCTGTACTGATATTGAGATCTTGCTGATTTAGCACACTGTTCCTTCTGATGTATCTATGCAATTTCATTTTCCGTTAGGAAGCTTCAATTTTATTTTTCTCAAGGAGCATTCTGCAAACACAAAACACTTTTTTTCCTGGCAACCAGGTAATTTATTTGGGTACTCAAATACTCAATTCATTATAAAATAAACACAGAGCTGCCTCTTTTTCCAGAAGGATGAAAAGGTATTTTTCTCTTTTTTTATAAAGTGTAGTGTCTGCTACCTATGTTTTTGCTGATCTGCATCTTTCCCTTCCTCTATCCAACTGCACATAGCATATATTCAGTGCTAGTATTTTCTTTTCATTACTCTAGAGCTAGTTTCTTGGTGTCTACAGCACAAGCAAGGGTAAATTTGTAATTGAATGTACAATTGTATTGGCACTACAGAAACTCAGGGATATTTCTTTCTAAAACTTATTTTTGTGGTTTTGTTTCAGTGATAGTAGGGGATGTCCCACTGCTAATTTTCCTTCCATAACCTTAATTCTGGGTTGTATCCTCATCTCCACTGAATTACTGTTACGAGACATAAAATCTTCACATCATATACTATATTAAAAAACGAACCAAACAACAAAAGCCACTACTGTGGAATACTATATGCTTTGTAAAATAATTTTTGCCTGTTGCTATGGGTAGAGGATGCGCAATGAACAGTTGTAAAACAAGTTAGTTTTACATACGCATTTCTGCAGAAATAAATCAGTCACTAGAGAATCATTCTCTTGGAAACCAAACACTGCGGGTGAGCAGGCTTGGGAGTGGGGATAATCAGCCATGGCTACATCTGCACAGCAAGGACCAACAATAGTCTATCCCAGAGCATTGTGTAATACAACAAAATCTCCCCCTTAACCTTGAATCCGTCTTCATTTGAGCTAAGTCCATATCTAGTGCCTTGCTCCCAAACACACAAGTGTTAGTTTATGGAAAAAAAAAAAGTCAAGCTGAGTCCAGCTGACCCCTTTTTGTTTCTCCTTGCACTTGATCCTTTTTTTTTTTTTTTTTTTTTTTTTTTTATAAAAAGTTCAGCATGTTACAAGCGACTCATATGTGAAAGAAATCTGGACATGAGCAGATAGGGATGCAGCACGATCTTTGCTGCCATATAATCTTCCATTGTGCTTCCCATGAGATCAGACTACAGCTACAACACAATAAATAAATAAAGAATTATGAAATACACTCAACCTCTACTGGAATACTCCCTCTCTCCTCTAGGCTACTCCTGTAATATTGGTCAGAAAACACTCAATATCCATGGTAAATCCTTGTCAGTATTTTTGACACCATAGCTCAGATTGTATTTTCTGCTGTGCTAAACAATTTGTTTGCTGACTGTTTATGACTCACTTGTCCTATTCTTTGTTCCACCTTTTTGCCTTTTTCCAGGAGGGCAAAGAGAATAGAGATTGGGGAGCTTCTTGAAGCAATGCCCCTCTCTTTGCCAGCTGTCATATTTGATGTCATGGATTCCTGCCTTCACAAAATGTGTCCACAGGGCTGAAAGACCCTTAAGCTGTCTAGTGTTCTTGTTATGGCCAGTTGAGTAGACCACTGCTTGGTCACATGTTATTCCTCCTGATGAAGAACAGTTGTTAGGACTTTATTTTTTTTTTCCTGATTAATTTTTTTTTGTAGGACCAGAGAGTGTAGCCTGGTGTAGTCATATCTTGTCATCTCACCTTTTGTGTTGGAGCCAGAGATCTTTTCCTACTTCTCAAAAGGGATTTCTGCATTCATTCCAGAGGGCAGCAACCCTGTGTTATACTGAGCATCTTTTACCTCTACTAAAACCTGTCTTTCCAGGCTGCAAATGGGAGATATATCAGAAGAAAATTAAAGTATTAGTTTTGTTTGTTTTGGTTTTTATTATGGTTGTTATCATCACAGTGAAAAAGAAGGCAACATCCTTTGGGATTTTCCTCATGTATAAAATCGAATTAGCAAACAAGGCAAATATGTAGTGTAATGGCAAATTATCAAGGTCTGGACATTCAATCTGGATCAATTCTTAGCACTAATATCCTGTACGTATATATCCAGTAGGATATGGGGATATAGGATAAATGTTCATATATAGAATATATCCTTTGGGTGGATTATACAAATATGTTGATGTGTTTAGGTCCTCTTTGCTGATTTAAGAAGATAGGATTGTTTTGTCTGGTATTCAGAATGCAGCAGTCCATGACACTGAAACACAAAAGAGAGAACAGATCTCTGAGAGCCACTGAATTATTGAATATTTCTACTGTGCCTGGTACAGAAAGTGACATTTACTCAATTTTCCTGCTAGAAAAAACCCTAAAAATTTTCTTTGCAATAATTGAGAAAACTTCAAAAGTTTGAAATCAAAGCTGCTACACTTAGTGCTATTTTAAATTGATTGAACTATATTTTTACTAGAAATATAGCATTTCTAAAAATAAATAAGGGGACATGGAAGCTTTTTTTCCCCCAAACATACTGTATGCTTCCTTTGCCAAATCACATCTAACAGCTGCAGACTTTATAACATTATATAAATGTTCAGACTGGCTATAAAATATTAAATGTAAAATTCCAGTGCATAGAAAAACTGGTATAAAGAACAACAAAACTGAACTGACTAAAGGCTGTTCTTTAATTTACCTTTATTAATTGAAAATTTCATCAGGGAACAGAAAAATTCTGTTTTCATTGCAAGGTGCTGTGGTAAGGGTGGTAGTAGTTCTGGAAGAAAAGTACACCGAGAGCACAATTCCCTCTGGAGATATCTGGCTTGAGAAGAAGACAAAACTATAATTTTACTTTAGCTCATGGCTCCCCCTTAAGTAGGTTGGGAGTTAGGGAATTCTGTAAGAAAAGAAAACCTGGAGAACATTTGCTGTTTTGTTCCAGCTCTGCAGTCCCCCTGGGCTCTGATCTTTGCCAACACCATAACAGATAAGACAGTGGGAAGAGAGAGCCAAGAGTGAATAAGCTCACAGCTTGGGGATACTGCACTAAAGAAGATACATTTTGCAAGGCACACTGCTCTGCCTTTTTTGCATCTATGCTACATTTAACAGCACATGATCTGTTTTCAAGACCGTTTCCTTCTGGAAGTCTTTCTCACAGGCCAGCCCTGGGAGGTGTTAAGTGCCTTGAACTTCCACTGACGTCAGCAGGGGCTGTGGCACCTGGGATGGGCCCCACTGACCTCCCTGTCCGCCCTCCCAGCTGCTCCTGTGACATCTGGACCCTCACAGGATCTGGCTTGTGCTTTACACCCAGCATACCTGCCTCTAAGTGTAGGTGCTCTCTGCTTGTGGTTGCAAACACTGCTGGATCCCTGCTGCTGAGTCCTGCAAATGTCATTTATCTGTAGCTCCAGCAAATGCTATTTATCTGTGGCTCCCATTAAAATCCAGATAGTGTACTACCTGTGACATTTCTGTGCAGTTGCTGGGCTTGCTAAAGTCTCCCACAGGCAAGCCACTGCACATGCCATCCATCTGTCCTTCTGGAGGGATGAAATGGACTTTTCACACCTCCTGTACCCATTGCTAAAGTAACTGAAAGTTAATGACAGTAATCTTGAATGTGTCCTGCAAGCCTTGCTGCCCAGTATAAAGGAGTGGAGGAGGCAAAAAGCAGCCCTTTCCTTGAGAGGGTCGAAATAGGCAGCGATGCCTCCAAGGGAAGGAGCAAGTCCCCAGTACCTTCTTGAAAAGTGACAGTTTATTAGTCAGCCAAGCCTTCATTTGAATTTATTTCACATAACAGTTGGAAACTTTTAATTTTGTTCTAGTATGATTTTAGTGATGGCAGAGCTAAAAGTAACTTTTCAAAATGCCTGGGCAAGAGACCCTGCAGCATGGAGAGAGACTCAGAAAAGACACAGAGCAGAAGGAGAGGGGAGGGAAGAAGGCACAGGAGGGTGCTCCCTTTAGCAGAGAGGGGTGTGTGTTTCACTGTGCTCCAATTGCATTGGCCAGGTGCTCCCAAAGTGTCAGCGGGAAGAAGAGATGTGAGGTGGAGCCCAGAGGACTCCTGTTCAGGAGCTGAGGCATGAGGCTCCCTAAATAAGCAATATAGGGGACTTTTAGTCTCTGGTGAAACTATTGCCATCTTTTCTTATGCCTGACTGGTGATGTTGAGCTACACCCCTGTCTGAAAATCTGCTAAACCCTCGGCAGCCCAGTGACGGCAGGAAATGGAGCTGCTCTGTTTTCTTGGTCCTTGCTTGTGTCTCCTGTCTGGTGATTTCAGCTAAGCTCAGTAGTAAAAGTCATGGAAATTGCATGTCCCTGAATGCCTCCAAGCTTGGACACTGAGCTGGAAGCAGTACAACAAGGAAGGTATAATCATGACTTCCTCAGTAGCAAGTCCTAACTACAAGAAAAGGAAAGGCTCAGGGCTGTTGCCACAGCATCTTGAAAGATGAGAGTTTCTTCAACTGTTAATGATTCAGCTTTTCCAAGCTAAAGTTATGCTTCTATTTGGCCTGCTCCCCCAAGAAAGCCTTGTTTGTTTAAAAATATCGCTCATGAGTGGGGAAGCACTGCTTTCTCAAGTATCCAGATGGTGCAGTTCAGGTCACGTCAGCCAGATGCAGAGACTCCTGAACTAGCAAAGACCCAAACAGTTCCAGCCCATAGGCTCAATAGAGACTTATAAGCTGGAGTGTGGGATAATTTAATCATGTTCACTTGGGTCTTCATTTGAGCTACGTAACATCTCAGCTAGGCTTGCATTTCTTGGGCACAGCATTGTGCAAGTGGGAGTATCCTGCACTTGGAGTAAAAATGGTTTATGTCTGGTGGGCTTCTGAGTCTTCACTACACACCACCCCACTCATGGTTCTGGCATCAGCATGAATGGAACAAATTGGGTTTATCTCCTGCTGCCTTTCTTCTCCTGGGCTCCTGGGGATGCAGCTGGATCAGTGGGTATTACAGAGCATACCCTGGGTATAATTTATAGGTTATTTTTCTCTGTCTGATAGCAGTCTTAGAGTAGTCTTAAGGTCTCTTCTACATCCCACTTCTCCCCATTCTTCTACGCTCAGTGTTAGCATCTTCCTTCGTCTCATGTCCTAACTCTTTCCATCTTTCCGTTCAAACTGTCTTTCCTTCTCCCTTTCCTCCCAAGTTAAGGTTTTGGTACTGACAAAGTGGATGACTGCATTTGGGCTCCTTTAGCAGTTAATAGAAGAAAAGTAGGACTTTTAGTGTGGGGCTTATCACACCTTCCTTCAGTTGTTTGCAATAGAATGAGATTAGTTGTGCCTTGGACTCTATGTTTGCTGAGCTAAATCTCAACCCTGTCATCTAATTCTGCCTCCTTGGCCTTCACTGGGGCTCTGCATTCTCAGCTACCAATTCCTCAGGCTATTGCATAAACTCCTCCCCAGATCTTCTCTGTAGGCTACCCAAAGCCCATTGCTCATTCTCAATTTTCCATTTTCCTCTGTACTAAACTCTTCTTTTAATTTCCCTGTAACCTCCTGCCCCACAGGCTCCTTTCTAAACACACTTCTTATTACCTTGACTCAGGAAGTCTGACTATAGTCCATAGCCCTTCCCTGCCCTCTTCTGCTCTTTAAACATTCAGTTCTTCAAAACTCTTTCCTTGGGGAGCCCTTGAGCATCTGAACTGGTTTTTAACTTTCTTCAACATTTTGCTGTTGTTGATAGCCTCTCTTGATGTATGCTCCTCTTTGTCTTCCATCACTCACATCTTGGTTCTTTTCCATCTTCAAAGTACTTGATCTTTATTCTACTTATTTCTCTTGAAACTTCTTGGAAGATATTGTCAAATTCTTATCCTACACTGCTCTTTTCCTTTCTCCTGTCAAGAAGACATCCTTGGAAACTCCTGGGATGCAGCAGAACTCTATTGTCAGAGCAGCTTTAAAACTTGTCTCTCTGATGAGGATCCATGTCCTGTGATTTGATCTGTCATCTCATTCACTTCTGGTGTAGTCAGGGGTTGTCCATTGCCTCAAGCACAACTTGCTGTCTCAGACTTCACCTCATTACCACTGACAGCAGCTCACACCTTTTTCTGCCACTCAGGTGTCTCCTTCATGAATGTTTCTGCTTCTTCCTCCACAGCATTTGCCAAATGTACTCCCCAGTCTGTGTATCAACAGAGCACTGTGCTAATGAGATATGTGAGCTGTCATGAGGAAATGTGTCAGTTAACTCATGATGTAGAAAACATAATATATAGAAAGATGGTAGTAGTCAAAGGCAATAAAACAGATCCCCAAAATTTTCTGTGATACACACAGACAGAGACAGCACTGAATACTCCCCCCACAAAAGGATGTAATTTGTAATTAACTTATATTGCTAAAAAATATTCATATTTTCACAGTGTTAGAGGCTACACTAAGCTGCTTATATGATAGACCTGTGTGTTCACAGAAATATTTATATTGAATTTGGCAGTGAGACAGATCCTGAATTTTAGCTAGACTTTGGAGGTCTGTAATTTTTCAAGGATTTGTCATATGAATGTGTTGACAACCTTAGCTGCTATTCTTCTTCAGCATCCCTCAGAAAAATCCACGTGGAATTTCCTGGGCTGATATGCATCACACATTTCTCTTTGCTTAAGATTGAAGTCTGTGCCAGGCAGGACAGATGTTAGTTTCCTAAACAAGTGGCAAAAGAACCCATATACATTTCACAGCCTGAAGCCTCAAAGCATATAGATCTAAAATAGTGCTTCTTTACTTCAAAAAAAACCAGTTTTATGTTCCAAAGTTGCTCCAGTCCTGGATAAAACTAATGCTTTTTTCCAGTCATTTCAGTTGTGCCTTTATTTAACCATGCATGCTTTTTTTCCTTCCTGTCCTCTTGTCTCTCCAGAACTGTGCTCAGTGGTAGTTTACTGATTTTAAAAAACTGAACACTCTCTTTTGCTGATGTATGAAAACCAACTGGACACATTTCAGTAGAATGGAGATCTTAGGTCAGATTTTTATGTAACATGTTTACATCGTTAACAGCACAGTCAGAATCTCCAAAAGGGCAACTGGAAAGAGGAAAAGGGTCTCATGACCTTCAAATGGATCTCAGCTTATCCACACTCCATAACCCTCTGTGGCCCCTAGCTGCAAAATTATGTGTCCTGCAGGTGGAAAAGGAAATTTCCAAACCTCATAGAACATCAAATAAATTTATGTTTAAGAGATTCAAGGACCTCTTATTTTACCTAAATTGTTTTCTGATTTTTATTTTCTGGCCTTGAAATAACACTGGTTTTTGCTTTGCTTGAGAAGGAAAAAATTCTTAACATGCATGTGACTCAGAAGAAAACCTGTTTGTTTTCTGCAATAAGTAAATGATGAATCATTGGTGGTTTACCACATTTATTTCACTGCACATGAGATGTGCAGTTAAATTTGGTAAATCTTAGTACCTCAAGCCTGATTCTGCCGCCCTTGCTTGTTCTGGAGCACACAGAGAAGCTGTCTGCAGGAAAGAACTCTAACTGGCAAGCTAGGAAGCCAAAGCCAGCAGGTGCCCTCTGATGCCATAGAGCAGGGATCTGAATTTGTCTCCCCAGGAAGAATAACCTTGAATTAACAATGCAATCTGACAGCTTCAAGAAGGGCTGGAAATAAGAGTGTATTTCAGAAACTGAATTAAGCTAACTTCCCTGTGCTCCTCTCGAAGGGAGCAGAGATTGAGAACAAATGGGCTGGGAAAGCCTATGCATCTCAGGGTGCAGTAATCCAGGTGTAATTAGGTGACTCTCTGGCCATTGGCTACCCTGGATCACAGGAAGCCACCGATTCCTCCTGCTGGGGCCACACCCGCGCCTGGTAACGTCAGATGCTTCCTCTTCATTTCAAAAATGACTTTTCAAAGTGCTTGTACTTTGATATACTGTAGGGAACAGGCCTATATAGGCAAAAGATGGACCAGATGACTGCATCATCCCTTTTTATCACAGATTCCTACAATTCTTTCTCTACGTCCTTCTGTCAGTCCTGCCACTGCCAAACTGAGACATAAAAGTAGCACCTCACAAAGCATTCAGACATACTGGATCAACACTTGCATACAATATACCACAGAATCTCATAACTAATGATAAATATCATAAGAGTAGTCTGTTTGGAAAAAACCACAAACATTTTTGTTTTGATACAGTGCCAGAGAGTAAAAGCTCTCAGTAGGCAGGAATCCTGGCACGTGGGTTTCGTGAATGATTGATATTCAACTCAGGCAGTGGATGAATGGAGTTGGATGAACAAAGAATCAAACCATGTTGTGATTCCTCCCTTGAAATGAAACTCAGGACATCCAGGAGAACACATTCTAGCTATTTTTCATGCTGTATGTTTTTGGTAACTAGTGAGGTCCAGATCATCAAAAGAACAGATATATAATCAGAAGATATTATCAGAAGATAATTATGATGCTATATTGAATTTGAAAGAAAACTCTATGAGAAATGTTGTGGTCAGGTCAGGATCAGAATCCATGCTCTGGAATGTTTAACCTAATTAAATTGATGATTTTTGAATCAGCCATTTCATGAGTAATGAGAATGATGCAGCTGATGAAGGATAAAATGAAGAGAAGAATTTTTCAAGTAAACTGGTAAATGGAGAATAGATTTTAGACTGTTAAAATAATGATAGTAAAGAGGATGAAATTCATTGCTATCTGGTTGCTAATCATTATGCCATATGCTAGCAAACCTTCAGAGTTTATACATTTGCTTCAAAATGTTTTACCTGGATAAATGTATTTAAAGGTTTAATGTATAAGATTTAGTGCCCTACAAATCTTCATAGCAGTTGACAGCTTCCTTGCCTTTCGAAGAGATGAGCTTGGAAGATGGAAAATAAAGGTCTCCCTAGGGAGAGCAGATGGGGTGAGAATGATGAGGGAAAAGGATTTATCATGAGATGATTTGAGCTGAGATTTAGAGTGAAAATTACCAAACAAGATAGGGACTTAGGGATGTCACTTCTACAAACCAGGACTATCAATAAGGACTTAAACACCAGATTCCAGCAAGAAAGAAAGAAAACTGAAGTCTTGGCTGTAGAAAAGTGCTCTGGACTTTGACTTCCTTTACCATACATGCAAATGTATTTCATTGGGGAAGGGCGTGAGGAGCTGGATGAGAGAAGTTAAGAAAGTATAATGTTCTGAGAAACCTAAAAAGGTGAGTACAAGCACTTTGTCTTTTAGAAAAACTCATCCAGTGAGTAACTGAAACACAAAACACTCCTCAGACCACTTTCTGATCTTTTCTCAGGCTATACTTTGGGCTCAGAGAACATCTCCATCTATGCTAGCAATCAAGTAGTCACAGCTGCTGCACTGGTTTCTCTCGTGGTTAATCTCCTCCCTTGCCCCCAGCTCTAGCCCTACAGTGAAGTCATTGTGCTAAACCCCTGACATCCCAATGGCTTCCATAGCAACAGAGCACCGTGTCCTAAACACAAGATTAGGCGCAGAGCCTGAGCAGAGGAGGAAATTGGGATGTGGGGTGGAGGCTGTGGCGGGACACACGCGACACACCTGCGGCCGCGCCATGGCCAGGGAAGGGTGAGGCACGGCAGTAAAAGCTGGAGAGCTGAGAGCCGAGCTGGTGATCCTGTTTGTGGCACTCCAGAGAGGCATTGCTGGAGCCCTGTTATCCTTCACTGCTGAAGGCAATTTGTGTCTGGCTTCCTTCTGCCAAAGGCTGCATACTTGAGCTGTCTGTGCTATCCCTCAGCAGCCCACTGAGGCTTGAGCACGGACAAAAGCAGCACCAGAGCTAAGCAGGACTATAATGCTTCCTGTGCTCAATGTGTTTCAGCCAAATTCATGGTTCCTTGTAATCTAAGATGATCATACAGTAATTTAGACCCCCTTGAACTCATATTCCCTCATGCAGTTAGATTTCCCGAAGATAAAGCCCTGTTGACATGGGAAAGTTTTACCAGTTACATAGACAAAGTTAAGCTGGTATAACCACACCCGAGCATGTGGAGACTCCTTTGGGTGTAAAAGTGACCTTTTCAGTACAGCCTGCACTTCTACTTGTGCTAGACCAGAAAATTCACATTGATATTTCACTGGAGGAGTACCCTAATATCAGAGCATAGACACTTTCACCGAGTTGGTAAAGTTAGGAGCCCAGATGGCCCAGAAAGTTCCTGAGGGGCAGGTGTGTGCCTCTGGGAGGTGATTCACAGCTTCAGATTTTTGACCCTAACCACTGTTGCCAAATGAGTGTGCTCTGAATTTCTTACCATTGTTTACTACGTATCACCTTTTTCATTAGCCATGTAATTAGTTTCCCTAGTCTAATTTTAACAGAAAATAGGTGGCAAAAGAAATAGATGGTCCATCTTTTCAAACTTGACCTACATAAATCAATTTAGCCTTAGCAGGAAACTCTTTGTGAGGGTAAATTTTCTTAGGGGGAGCTGAAAGCATATTCTTGAAACAAAGGGTCCCTGTCCAATATTTTGTCTTTTCACAAGGAGGAGAGGTCAACTACTGAAAGAATAAAATCTGCCAGTTTTTTTTTTTTTTAATATGGACAAAAATATGTATTCTCTTTTGGCTGAACTCTTGGAAATCCTTGATGGTTTTTGGCTAAGAAGTTTTGAAAGAATATTTTGCTAAAGGCAGCTCAAAATTCAGTGTGAAGCAACTAAAGTGGCTTGATTTAATAATTTTCTGAGGTACTGAAAACACTTATGGTGGGGAAGTTGCTGGAAAAAAAATTATCATTGGTACTATTGGTGGTTGAAAATGTAAATTCTTGAAGTTGGATATAAGAGATTTCAGTTTATAGACATGGACACTTACTGTTCAGATACAGCTCTAATCTGCCTGGAATCTCAGAGTTTCTGGCCTCTGTCATACCTTGTGATAGTCACGATAAATAGTCCACTGATTACTGGTGCTTTTGTTGGACTTATTTCATGGATTGTTTTCTTTTTCTTGTACTGCACAGGCAACTCAGTGGGAGTCTGCAGCTTAATTAGTTTCCCTATCTTGATCCGAAATCAAGGGCAGATGCAGTTAGCCTAACTCAGACATCTAACTTATTCCTATATTTTATGAATCTGATGAAGTAGCTCTCCTAAAGCAAATGTGCCACTTGCTGTTGCAGTCAACAGAAAACTACAGGTGACTTTGAAGGTTTCCAGAAGAGAGTCTGTCTAAGTGGTCCGACCGCTTCTCTCTGCAGCCCTTCAAAGACACCTGTGTTTCTCCTTCTGACTGTAAAGGGAATTTAAGCACTTAACTCGCTAGGTGCCTAAAATTTAGGTGGCAAGTGAGTGCTTGAGTAAAGCCAATACAATTCTATTTCAGATTTATGGACTTTCACACTAAGAATGCATATGTATGTGCATATATATATATATATATATATATATATATAAAATATATATATCTCATACCTTTATCCAAGCTGGCATGCTTCTTTTGAGATATTTTTATTTATAAATATAAAAAGTTTATATGGAAAGCTGCCAGGTAACATTGGTTTTGTATTTCTGATTTCAATTTGACACAGTTTGCAAATGCCTTGCCTCCCAGAAACACAAGCTTTCTTACCCCTTATTAAGTTCACTGATCTGGCCTCTCTGTGTGTCTGGTTTGCATTCTTTTTTTAGCCATCAGAAACTTACTGCCAAAAAGTAGCACATTTAAAACTGCACAATTTACAGAATCAACAGTAGATGATTCATTGGTTGAGCTTTAACTTGAGCACTCAGCAAGAAAATACTGTGCATGGACCTTTGTGGTGAGGGCAGCAGAAGCAATGTTTTCCTTTTGTTAGCAATCACTTACTGTAAATTGTAGCTTTCAAGTCTTGGAGGCACTGTGAAAGGTGTTTCCCCCCCACTGTCCATGTGTGGTAAAGATGTACTGTAAAATCCACTCTTTATGTTTAAACCACCCTTTTTGCCTTCCAGTGAACATAAGCCAAAAAAAAAAAAATTGTGACTATTTCTTAAACCCAAATGTTTTGCGTGGAACTTTTTCTGAAATTAAGCTGCTACTTAAACTGGGTAGCAAATATTGGTTCTAGACAGCTATGGAAGCAAAACGAACTTGATTTCATCATTTAAGCTCACCACAACACTTTAAATGGTTCCTTCTGTCATGTGGAATGGAAAGAAACCATTTTAAACTAGCATGTATTTATTCTGAAGCACTAAAAAAATCAAAACTTAAGAAAAAATAAAAGAGAAGCTGTTCAGAAAATGTAAACACACAATATATATTTCACATGCTTTTCTGTTGAGACCCACAACCTGAATCCTTCTGGCTAATTTTGTTAATTAAATATCACATTACATTCTTCATCTGATAGTGTCCGACTTGTATATTCTGGCAGAAATCTAAATGTTGAACTCTTCTTAGTGTAAGAAGACACATCTCAAACTGAATTTCGGTTCCTTGTTTATCCAAGCACTAGTTATGTGTTTGGTTTTAAAGAATATAAATGACCCATTGAAACTGATGTTCTGTGAGAGTTCCACACCAGACAAATGACCAGATCTGACTTTGGCTGTGGCTGTGCAGCTTGACAGAAGTTAATGGTACTGCTGAGATATAACTGAGGGCAGAATTTGGCCCTGGTCCCATGCTTGTCATAACTTACCATACTAAACTGAATGTGAAAAGTTTTGTACAAGGAACTCCATGCAGAGCTCCAATGATTAATGGGATCTGGATACAGAAATTCCTGTGGGCTACAACTGAAAATTCATTCCTCTATTTTGATGGCTGTTCATTTTAATAGAGGACTTTGATATCACATTGTGCCGACAACTGTGGAATAGTCTGGCTACTTATATTTATCGCTGAACTTCCAGGGGCTCTTGAAACCCTTATGGAAGCTAGGCATTGCATGACATTCCAAAGTACCCAGAAGTTTAAAGCTGCTGTTTTCTCCTTCCCTTGAATTTTGACAAGTCCTGAGAGATATTATTTAAGCTTCTCTAGGGAGTATCAATACATTTGAAAGGAAGGTAACAAAGCTAATTTTGTTTATATGTGTACCAGTACAGCCATAGCAGAGAGTTAGAAAGATTTTCCTTAAAAAAAGTAATGAAACTTCCACAGATACATAACCAGGCTCCATTATATTGAGAAAGGTAAACTGCAGAGAGTTCTGTTTCTCAGATGGGATGCTTTATTGAAGAGAGCATGGCATTATCCCAATGGGACACTTGAATCTATTTCAGATATTATGAGCTGCTAATTTGCTGTTATAACAGTCCCAAAGGTGTTCCTTCAGCCTGAGCTGGCAGCAACAAGGGTATGAGCTGCAAATATTAATGAAGATAATTTTAGCTGCTCTCCACATCCCTGCTCTCCAGACTCCTGCTCTCTTTTACCTTTAAAATATTTATTTTAAATTCTGAGGTGCATTTCTCCAGCAAAAGACATTCTTAGTATAAAGAAGGTCTGAGTATTGCTAAGCCTGCTTGACAGAGTTGTTCTGAGCTGGCAGAGAAGTCATAGCAGAAAATGTGGTCTTTGATCCTTGAATTCTGTGATTACATTTATAATTCCACAGGTGACCCAACCATGGGTGGATGTTTAAGAATGATGTGAGTAAAGGGGAGGGAAGGATGGCAGATTCAGCATGTGTGATTTCAGCTGCTTGAAGATGATACTGTTTTTATGGCACTGTTACCTGCAGGTCTTGCTCCAGGAGACTCTTCTGGACGAACTGAAAAAAGAATATCTTGGATACACATGGAGCAGCAACAAAGTGCTGCACGTGGTTTCCTCTGGTCACCTCCATTTTCTGCTGCTGTGGAGAAGATGGGAAGGGGAAGGGAGGAAGAGGGAAGTGTTTTCTTTTTCTAGATGCCTAATACAAAGCCCAGCAGTAGACACCACTAGGCAAAAGCAAACCATGGTTTGTACTGATGCAGTTTAGGAGAAAGAAGCTGCTCTGGTGCATTTGCAAACTGTTGGGCTTTTTGCCTGTATGTGCTGTGCCTTTTCATAACACAACTACTGAGCTCTGAGCTCGGGTGGAGATTTGTCCAATCTCTGGCCAAGCAACTCCTCTGGAACAGAAGGGCTGGGGAAGTGAATATGACTGAAATGGAGAAGGCAGTCATCTTCACATAAAATTCTGAGCTTGTCAATACCAGAAGAGAAACAAAGTTGTAAAACTTGTTGGCAGGAGTGCAACTCAAGTGAAAAATCAGTGCAGGATTACCAGCTGAATTGCACTCTTTAACTTTGTGAGTCAGTTTCTGTTCTCATAGGATGCAAATCTGGACTAGCTCTCCTAACTCCAGGAAAGTATTTCAGGATTTATATGTTCTAAGTGGAGCTGAATTTGGCCCTCTGTTGTTCAGACTGGAGTTATACTGCCGCTCCACAAACTTCAGTATTTTTAGCAGCAGTTGTCACATCTAATCAAACACAAAATTTAGCAGGATGAAGTGAGAAAAGTGCATGGTTCAGGAGATTTAAAGCCAAAATTCCAAACATTTTATACAATCTCTAACTAACAAATAAGTAAAGAAGTTTGTATATGTATACATGTATTTAAGAGTTATTTACTGGTATGTTTCTGCTCTTAGCAACATTACACTTTTGAAATCTCTAGCAGATGCATCCTATCCAGAGACTAGTTTATGAAAAACATCCAAAAGTCCAAGCACCAAACCTTTAACAGCGATATAGTATCTTAAAAGTGAACCATTTACAATGTTAATTGATAAACTAACCGCATTCATTTAGGAAGAGAGCAGAGACAATAATATATAATCTATTTTCTGATGCAGATTCCAAGTCACAAATGCTCACAAGTTTTTAAAAGTATCTAGGAAGCAAGATTGGTCCATATAAATAAAAAACATATAAATTGGCTGATAAAAGAGTTAGAAATAGAGATAACAATATCAATTCATAAGCAGAACCATGTGTACACACAGGGAAACAAATTTGGTTCAGTAGGCTTTTCCTTACTGTCTGTTCATTACTGATTACTCCCTCATCTTTATCTTTTAATTCCCCATATAAAATCTTTTCAATTCATCATCAGCAATGGACATCAGCTGACATATGTCTGCCTAGTTCTATCTGGCCTGAGGCAGTATCACAGCTGGAGGTATTTCATGGAAAAAATAACCTATCCGGAGCGTATTGTCAGTTATTCAAATGATATAATGTCAGTAATCTTGAAGAACTGATTTTGTGGAGTTGGTGTATTATTTTTCCATAGTTTCAAGGGAAATGATTGGAACAAAAAAGGAGGTATCAAAGAGGTGAAATATTTGAGATTCTTGAGTGCTCAGTGAGCATCCTGAAAAAAAAGCAGTGAGTGCATCCTCCTCTACTCATTCTTTTACTGTGTGATTATCTGGAAATTTATCTGTAGAGTTTGGTTACTATTGTGAGAGTGATTTGTCAAGAAGAAATTATTAAATCTGTGTTGGGAATAATGTCATGGGAGTGAGACTGTGAACTTGCCATCCAGTTGTTTGAGAAAGACCTCAAGTTTTGCAATTCCAAAGCAAAGAAGAAATATCTCTGAAAGGAGACTGAGGTTTCAAGTTAATAGTTAATTATTTTAGAACTAATCGCAGTTGGAGACACTCAGGAAGGCAAATTAAAAAGCTGTTTTTATTCTTTTCTTGGGTTATTTTGAAGTTCTCAAGGTTTCCAATTTCTTTCTAAAATGGCTGCACATGTGCAGTTGCAGCTTTTCCGTGTGTACCACCCCCACCCTTACGTGGTCCCACTGGTATTTCCAACTGAGGTTGTACAGCCTGACTCACTCTGCACATGTTAAAAGGAGTCATGCTGCTGACTTCAGTGGCTTTTTGAGAAGCCTTGAGGATCCAAATGAGTTCTGCCTTTTCTCCATTTCATTTTGTACTGGTGCTTGAGAGGCAGAAATGTGGAACAAGATAGTCCATTTGGCTGCACATTTGCTGAGTTTAAATGAGGTGGGTGAGCAAGGTTTAGCATGTGTTTGAATAACAAAAACTTGCAAACAGGCAGTTTCTGTGGGAAAAATCCCTCACAGCAGCAGGAAAAGCTTTTGCTGTAAAATTTTACCTGATAGTTCATTTTTTTAATCCTCTAAACATCATGGAAAGAATAAAAGTCTACTGGTAGGATTGGGGTTAGGGACTGCCTCAGCAGTACCTTATTGCCACTGTAATCCTAATAGGGGAGAAAAAAGAAAAAGTGTGGAGAAGGGTGGGTGAAACATGGCACATATGTTATTAGAGAAATGCAGGATCTGAGAAAAATAGCTTTCAAGAGGATTTACTTGGCTATGTGTCAGGCTGGGGAGTATTTCTCTGCTTGAGGTGAGACAGATCACTGTGAGAACAGAGACTGGCTTGACAGTCCCAGGGTCAACTTGCTTGGTGACAGAGAGGAGGGAGCACTGCCATCCTTGTGTCATTTTTCCATGCTTATCATCAAGTCTTCAGGCTCCAGGGGAGCCTCAAACCATCTCAGGGTGGATTCAGAGTATTGATAATATTTAGGCTTTGCTTTCCCATTCCTTCACTTCACACTTGCCTGATTTTCCGCTGTGGAAGTGCACGGATGTTTACACAAAACACATACACTTGTGATGTCCCCTGCCACGCATCTCACACCTCCCTCTCCCCAGGACACAGCCTGTGTCCCCTCTCTTAGAAGTCACAGATCTGGCCCAAGAGCTCTTTCCCCCAAAACTCCAATTTCTCACTGCAGCCCTGGCAGACAGCCCCTTCCACATCTGCTTCTCTCATCCCCCACCTGGACATCCCGGTTTTGGCCCGCTCCAGGGACCTGTAACCTGGGGCTTTGTTCCCTCTCTGCCCTCTCCCTTACCTCTGCTGCTTTTCCAAAGCGCATTCATTTGATACCTTTGGCTGTCACTTGGAGTCCTAGAGCTGCCAGCACCAATTGCCATTTTGCTAGCCTTAAGGGCACCTTTGTGAACATATGCCAATACCATTGGATGCTTCTTCAGCAGTAGGACTTTTAACTGTACTTTGCAGGAGGTGCCTTTTGAATCCCATCTCTGTAGAGACCCTGCTCCTTTGCTGGCCCACCTCCCTACAGCATTTGTAAAAAGATTGTTGTTAATATATTGGGTAATTTATTTTCCTTGCGTGTTTCGAGTTTTCTTACCCCCATATATATCTCCTGGACAGGTTCTGTCAGGTTTCTTTGGATGTCCTGTTATCTGAGATCATTGTTGTACAGCATGGCCTGCAATGCATGAAATCAGAGCAAGCTGCACGCTCGCGCCGTGCAGCATGGCTAATCATTCTCAAATGCTATCCTCAGTTATCTTGGAAGAGTTAAAAAAAAAAAGAAAAATACTGAAGCAGTCTGTGGCTGATTTAATCTTTAAAATCAGGAGAGACTTTGCAGTGATTAAAGAGCTATTTCCTGACTACATATTGATATGAGTTGCTTCCAAGTCAAATATGAGGGAGACTGACAGGCATTCAGTCTTGGTCTGATTGGCAGGTCCCAGCCCCATGAACAGTGAGCTGTTTCCTGCTCTTGTTTAAAGGTGTTCTGGGGTGGTCTGTATTTAATACACAGCCATCTCAAGTAATGGCCCTGGTATTTTCTATTGTAATTGACAAAACTGCACACTTTAATTTTCAGCATCCATAAGGACAGGTGGAAAGTTTTCAAAAACTGAAGATTTCATGTTGTTTTCCAATAGCTTGCAGAAGCCAGTCACTTTGGGAGCAATTCTATGTTCCGAGAAATGCCAAGAAAAAAATGTGTGCTGAAGGATTTCTCTAACATTACTGAGGAGCAGTGAGTTCTTTTTAACATAAATCAGCAAGGCAAAGAATTGCAGGCATGAACAACAACAGTTTTGTGGGACACTGATCTTTGAAATCTGGAAAGCACCTTTAGAAGCCCTTGATCAGCATGGAGAAGATGCTCAGGAAAAGGAGGTTTGGTCCAAATATTTCTGCAGGGCTACTGAATGATTATGGCTTTGTTATTTCATTTCTCCAAGGAGAAGTTGCTTCATCTGAAGAAAGGGAGGCTGAGATAGCCACCTTCTCCATGAAGGATTTTGGCATATACTTCAAGTTTGTGAAAGATATCTTGCAATATGGTGCCCAAAGTAACAGGAAACTTGACTCAATGATTCAGCGCTCTCTTCCAGTTCTGCATTCCTGAGGATGCAGAAAGGTCTGTGTGAACTCAGTGTTTTTGTTAAGGATGCCCTGAATTATGAGTTTACAATAGATAATCATGTACAAATGGCCTTCCATTTTTAGCTTCCCCTCTCTTCAGAGGGTTCCTCCCTGCATGGACGTAGTTTTCCCTGTAACTTCAGTGTGGCTTTAGGCAGAGACAGAGTACGTGCAGCTCTGGGAGACTTAGTGCTGAAACCTCATCGGTTGCAATTGTTCACACAGTCCCGTTCTTTCTCAGAAATCAAGTCACTCCTACTCCGATTCCTGTATCTCATATCATCTCCCTTCAGAGATCCCCAGCCTATCCTAACAAATCATTACATTCACAAAAATATCCAGCAAACTCAGGCAAAACATCATCAGAGATTTAGTCTTGCTTTTTTTTTCCTCTCATCTCATCCAGATCTGATACCAGAGACAAAAAGGAATTTTGCTGTCCTGATCATTTTCTTGCAGTTATTTACATTTTGTTTTATTGCTAACAGCTAATCAATTCAAACAAAAACAAATACTTCTCCAACCTCAAATGCGAACAGCTTGTTTGTGCTTTTTTTATATGAAGGATAGCTGATAGTTATAATTCCAGGCAAAAAAACCCCACCAACTTTTCTGCAAAGAACTAAAAATGTACAAAAAACACAAAAGAGAAAAGGGTTGAGGAACTGAGGAAGGAAAAAAAGGGCTTCAGGGAATCATTGTGCTATTTGCAAAGCAAAATTGCCGTTTCTGTAAACGATTATTTAATTGTTGATATGAATTTAGCATGGTGATAAAACTTTTTCCTGGCTCTGACAGACATTCTCTAGTGGAAAGAAATAAATCTGGGTAGTTTGAATTATGTGCAATTGGATCACTGATTTGCTCCAAGTTCAGCATCAGTTGGATCTCATTGTCTTTTCTGATATATTTCTATATATGAAAATGCAACTTGAAAAGTATTAAAACTGATTAAATGTGACATTGCTCAACATAACGCTAATATAAAAGGCAATTCCAAGCTATGGGACACACCTCTTGAGTGCTTTGCTATTTTCACAGAGGCTGGAAAATGTGTTTTTGTCTCAGGAGAGGTCTTTTGCTACCTACCAGCAATGAAACCCTGCCACAAACCATAATTTGTCCAAGTGCAAGACAAAACCTGAAACGAACTCAGCAGGCAAAAGTGACCTGAGTTATCACACAAAGTGTTGAGCTTTCTTGATATGTTTGTGAAAATATAAAATTCTGAGATTTATAATAAGCCGAATGCAGATGACCAGCCTTTGATTGAAGTAGGAATGCATGAGCAGCAGTGCTCATACGACTAGGAAGCACCAGCTAAGTGTCTGGTATGCAAGTTGGAGTAAAGAGGATAAAACTTTTATTAGAAAATTGAAGTATTTAAATAGAATGTATTGTTTACATTCATCTTGGAGAAGAGCCACAGAGATGTCACTTTACCCAGCTTAGAGCTGTGATGAATATGAACATGGAGGTAAGGAGCAAAGTCCGAGTTTTCCTGGAGCATGAGGTAGAAACCCCCTGGTTTCTGTGGGATAGGACTTCTTGATCTTCTCTTGTTTTCCTCTCCTCTGTCCTAGCCATTACTATTTCTTCCTCATTTGGTTCAGCAGATGTTGCTTGCCTTATGCAAGAAATGTTGTCTTAAAAAAATTTCAGAGGAAAGTTCACCCTGTGGCTTGTTACTGCCATTATTTATTTTGAGCAAGATCCAAGATTATAAGGCACATGGACAATCAGGCTATGGATAAAATGATTAGGATAGGGCTGACTCAGACCTGTTAGTCTGGCAAGGACTCAACAGTGTATATTCCAGAAAGTGAACTCCCTAAGAGTAATTTGCCTTATCAGAAGCTTTTACAATTCTGTGTGAGATGATAGTGGATGGAAATAATCCTGCTTGAATCAAGGATGTATTTTTTTCCCCCTTCTTTTTTATTTCTAGAGATGAGAACTGTACTCATATCTACACATAATGCTTTTATTTCTATTCTATCCTATATTTGTATCCTGCACGTCTCTTGCTAGAAGAGCTGCATCAACAATACACATGAGCCTAGCAGAAAATCTGTCACTGCTGTTCTGAATTCCTTCTTACAAAGATGTGTGAAAAGATGTTACAATCTTATTTCTTCAGCTAGCTATCCCTCAGTTCTTTTCAGTTCTCATTGCTTTGTCATTTGGTTCAGGAAAAGAGAAGAGCTGAAGTTAAATTCTGTAAGAATAATCTGAGTTTAGTGAATTCAGCATGAACTGAATACATAATATATACAAAACTGTTAACCTGCTAAAGAACAGCTCCTTTTGTTTTGCGATTCATTCCAACAAGTTAATGGAAGTTGCAGACAGTGTGCAACAAAATAAATGCATATCAAAAAACTTAATTTATGTTTATGCTGTTAAGTGCTTCCTTGCACCATTGAAAGAGACTTTCTAAGTAAGAAAAAGAAACTGAAAAAACAATTAAAGCTGAGGAGGGCTACTTTATTATCTATGTCTACTTTCTCTGGGCTACATCCAGGAATGAAATTATTATTTATCCTCAACAATATATCACAGTAAAAAAAAAATAAAACCAAAAAAACCACAAACAAAACCAAAACAAAAAACACCCACAGAAACCTACCATGCTTTTTTTCCCAGAAGGATTTAACAGTGACATAGCTATCTTGAAGCAAAAAGAAAAATTATATTAAAGCCTTGCATTACTTAATTTACCAGGGCAGTCAATTTTGCCTTAAATTGCTCATAAAAAATTGTGCAAGGAGTGTTTAAAAAGGCAATTAAAAAAAAATCATGTGATGGGAGTAGTCTTCGTGGCACTTCAATGATGAGGACGCTTCATCACATTTTTAACAGACATTTTTGCTGAAATTGCTTTGAAACAGTTGTCTATTTCCTTATTATGAAAATAAAATTCTCTTGAAGCCCACAAATGTAATTTTAAATATTGCAGCATATTACAATTGTTTCTAGTAAGTATTGAGTGAATAAAAAATGTTCAGCATTTGGAAAAATAAATTAGAAAAAAAATCTTAAATCTGGATGGGAAAATGAGATTTTTGTTAGCTTTTAAAAAATGCAAGAATAAACTGGGTTTTAATAAAATCACTATCCTTCTCATAAGTACCTGCAACTCTGTTTTTTAAAGGGGAAAATTAATTTAAACTGTAGGAAAAAAAAAAATCCTTTCTTGATTATTTAATGTATACCGAATGAATAAAGCATAAAGAAGTACGTGGCTCTTCTGTTACTGGGAATTTCATATATCCTTATCAGAATAATTTGGTTTTAGAAGTAGAGCCATACTCTCTTCTTTGTCCTGAGGACTTTTCTACTCAAAACCAGATGGACATTAGAAAGAAGCACTTGAGCAAGAGAGGTCTATGAGTTTCTAGGAGTGCTCTGCAGAAGGAAAGCTCTGCTCAGAGAGGAAGAACATGTCCCTCTGCATCCTTAGCAGAGAAGGCAGTGGCTGGCAGGGAATCACCTCTCTGGCCACCCCTTGGCACATCCCATAGAGCGCTTCAAGCTGGCCAGGCTGCATCCCTCCAGGACACCAGCACTGCCTGCAGTCTCAGAGCACAGCAGAGCAATGGGTTTTCTCCTATAAAAGACCTCTAATATTAAAAAAAGAAAGTGGCAGAAAACAGCTTCAACAAGTTAGAGCTGAAAGCAGAGGAGGCGAAAGGATTTTGGGGCTCTTTCAAGTTTTGACATAATATGGACATTTTAATGCACTTAAGAACTCGTATTACTGCACAAAGGACTAAAAAGCCACTCTCTTAAAGCAGACCCAGCAAAATTTTGAGCACATGCTTGAACATGAAATACAAGGAATTATCAGGGAGGGGCTGAGGGCTGGGACTGTTGAGTTTGGAGAAGTGCAGGCTAAGAGGGGATCTTTCCAATATGTATAAATACCTGGTGGGAGAATAAAGAGAGGTGTAGCCAGTTCTCAGCAGTGCTCAGGGAGAGGATGAGAGAGAATATATAGATATACAAGAAACTCTGCTTAAACAGAAGAAAACACCTTTTTATGTTAGGGTGGTCAAGTAATGGAACTGGTTGCCCAGCATGACTGTGGAGTCTCTGTCCTCAGAGAAATCAGAAAAGAAGACATCTAGACATGGCTCTGAGCAGCCCGATATAGTTGATCCTGCTTTGAGCAGAAGGGTTGGGTTAGATGATATCTGGAGGTCCCTTCCGAACACAGTGATTCCATGAGTCTGTGATTCTGTGAGGTAGTGGAGGACTGTTTCAGTGGAAAATTTTCCAAAACTTCCATTCAGAAAAAAACAGGATCAGAGGAGGCACTCTGAGTTGTTAAGCTTCCTCACTTCTCAGAGCTTTTCCTCAGACACCTCTTAATGTGGGCCTATGCTCTGTTTTAAAAGTCAGTTATTATCAAATTTTGCTTTTCCAAAAGTCAGTCTAAAATGAGTTTTGCCATGGTCACTTCCCCCCCTCCCCCCTTTGACTTTTGACAGTCAAAGCTTTACTTGGTAGTTAACAGTCTTTAGTAGACACTGCTCGTTGTGCAGAGGTGTGAAATTCATCTTTACAACAGGTGTCCAGCTGAACCAGGGACCTTCAGTGAGCCCTGCGTTAGGGACCTGCACACCTGCTTGTATCTCCTTACTGACCTCAAGTCATTCCATTTGTCTGCAGGGATGAAACCCCAGTGCAATTCCTGCTCTTCCCTTCCTTTCAAATCCTTAGCTCACAGAAAGGTGCTTTCAAGGTCAGAATAAAAGCAGGAGTTCAGAGGATTTTCGTGTTGTTGAAGTGAGCTACCACTTAGCTGAAATGAACTGCAATTTTTCTTCCATTGTGACAGTGACAGATGGTGTTTAAAACATTAAAAGTGCTTTGTAGTAGGTTATTCAGAATGCAAGTTTAGTGCTGATTGACTTGATTTTGCTCGGGTTGCATTGTATCTACAGTAAGAGCGCTTCAGGAAAACATTTATCTTTGCTGCCATGTAGGAACAATCAATCTAAATAAAGCCTATGAATGCAGATTGAGCCTAAGAATGAGGATCTTTTGCAATGTCAATTTGTCTGACAATGCCAAGAAATGTTTCAATAAAAATGAAAGAATGAATTACATTTGCTCAGTAACAAAATATTTAATAAATTATTACCAGTCTTCAGGTTTTCCTTTCCTTGCATTAAGCACCATTCTCTCAATATGTATCTCAACTATTTCTCTTCCTTTCTCCACTACTCACACTTAGGAAGCTTACAGGGAAGTGAAAGATTGCTTTTACCTGGTTTCACTGCACTGCTTACAATCTGCAAGCAGTATGTACTCGTATGCAGCGCTGCTGAAGGAAATATCCAGAGCTCTCAAAGTCATCTAATAACCCATGTACCTACTACAGGATCTACTACTTCATGCTGATTTATCCATGGAACTTAAAGCTGGGCTGGAAAGACCACCTCTGAGGGGTGAAATGGAGGTTCAGCCTTTCTGACTTACTGCTTAGCCCCACAGCCAGGACAGTTAATGAATGCCAAATGTGGTGTTGTGGAATTAGTCTACCAGGATCTAGCCAAAGACTGCCAATTTGTCTCACATAGGCCAGCAAGTAGCCAGATAACAATCTGAGGTCGTAACTTTGGGGTAAAATACTGGCCACTTCAAAGGCAATAAGATTTGTGGCCGTTGACACTGTGACTGTGATTTCTGCTCTGGTTGCAGATGACTAGTTCAGATCTTAGCTGCCTGCTGATGGATTTAAACTATCTTCCGAGTCTCCTAGACTTTGCCTCTCCTTACGCTCGCTCCCTTCACCTCACTCCTGCAGTTTGTCTTCAGCTTTGGTCATCAGCCACAAGGTTTCTACATAAAAAGCACTAATCTCTTTCCTATCTTTCCCATTCCCAGTGAAAGCTGTTTTCACTCAAGCTGTTGCTGGTGCTCTGGACGACATTGTGCAGCACACGAGCAGGGCTGGCGGGGGGAGCGCCCAGGGAGGCCGGGCTGTCGCAGAGGTTAAGAAAACAGCTTCCAAGGAGCACCCAGCCTCTGCCTTCCCTTCATCTTCTTCTGTTGGTTACTGTGCCTGTGTAAGCATGTGTGTGTACTTGGAGAATATAATTTTCCATGTTCCTGCTAAGTCTTTTACATGTGCCTGCAGACAGATGTGCTACAGCCTGCTCAAGATTTTGTTTTTGTTTTTTTTTTTTTTAAACATGAGTTCTGTGTTTGCAGGTTCTTTCACACATGAATTAACACTATCTGAAATGGCAGGCTCTATGAAGTTTAAATTACTCTATCACTCATGAGGAACCATGTCGTTAGTGTTACCGTTCTCCATTTCATTTAAAAAGTGAGGAAAACACAATTCAAATGGCTGCAGACTCAGCCTAATAAAAATGATATATTAGATGTCAAGCTGCTCCACTCCCACCCAGCCCCTCCTTTCTCCAACCTTCCCTTCTGTTGTTCAAAAAGGAGTCATGCAATAGCTTCCTCACGGCTGTTGCCTTTTGGAAATAGCCAGCTGATTCTAGTAGCTCAGGGATTAGTCTATTTTGCTTGCACTCAGCGAGCAATGCTGTGTAAAAACTTGCCCTACTTTAACAATTTGGCTCTTTATGCTTCACTGGAGTTTACCAGCCCACCTTGGCTGTGGATCAGTTCTGAGATTAACCTCTATGTTCTACCAGCCATCTGAACTGCACAGTCGTTCACAAATCTTGCAGGATGTTTATGTAATTATGTGAAGGTGGTTTTGCAGAATAAGCTGATGAAAGGCAACCAAAATGGAGCTCTTACAGGCTGGTATTTCACACTAGTAATCAGATTAGGTCCAAGCTGAATGCTGCTGGTATTTTACAAGCACCCTCAGAATACAGAAATAATTGCAAATATGATAGGAAATTATCTGAATACTTGAAAGAAATATTAATGGAGTAATTCTTCCAACTGTATTGCATAATAAAACTAATCGGTCCAGTGCCTGCCTCAAGAGCTACTCAGAGTTAGTGAATGGTTCTAAGGAGCATTTTCAGGCACAGGGATTGCAATTTCTGTGCATTTAAAGCGTCACAAGGGACCCTGTGATGGTCTGGGTCGGGGCCAGGTGGCACCCTGCACAATTCCTAGGAACAGCTTGGGATCTTGCACAAGCATTTCCCAGCAGTTTGGCTATGACCACCCTATTTAAGAGAGTATAAAGCTTAGTAATATAGATACAGGCTGTCCTCTGCCAGCTGGCTGCAACACCAGAGAATGGCACTGGGCACATTTAATTTATTAATATCGACATAGCCAAAGAGGCCAGAGGAATTTTGCCATGACTTTGAAAGGAACCAGCATTTGGCTGATGTGCAAACATCACTTCCAATCTGTAGTTCTTAAAGCAATTTACTAAAGGGACTAAGAACTAGTCTCAGTTTACATAGGGAGAGTCAGATTTGGAGAGGCTGAATAGCTTGAATAGGTCACAGATTTCATCTGTGGCAAAGAAAGTAAGAGATTCCTGTATCAGCACAACTTCATGTCTTATTATCAGAATAATTTTTAGCTTTCACCTTGATGTGTAACCTTCATTTTCATGACTGAGCTTCAGTATGTCCTCAGCAATCTGGTTGTGCCTTCATCCAAGCCTCTTTACTGTCTCATCACTTTAAGATTAAAATCTGTCTGAATTTAAATGTGGGAGAACTCCCTTTTCCTGTGTATTGGCCAGATTGTTACCATGTTATACCATCTGTTTATATTTTCTTTACGTGTGAACCTGCTGTAAAAGTTATCTTAGCGAAAAATGGAAGAATCCACTATTACTGTTCTTTAGAAAGCCAAAGAAACAGGAGAGACAGATCACCAAAATTGAAGCTGTCACTCGTAGTTTTTGACACTGAAACCCCTTTTTTTTTATTTCTGTGCTGCATTTTTTGCTTTATTTAAAATGTACAAAAGGCATCTGCAGCCCAGATTTTCTATCTTATAGCTGCTTTTTTAGCTAAAAGTCATCTCCCCTTCATGACATATCTTTCCTCTAGGGGCCCTTGTGAGCCCAGCTGCCATGGTGGTTTGAAAATGCTGAGTCAGCACCACTGGGCTGTATATTTGCTCTGTGTTTGTTGGCTTTTCTCCTCATGTTTGGGTGGAACCTTGACAAAATCTCACAGCCCTCTCTCTGGGGAAAAAAAAAAGGGGAGATGTAAGGAAAATAAAACATGCAAAAATGGTGACATCTCAGGGGGCCATGATTGAAACAAAGAGGAGGGGTGCAAGGGGTTTTCCAACATTCAAAGAGGCATCAAGCAAGGCAGTGCCCACTCCTCCCTGAGCATGTCCTGGGTGCTTGTGGGCACTACTAATGCTCTGTCTGGAGAGAGGGTGGGGCAGGGGAGTTAATGCCCATGGCAGCCAGAACCTCTGCTTCCTGAGTGAGTCTGATAGAAATACATCCCCATGGTGGTTATTTCATCCTCCCCATAACCAAGAAAAGCAAAGCAAATCAACAAACCGAAACCCCACAAACAAACAAAATAAAAAAATACAGTAAAATGGCTTGACCCCATCAGGCAGCTCAGCTACACACAGGCCCACTATTCCTCCCAACAGGTTGAGGGAAAGAGTCAGAAAAAGTACAAGAGGGAAAACTCATGGGCTGAGATAATGACAGTTTAATAGATAAGGCAAAAAACCATTTGCACAAGCACAGCAAAATAAAGAATTAATTCCTTGTTTCCCATCGTAAGGGAGATGTTCAACCATCCCCAGGAAGGAGGAGCTCCATGATGTATTACATTAACTTCTTCCCTCAGTTTTTATTGCTGAGCAGGAAGTCGTATGATTTGGGATGTCCCTTGGGTCAGTAGGGATCAGCTGTCCCACCTGTGTCCTCTGCCATCTCCTTGTGAACCCCTAGACATCCTGGTGGGATGGAGCAAAAAAAGCCTTGTTGCTGTATAAACACTGATCAGCAATAACTAAAACATCTCTGTGTTTTCAATCCCGTTTTCAGCACAAATCCAAGACAAAGCACTAAATCTACTGTGAAGAGAATGAACTCTATCCCAGCCAAAACCAGTGCAATGTGAGCAATGAAGAAGGTAAAAATGGAAAATAGAAAGGAAAGGAAGAGAAAACAAGGGCAGAAAATTTTATGAGCCAGTAAGATGTATGGTGAAATGCTCAACTAAATCTTATAGAAAAGTTTCCTCTTGCTTTTTTTCCCTGATATGAAAAGAGCGGTTAAAAACTGAATAAAAAGTCACTAAGGAAGTTGCAGGATCTCTGTTGCTGGAACTATGAGAGAACAGAAATTGCCAGAAATGGAGAAGACACAGATCTTCAGGGCAGGTTTTGCTGGTGTGTAGGGGGTTGTCAGTGGTGGAGGCTATAGCTCAGTCCTGTCTCACTGCATATCATTTGCAGGAAAAGCGAGATCAAGATTACCAGTTCATGGCATTGAGGTTTTACATTCTAAGACAAAATTTTGATCTCTGACAAGGATGCTAATTATACTAAGGACAATACATAAAAGGTATTACTGTTCCAAACAGTAATGCTGAAAATGATGCATTACAGACAAGATTTATCAGACAGAAAAACCCTTCCTATCTAGAATCTGTCTTCTTTAGAGCACTGACAATCTCACTTGCCCTTCAAGAGCTGATCTTAACTATACTGATTCTTTCTATGCACCACATTCTTCTTTTTCAGATTGAAATTTAGTATGATCAGATATTAACACAAGTTGTTCTCACATTCTTCTCTCCCACCCCTGAACACCACAAAATGAATACAGGGGAATCAATGAAGTGATACAGGAATGGGAATATGAGATATATGGCAAAATTTTTGCTTTCTACCCATATTATGTGGAGTATCCATTTAAATCCTGTGGATAGTTTGGGCCTTATTTAAGAAAGATGAAGGCCTATTAGAGAAGATCCTGACAGTAAACAAGAGTAGGTTTGGAAGCACATATGACTGAAAGGTTGTGTTTTTCTTAACACAGAGAAGAAATGTCTCAGAGGACTCATGAAAATAAGTTATACATCATATAATTATAAAATTACTATAGGAATAACAGAGCGAACTCTTTTCCATGTCATTAAAGATAGTACAAGGAATAATGTGCTTAAATTAAAGGCAATAAATTTTAATGTAAAGGTGTTACCTATGAAGAAATTAGACCCCGGGGATGCTGAAGAGTTATTATTTAAAAAAACTAAAGTACAACTGTTTAGAATGACAAAGGCTGAACTTTGTCAGTGCTGGAAGGGGAGGAGAACTAGAGCATTGCTAGAGGTTTCTTCCAGATTTATTTCCTGTGATTAATATACATATACATACATGATTCATATTCATGCACATTTTTTTTTCAGCTCAGAGGGAGATCTCTGCTGTTGCTGAATATTTCTGCTTCAGCGCAAATATTGCATAGTGAGTCGCAATGAACATCTGATTTTTTTTCTGTTGGGATTTTAACTGTTCTCCCACTTTACTTTCCATTTAATTGCTGCATTTGGATTTCTTGCTGGTGTGATATCACCACTAATTGCCTTTGTTTTTTCTCCCTTCTCCTTTGTCCAGCAGCCTGAGCTTCCCTTCTTACCACTATTACTTAACCCTTGACTTTGAATAGTTACTTTCAGAGTGGAAGTGCAAGATACTTTTCATGACCATCAGTGTGTTGACCTTGGAACTTCTAAACCGTGGAAACCGAGTTTGCCACACAGATCTGGTTTTAAAGCACCTGACAAAATCAAGTGCAGAGTGACTGGAGCAAGAGACCTCTTCTTCCCCTGCAATTTACCAAAGTCACTGCTGTCAAAATTGAGGAAGATGGATTCTGCTCTCTGGTCAAAAGTTCTGCTCAAGCACTTAGCCTGTTGGGAAGCCAAGATCCACAACACTTTCTGGCTTCCAGATTACTGATCAAGGTGGCCCCTAGTAAGTGTTTAGAGCTAAACAAACTAAATGATGACTTCCTTTACCAAAACAGGGCCTCTACTCTGCAGAACCTGCAAATTTGCCATAATGTAAACATCCTTCCATCATAACAGAAACAGATGTCTTAGTTATGTTGCTATGTCTGCAGGTGCCAAAAGCATCACACATACTGTTTGCTCTCTGCCCAAAATAGCGATGGGCTAACTTTAGACAGTTTGGTAAAAATTCTGTTATGGCTGGATGGGAGATGAACTTCTGTGACCACCATAAACTGGGAGAAAGAGCTGTAGAAATCTATGGGATATTTTTATTATTATTCTTTTAAACCATGAAAATCTGCAAGAATTAGGTATAAAATTATTTCTCCACTTTCAGTTACTTATTATCCTTAGAACATATAGAACAGTAAATTACTGGCCCTTGTTCATAAAAGAGTAGTCCTGTGGATTCAAATCCTGTGTTTTGATTCTTCTTCAATTCTAGAAATCAAGAATTAAGGTTTCTTTGGAAAAAGAGATTTCTTGCACGGACCAGGAGACAAATTATGCTTCTATTTAGGAAGCAAAGTATATAACAAATAGGGAAATAACTATATTTATAAAAGTTCTGCCTTATGAGTTGAAGAGAAAAATTAAATAGAATGTTGAAAAGTTCACTTCAGAAATGTGTTGTTAAGCTTTCTGACAAAATCTTGTACCCAAGAGATGTTCAAAGCATCAAAGGCCCTGAGTGATGAACTCCAGTCTCCTGAATACATTTGCAGCTGGTTTATTCATTTATGAAATACAAATGCCAGCCCTATATATAAGCTGACTCCCACATAGATACTAAAAAGATTGAGGTCCAAATGTCCACCTCTAAGTTTACACATATTTTTGAAAAATGAAAATCCCAGTTTTATTAGAAAAACCCAAGCTTCCAGTAATTTATATTCCTGTGCTCTACTTTCTAATAATATCTTTTGTAATGATTAGATAATGTAGTGGTGGGATTGTTAGAAATACAGCAATACACACCTCAAAGGCTTCTGGCAATCATTGTCTCTTGCTGCTACTGCTTCTGCTATTCTGAGCTGAAGACCACACAAGAAAAAACTAAAATAAATGTGTACCTGAAATGAATTTTCCCCGCCTTGAAACAGATTGCCAAATGACAATTGCAAAGTAGTTATTTTGTAATTGTTTTTTCTGACAATATTTGTGTGAATTTTTCTCCTGTGAGATGGCATCTAAAGAACTAGGGATTCTTATAAGATAAAACCAAATGTTATGAGTTAATTAGTACCAAAATGTGAAAGACATTTCCTTTAACCATGTTAGGCTTGATGAATGAAGGAAAGAGATTTATCATTTTGAAAGTTGCTAATTGTGCCTGTTTCTCTGTTTGGAGAAGGGAGTCTGCAGGTCTGGGGCAGTTGCCCTTGGGGACCTATCTGTTAACTCACTGTCACCTTCGCTTGAGATACCATCATCTTGTAATGCTGAGCAATAAAATTTATAATTGTTGGTCTTTTGAAGCCCATCACTAAAGGACACTAACACAGTTTGTTTACTCTGAAGGAGTACACAAGAAAAAGTTAAGTGATTAGATGAGAGTAATGGGTAGGTACCAAGAATAACCCAGGCCAAATACACACTTCTATTTCAACCAGACTTCTGTTTAGCTTTGTTTTACAGTAGAAAAGAAAAATCAGAATGAACATTACTCCAAAAAGTGCTGTAGTTTGTTTGTTTTTATGTTTGTTTGTTTTGTTTTTAAATTAGGGACTATTCACCTGAAAAACATCAGCTCATCTTGTACTTACTTATCATTTAACCTGTACCTACACTAATTTGAGTGTAATCATTTCCATTAATTGTTTACTTTTTGCCCTGTTAGCAATAGGAAAAACACAGAGATGATCATTTATGGAATTGATGCTTAGCTGGCTAAATGTAGGCTTTGTTTTAGGGAATCTTCCGTCTTATTTATAATTTTTTCCCAAAAATACATACAGGCTCTGGTTAAAGAAAGTTACTTTACTCCAAGTCTAAATTTGCATGTGTGTTGCCGTGGATCAGATCACACGCAGTATGATCGGAGTGCACTTGGTTAGCTTTCTGAGTTGATGTCATGACAGTCTCAGCTGCACCAGTTAATATGTGAAGAAGATGCAGTCTTGAAAGCATAGAGTGTTTTCATTCTGTGTCCTGAGGTTTAATATATGGACTGAATCCCTGTTTTGCTTCTTTGACCTGCTTTGGATTTGATAGGATCAGTTCTCAGGACTACATAACCTTGCATTCCTGGTTCCAGATTTAGACACGTCAGGTCCATCACTAGCTCTTTTATGCTGCTTAGAGCAGGGAAACTGGTGCAATGCATTAGATGTTTTTTGGCACAAAGGAAATAAACAAAATAAAATTTAAAAAATGTTATTTAAATCATAAATTTCCAGAACGTCAGTGCTTGGCAACATTGGTACAGCTCTTACACTGGACCAGGCAATCCACTCCCATACCAGGCATGGGCCACTGGCCACATCTGCTCCAGTAAGCAGTGCTGAGGCCTATTATATAGCTCTGAGGTTGTGACCCTGTTTGGCCATGTTTCAATTAAATTCTCATCTTTCTGAGCAGTGATTCTGCATCCAAATTCCCCATGGAGAATGCTATGTGTACAGCACTAAATACTCAGAGATGCTTGGGAATTGTTTGCAAGGACCCTTTAAGTAAAGGAATGATATAGACAACCAAGTTCCAGGCCTGGCATCTTAGCCATTTACTATCATGGAGATGATAATTTTTTTTGCACCAATGCCAGGAGTTCCAGAGGACGCACCTGGTCCTGGGGAGCTGCACATGGAACCAGTGCCAGGTTCTTCAGGGTGCTTTTAGACAACGGTGGTGACTGTGTCTAACAGTGGTGACAGTGGTTATGCCACCAGCCTCCCTTGCCTCTTGTATTCATCAGCTCTGAGAGCTAAAATGTGGATGTCCAAATGTGAGAGTTTCAAAAGAAGAATTGAACTAGAGGCCCCCCTCCCCCAAACAGGATCTGGATGAATGCCAGGCTTACAGAGGAGCCCTGGAGACTGATGTGGGACCGAGGCCAGTAAAACTGCTGTCTCACCTGGTCTTCCCTAGAAGGAAGGACATTGACAGTGAGCATGATGGTTGCACGGATAAGGTATTCAATTACATTTGTCTGGAGGAATAGTTTAGTTCTGTGTGACATTTTCTCAAAAAATTGGTTTTGTGTTTCTTGTAGTGTATAGAAAGTTTTGATAACATCATGAATAAATATCTATAATTTAACCCCCTGACATTAGTATTAATTTGTCTGCTTTTGAATGAGATGGCTAATATGTCACTTGCTATTTATTTTCTTTGTTACTGTTTTAACATCTGAGACAAGATGCTTCCTTCAAGAATTTGCCTTTGCCTCACAGAGAAACTCTCTGCTTCCAAGCAATGCATCATTGATGGGAGGACTTCTGACGTCTAATAGCTTTTCTGATAAGGAAAAAACACCTTTGAAATACTGAGTTTAATGGCAGATGACTAGATGGTATGACAGCAGTATTTATGGGCAGTACTAGATGAAACTTAAACTGGCATTTTTATGCCCATTCCCTTGGCCAGATGTTGCTCTTGTTTTCTTCCAGCATCACCTACGACAGAATGAAATATAAAACATAGCCACTAAAGCCACTGGAAATTGCTACCTCTGCCTCCTGAAGGCCTGGGGGGATGTTCACAATTACTTGTCTACCAAGTCCTACTCTGCTGATTAGTGCTTGAGTTGACAAGATAGTGTTTGACTTCCAGCACCTGTGGGAATATCCCCAGAACTAAGGACAGCCACTTCCAAGGCTATTTGGTCTAAGCAGACACAATACGTGGATGGAAAAAAGAATTTTTCAAAATCATGCACTTCAAACTGTTTGTACTTAGAGGAAAGCTTTTGCTTTGTTTCCTTTCACTAGTTTGTGTGACTGCTCCTGAAAATAAAAGGTTCTTAAAAAAAGTGAAAAACAATTTAGTCATTCGTGTTTCTGTTTTAGTTTAACATATTTGATGTTCCTATTAGTTCCACTTGGAGAGAGAAAAAGGCTTTCATTCTGGATTATTAGCTGATTGTTTCCATCAGTCTCCTTTCCTCCTTCCCCCCCATTTTTCACACCTCCTACTGTGCATGAACGCCTGCTGCACCATTTATTTTTGCAATGTGTAAACTGTTGCTTCCTCCAGCACATCAGATCTGCTTAGGGTGAAAATAAAGATCTGAAGTAGTGATCATCCTGCTAGTCTGATGTTTTAAGATTTCTGAGCTAGTCAAGAAACAGCTGCCCTGTTCTGCCTATAGATATTTATTAATTCTGAAAAAGAATGATGGGATCAGAAATGAATTATTTTGGCATAAAAAGAAAATGAGAAGAATCTGTTCCAGGAAATACACGCTGCAGTTCTTCCAGTGAGAAGAAATCTGGAAAGTAACAGGGTGAGAAATAATTGACCTCTCATTGGTGCCTCCAAGCAATGGGCAGGAGTGCCTGGAACTCACATTTTGGTGCCAAGGTTCAAGGTCATGGTATGGACTGGTCTAAAATGGACAGATCTGGATAAGATTCGAGACAGAGTGTGGCCTCCTAGTAGAGAACTTCTGCTCATGTGAGTTCTCCCCATATCTCAAAATAAGTTCCTTGGCTGCAATTGAAAGATTTTTCTTTTGTGCAAGGATTTGTAGAATGAAGTCTGTACATTGTGTACTCTTTAATTTAAAATAAAATACATGATGCTACACTAGTCTGTAATCTCAGCAATGATGTAATTTCCAGAATAGGAGCTGCCATATATATCCAGAGGATGACACAATCTGTCTGACTTGTCCAAGTTAGGTCAAGCCATGCCACTGGCCCTCTGGATGTGTCACTGGCTGTAAAGGGAATTGAAGGTGCCAGGTGGGAGGACAGGTTTGTGTTTCAGGTGGCTGATGATTGGTGAGATGAATTTCTTTCCTGGTAGAGGGTCTTGCCTTACAGCGAAAGACAGGATCTCTGCACAGGAATAACTCTGTGAAAGCAGGTTTGTGATTTTGCCTCAAACTGCTCTTTTTTCCCTCTCAGGGCATGTTCATATTTCTAGAGGTATGGGCCATTAAAAGAAAGGGATTGTCCCCTTGGCAGATAGATTTTGGAGTTCATTTGCACCATAATCACTGAAAGGTTGTTTTCTTTCTCCTCCTCATTCCCTCATCACGCCATGGGAGGTTCCAGTTGCATTTCTTTTCTTAGTTTGCAGTCCATAAGGGGATTAAATCTATGAAAGTAAGATGACTTCTGCTCCGAAGGGGAGGGAAAATCATGAGAATAAACAGAAAACATCCCCAGTCAAAGGTTTGAGTCCCACTCACATTTAGTAGCTCACACCAGTGCTCTAGCTGCTCAAAGACTGTTCCTACCTTTTGTCTCATATCCAGTCTTTTTTGTTGCTATATAAATACCTCCCATAAGAGTTACTAGTGTTTAGCTTCACTGGCTGAGACAAATATTGTAAGATAACTGGTATAATTTGTAGGGGTCAATTCAAAGTTCTATTGCATTTTTTAAAAATTCATTATATCAGTGTTTCTTATCACTACAGGAAATGCACATCTAATAATGTATTAATTGGCATGACTAACATCTGTTTCATGTGGTTTGTTCTGTTTTGCATCCTCTTCTGAAGTGATAGGATTAACTATTTTGAGTTGAGTGTTCTGGTTTTTGTCTTTTCCTTTTAAATACAGATGAAATATAAGAGAGTGAAGAACTGAAGCTTGTGCTCAGGGAGAGGTGACAGTGGTGACAGTCTTGACAGTCTTTAATCCTTGCAGAGTTTAGCCCTGAGAAATTTTGTAGTCACACTTTACTTTTGTTGTATAAAGCAACGGCACCAAGGAGGACCACGACAGAAAAAAAAAAGAAAAGGAAAAAAAAAAAAAAAAAAGAAGTCCTAAACCTACTGAGGTGCATGAATCTTTTTGGTATGGTTGCAACAGTGGTTGGATGATTGATTGCTTTCAGTTTGTATCAATTTAAGCAAATCCAGATAAACAAGCCTGTCTCCAAATACTCAGGGATTCCTGGGCAAAATTTTGGGCACCAACCCCAAATCAGCTGCTGGCTGCTGGGGCTGTGCTGCTGCTCAGGACAGAAGCTGGAGCTATTTGGGTGCCTCTCTAGGAGACATTGGATAGCAGGACTGTATGAGCTATGGAGAGGCTAGGGGCTGGGTCACAGCATCTCTCTGGGGTACTGTGACCAGGAGAACGGATTTGGGGACGCCTGAGGTAGAAACCAACACCTTTCTGGGACAAGCTCTGAGATCTGGGACAAACTCTGAATCAAGTTCCCTTGATTTTTTTTCTCCTGATTTGACAGTGGCATCTCCATATGTATGTGGCTTGTTCTTGCTGACCTCAGGCATTGCTCCTACATGAATGACATTACTCAGCTCATTCTAGTGTTGCCAGAATAAAGGCCTTAAGTTACCACCACTTCGCTTAAACTGCTTAAGGATTACCAGGGAATAGCAAAGGTGAGGCAAAACACTGTACTGAAGTCTGCTGGAAGGAGAGAAGACTTCTTATTCAACTTGGAGCTGAATTTGCATTTTTTCCTCAGGGATACTTGAAGCTGAGCACATGCTTTGAAGCAGCTGCTGCTTTGGATCCTGGTTTGTTCAGTTTAGGATGTAGGTAAAAGTGTTTTGCTGTAAAGAGAATAATTATATACTCCCAAACACACAGAAGCATCAGAATTCACAGCATGCTCTTTACAAGGGTAATAAAGTTTTATGTGCATACACAGAAGAAACAGTTTGTAGGAAAATACTTAATGTACTCAATTATCCCCCAAAATAAATGGATGAGAAAGAAACTAGCAAAATTTGACTCATGCTTAATTATTTAACATTTGAACCTTTTTGGTTTTAGCAGCAAATTCCCATTTCTGCTACCCATTTCTTGATACTTTGTCTGGACTCTTGTAACTGCACTTCAAGCAGTTAGGAGGCTGCCCAATGTCAACGTGAAGAATAAGGGAAAGGCTTGACATCAATTACAACATTACACACAACATAAAATTTAATGACTTGAATCAGCCTTTCATTGCTATTTAAAGCAACCATGTATGGTTTTGCTAAGATCCTAAAAATTAACCAGCTTCTAAAAGTCTAAATTATTCAACATCATGGGATCTTATGCTGAGGTTTCTAAAACGTTATTTCAGTTCTGTGGTATAATGGGGGGGAAAAGTTTGACAGGTAAGTGGATTTTTTAAGTAAAGAAATTGATCGCCTGCAAAAAAGAGAACTCTGTGGGGTAAATTAAAAGAAATACATCAGATTCTCCACTGGCTTGCAGTCTTTGCAATTCCTTGGAGAGGAGAAAAACTGAAGCAGTGAGCCTGCTGGTCTCAGACTTGGGGAGGAATTTGGCCTATAGATTTTTATGCATGTTCTTAAATAATCAGGAATCACACTGAGGACTTTCAGTGGCTCAGTGATAAAGTGCTGGTTTTCCACCTTTGTGGCCAGAGTCAGGATTTACGTGGTGGCCTCGGCTTTGTCTCTCACCACCAAGCAGCTGTCTCGTAAAACACTGGCTCTGCCCAGGGAACAGGACCTGGCTCCCGCTCGCCTCCGGTAAGGGTGGTCCCACAGGTCAGAGCTGGGGTCACCCCCAGGGCGGCATGGGGAAGCCTGATTGTCCTGCAGCTGCAAATTCTGGACTGGGGATAAATAAAAGGCTCAGTTTCTAATTTTTGAACTAAATAATCAGATAAAACTTGGGAAGAAAAAAATCCTGAAACTGTTCTAAAGAAAAAAGAGAAGTCCTCAGGAGATCTGCAGATATGTTTTTAGTCAGTGGTCTGTAGCATAATTTAGAGGCCACTTTGATGACAGGTGAGATGGTTGCATACAGACCTTGACTATCCCACCTTTAATAAAGAGAGAAAAATATAACCTTTACATTAGGAATGTTTCACTGATTTTATTTACAGCCCATAAAATTTTACTTCTCTGAGCTGCTGTCTGCCAGGAGCAACTTTAGTTTGGACTGTATGGACAAGGAGGTTTAGTGAGTTTTATTTCACACTATGTGAACACTGGTGTTGTTTTTTTGGAATTATTTTTTTCCCAGCTGAAGTATAACTGTACCCATGACCTAGGTCACAACATTTCCTGAAGGGGTTGTGAAATTTTCCACAGATTCCAATGTTTTCATTGTTGATATTTCTGCCATTTAAAATGTATCTGGTTTTAAATATAGCATTTTTCTTTATCAACGCTGGGAATCACAGGTAACTTTTATTGACTATGTGGAAAAAAATAGCCATAGGGTTTAGCTTACAAGCCTCAGAGTGTCTTGGAGAATCCTGTAAAGATCGTGCAAAGGCCAGTCATAACTGCAGGTATTCCACAAGCAGCTTTTTCCAGCAAAAACCTGGGCATCTTCCATTCTCCCACCTCAGTCCAGGGAGAGAAGCCAATCCCCCTTTGCCAAAGGAGACAAGGAGGACTGATATTCCCCAAAAGAGTCAGCAAAGCCTCTTGTGGCATCCAGGGACATTGGTGAGGGATGATTGAAATTCCATTAGATCTCAGGCCAACACACAGAGAGATACATATTTTCAGCAAAGCACTTGGAATATAGTCTAATTCCTCACCCAGACATCCCGCAAAGAGAAGGCTGGAGTAATCTCTAATGTACATGTTGTGATTTGATGGGCAGAGTGAATCAAATCCTGCCACAGAAAATAACACCAAAAACCAGAAACTGGTCCTGAATCTTGAGGAAGGAAAATAATCCAGATTAGAAATCTAGCCACAATGTCATCTGAAAATTACCAGATGGTTTTTACCTGGTATATGTTTGGAATTTAATAAATTGAATGTGAAATGAGCTATTTTTATATTGTAAATTACCTAAGAATTAATTTTCATGAAAGGAAATCTATTTCATTACCTCAGTGGTTTAAAAGTCCCCAAATCTCAAGTTTAATGGACAAAAAAAATATTTAAATAAGCCGTTATCTTGGACCTCAAGGCTTTCAAACTGCAGCTGATACCCTTTGAACAGCCACCAACGATTCAACCACATACAACGTAAAACCCCTAATCAATGCCATTTTTACATAAAAAGAAAAAGACTGTGTTTCCCATCATAAAATGTTATGGTGTTTACACAAAAGCTGCAGCTAACCTCATAAAACTCTATTGATTTCCCAGTGGGGTCCTCAGAGGACACTTGACTGTGTTAAACGACACACTACTTCTAGCACCAAAATAATCCTGGTTTCCTTTTGGGAACTGGATGCATAATGCTGTTCTTATCAAGTGGGCCTTTTGAAGAGCTCCTGCTGAATTCCTTGTTGTGACACCTGCCTCTTAAGAACCTCACCTCCAGTGGTCTTTTTATAAACACAGACAAAACCTCTGGGAGTAAATCACAAAGTTGGGAATTTCTATTATTTTGCTCTGTGTTTTCTTTGATGGTAGATTTTTTTTCTGTTTTTAAAGTAATGCCTGTCCTAGGACATCAGTAAATAGCTGCAGTAAATTATCTGATTTTAGGAAAAGAAAAGAAAAGAAAAGAAGAGAAGAGAAGAGAAGAGAAGAGAAGAGAAGAGAAGAGAAGAGAAGAGAAGAGAAGAGAAGAGGGAAGAGAAGAGACAGGAGCAAAAAAAATTTAAAAAAATAAGATTAAGAGCAAATCTCTTCTTCTGGCTCTAATTAATTTTAAATGAGGCATATACTGAGAATTTCTATTTGTAAAATCTTTTTACACCAGGCAATTAAGCAGAATTTTCTCCAAAAACAACAGGCTTGCCATATTTTCAGAGGCAAGTCAAAGGATTATTATACAATAGTTGACATCAAAGGTTTGATTTTTCCATAGGGTGAGTAAAACAGAATGATGTGAAAAAAATAATAAAAATATGACCAAATTCTCTGTTGTGGCTTAAAATGTTATATAATATTTAAAGTCTCATAAAACCTGAAGTCTTAAAGTAAAAATTCATTGTTTTAAAAGAAAAAGAACAATAAAAACCCCCCAATTATTTCTTTTGTTTCTTGAATCTTATGAAGTTAAACAAACTGAACAAATGAATTTTTTTCTAGACAGTTACACCAACTCCAATTAGATTTTTTTCCAGAACGACTTGCTCCCCTTGCGCTCCCATTATTTCTTTAAAAGCATTTAATATTAGTGTCTAAATTATAAGAGGAAAAGTCCTCCTCTTTGCAGCTAACAGGAGCTCGGGAGCGCTTTCTAGGGAGTAAGATCTAGTTAGGCAAGATCAGAGATTGAAAGATCAAAAAAATTGAAAATAAAGATGAGTTGTGTTGCATCACAGGTCTTAAAATTAAGACAATTCATTGCAAAGGGAGCAGAGCAGCTAGTTTTAAATAACAGAATTTCTGTATTGAGGAGTAGAAAGATAAAATATGTTTGTTGGGAAATCCTCATCTTTAAATATTAAAGGCTTTTAATATGTGCTTTTCTTTCCCCTCTTGCTCAATTAAAAATATGTTAATACAATGTTAAATTCAAGATTTAAACCTCAAGAGTCAGGAAATTCAGAATTAAGGCTCCTTTGGTAACCCCAATTCTGTTCCCATTGTGCATATTATTTTTTATGATTGGGTCTTTCATTACGTGATCACATAACACTGCGTCAGTGTGACATGCAAAGAGTGGTATTGAATAAGTGTGGTTTGTTATGGAGGTTAAAGAAATGTCAATGTCACTAAGTAGCCTTTCAAAAATGTAACAACTGCAGTTTTTATAAAATTATTGCTTCGTTATTAAAATAGCAATCACTTTGAGTATACTGTTGTACACAGGCACCTTCTTTTTAATAATCATATGTGTAAATGCAAAACAATAATTTTTTTTTTTCTTTGTCCAGAGACTGTTCTCAAACACTATTGGAGAACAAGACCTGTGTAGTTGGATGAAAGGAACTTTCTTTTTTTATCTTTGGAAATGGTGGGGGTTGTATCAAGCCCTGTGAAGACACTGGGCAAGTGGTCTGGAAGATGAAATTTAATTACAGAAATAAGTCTGGGAAATTATTTTCTACAAAAATACGGATGCTTAAATATATTACCCAAAACTATTTGATAACCTAGAGGTAAAGTGTGAATCTTCTCAAGTTTTGAGTTTGAGGGATGTTTTCAGAAGTACTTTCCTCATTTCTCAGAACAGCCTTTGACTTGGTGATGTAAAACTTCATTACAAAACTTCATTAGAAACTTCCCTCACTCAAGCTCATACTCATGGACAGTAGCATGCCAGTTTCTGTTTGGACATTATCCCATAGATGTGCAAGTTCTGTAGGTCTCGGGTGCACCTGTCATCTTCAGACACCCAAAATAGGTAAAGGTGCATCCATAGCTCCGAAATCTCTCCAAGACCTCAAGTAGGAAATCTTAGTCAGATTTCTCTTTCATTTAAAGACAAAAAAGTATATTAAGAACTAAATTAAGATCCTAATATGCTCTTGTTTTTTGGACAGAACTACACCATTGGTGGGAAAACTTTTAAAGATGGGCTAGTAGATCCCATGTGTGTAATAGGAGGAAAGTTCTGCTATGCCTGTGTCTATGGAAGGCTGCAAATGCTAGAATCAAAAGCACAGGAATACTTTCAGAAGGATGACTTGAGAGGTGGAAGATATATCAGATATATCTTATACAAGTAGGGCAGGCATGTGCTACAGCTAAAGACAAAATTAACATTTATTGAGAACAGCCCTGCAGAAAAGGACTTGGGGGTTACTGGTGGAGTTAAAACTGAATTTCAGCCAGCACTTTATGCTCACAGCCCAAAAAGCCAGTGGTTTTCTGGGCTGTTTCAAAAGAACTGTGACCATGGGAGGGTCATTCTGCACCTCCAGAGAGAGGATTCTGCCCCTTTGTTCTGCTCTCATGGGACCTTGTCTGGGTTTCCACATCCAGCCCTGAGATCTCCAGGATAACAAAAACATGGAGCTGTTCAAATGGTTCCAGAGGAGGCCATGAAGATGATTAGGGGGCTGGAACACCTCTCCTATGCTGACAGGCTGAGAGAGCTCGGGTTGTCCAACCTGGAGAAGAGTAAGTTCTGGGGAGATTTTAGAACACCTTCAAAGTGTAAAGAAAGTGGGATGGGAATATTCACGAGGCCATGGAGTGACAGGACAAGGAGGAATGGCTTTAAACTGACAGAAGGCAGGTTAGTTTAGATGTTAGGAAGTATAAAAAATAAAATAAAAATCTGTTTGCTGATTAGCAAGCTGAGCTGGCTCATTAAGTAGTCAGGTGAGGGCAGGAGCTGGAGTGCTGGCATAAGATGTACAGCAGGGAGGGAGACTATTTTTTTTCTTACTATTTTATCAACTGTTCTAGGATTTCTAGAATTTGCTTTAATAGTGTCCCTAGGGTTCATGTTCAGAGCATAATAATCAGATCCTTCTAATACTGTTCTCTCTCCTGGTAGTTTTAATACTGATTTGCCAAACCAGACTCTCAGAACTCTGGGATATTTACACTCAGTGACAAAAGGAAATAGGAAAGTGGTAGATCTTCTTTCTACTGATGCAGAAATGGAGAGGGATGCTGGAGGGTAACCTTAACATGTCTCTGGTTTAATAAGAAAGGTACAGCCCTTCAGATTGAAAACAGCCTGCTTTTTGATGCCATATAGCCCTTTCCTTCTGCAGAACAGTAATGAAAAGCCTGAGGTAAAGTCATCTTAAGGGAAATGTCCTGTAAGTTTAAAAATAAAATGGGGGAACAAAACAACAAAAGGATTTGTTGATAGTCTCTACTCTCCATCCTGTCTGGCAGCCCCCTTTATGGTCAGCCTTATGGTCCTGTCAGTCAGGAAACAGGAGTTAAAGTTCTGTCAATCACAGCTAGGAAATAAATACTGTCCCATCCCATGAGTCTTTTCTTCTGCAATGTGCCTACCTAGTCATCATAGCCATTTCCAGCTGTTTTTGTCTTTTCCTGTATGCTGAATGTGGCTGATGAATATTCAGTCCTCTGTCAGAGAGAGGTTGGCTGCTAAATGCATGGTGTTTAGGGCTGCTGCTGAAGGGGATGAGAGAAGTGCACAACAGGATTATACATGGTCATCCTGTTTGTCAGTGTCCTCTCAGCTCCCATCCTGTGTCCTGGCCAGAGCCCTCTGGGAGGGTCACCCGCAGGACTCCAGTCCCTTCTCTTGCTTTGAAGTTCCCCCTGGGAGGAAGTGAGTGGGCTGGGATTTGTGCATTATCCAAGACTGAAGGATGTTAAACTCTTGTCTTCCTGGAAAGTGAAGCCATATCTCATGTTAGGGGGATGGTCGGGGTGATGGGAGAAGCGGGCAAAATGTCAGACCAAAATCCAAATGAGGAAGAGGAGATCTACTTGTGCTTCTGTGTATTTCTAAGGCTGACTCTCTGGAAGCTGATGGTTTTTGGCAAGTGCGTTCCCCTACATTTAGTGACTAAAAGGGATCACATTTTAGAAAAGAACATGTCACCTCCAAAGTCATTACCCTGCAGTCTAAGAGATCCTTTCTTCCCAGAAGTGGCAACAACTTCTCCTTGAAGTTTGAGGCTCTCTCTTTTTTCTTTCCCTTTCTCATTTCTTAATGTATTTCCTTTTTTTTCTTCTCTTTGTTTGTTTGGTTTTTTTGTTTGTGTGTTTTGTTCTGTTTTGTTTGTTTTCCGCATCATTCAGGTTTGTGTGAATTTTGGGGACTAATTACTGACAGGGCTCAGATCTTTGTGATTAAGTAAACTACGGAACATAGACTGTGGAGCAGATTCCTGATTTTGTCTTAAATCCAGAGGTGAAATGGGAGTTTCAGCTTTTGAAGAAACATAATGATTTCTGCTGGGAGTAAATTATAGAACCTCATGGAAAGAGATCAGGTTGTCTTCCTCTTTGTATTGCTTAGTAGGCATTTGTCTTTCCCAGACTCATGGAACAGGTAAAGCAGTGGAGAAGAGTGCTGACCCTTTTTGTCTTTGCAACGCTGTAGGTGAATCAATTCCTATTGACAAAAGGTGTCAATCTTCTTTCAGTGTTGGCTGTGGCTAGAGAACAGTCTATTTTTCTTCATGATTTTTCAGTTTTGGGGTCTCTTTGGTGCAATAGTATTGTGAAGACAACATGATTTTATCCAAGATGACTGTGGACATTTTTTCCTGTGGTCTCCTTTTCTTAAGTATATAGTTTCTCCAGCAATCCTCAGTCCTTCTACAGCTCAAAGTTTCATGCTTGTCTTAGAGGTATCAGGAAAGACATACAAGGCATGTGCTAAATGTGCTAAATCTATGTCTTTTTTCCCCAAAAGGCCATTTCAGTGCTTACTGCTGAGCATCAGGCAAGTAAAGGGAAGAGATATATGTGTATGAGAACAGCTACACTGGATCAGACTAAAGGTCTCTTGGCCCAGGGTCTTGGCTCTGACAAACACTAAGGGAGGTGTCCAAAGCCAGCAAAGGTCATGCAGAGATATTTCTGGTTTTCTCTCCTCCCACCCATCCTCCAGCAATCTGGGATTTCCTGACCATGAGGTAACATCTTGGTGGACCCTAAATCTGAGTACAATACCTCTTTAAAATTACTGGGTTTTTTTTTGTATTGGTGCAGCTTGTGAGCAGCTTAGGCTAACACAGAAGGTGTGTTATGTGTTACACAAATGTGGGACAGAAGGACCCTCTCTGCCCCAATAGGACCCTCTCTGCCCCAGTAGAACCATGCTGATGGTGAATTTATAGTGCTGGTGTGTAAAACACATTAAGCAATTTAATGTAGAATGGGGTGAGGCAGCTGTGATGCATTACTAGTCTTCAATAATATCAGCACATCAAGTACACATATTTTCCATTTTCCTATAGATATCATGACAGACTTCAATAGAAGAGCCAGAAGGGTACTTCTTGCCAAGGAAGGGCATTGCAAAGTTTTGGTAAATCTTTTAGGTTGGAAAAGTCCTCTCAGATCATCGCATCCACCACCAAACTGTGTCCTTCAGCACCACATCTAGATGGCTTTTAAATCTCTCCAGTAATGCTGATTCAACAACCATCCCTGGGCAGTCTGTTCCATGGCTTGAAAACCCTGTCCATGAAGGAGATTTGCTTAATGTCCAATATATAAACCTACTCTGGTGAAACTTGAGGCCATTTCTTCTTGTGCTGTCACTTTTTACCCTGGGCAAGAGATCAACCTCTACCTGGATACAACCTCCGTTCAGGGACTTGTAGAGAGTCATAAGGTCTCCTCTCAGGCTCCTTTTCTCCAGTCTAAGCATCCCCAGCTCCCTCAGCTGCTTCTTGAAAAACTTGTGCTCCAGATCCTTCACCGCATTTCACCTTTCAGCTTTTTCTTTTTCAAGTGCTTTTTATTAATTTCTTTGTTTCAGTTGCTTACAAAAAAAAACTATTCTTGACCATGAAGGAAAAGTATGAGAAGTTTCTTTGTAAATGGACAATGTGGATGAGCAGGCTCAATGCCAAGGAAGATTGCTTTTTTTTATTCATTAGAAATGGGAAGAGGAAAGTAGGGAAAAAGTAGGGAAGGACACGAATATAGAGGAAAGAAAGGAATTTAAGGAAGGAGACAAACAAAAAAAGACAGAAACTGGTATGGTTAAAGTGATGTACTGGGAAAAAAATTTTCCAAGGGACATTCTGAGCTGATATGCATGGAAATGATGCTGTTGCTTGGGAAAGAATTCACTGCAGTTTTTATACTGAAAAAATGCTCCAGCTCAAGTTTAATCTGTTCATTTTCTTGTGAAAAATGGTGGTAAACGCCAGTGACCTATTGTAAATCCCTGGGATCAGCACACAGCCATGATGAGTGTCAGGCAGTAACTTCAGAGCTGCAGAACCTCAATTCCTAAAGTGCTGAGTGTGGAAGTGCTTGAGAAAATTTAAGTTCCTACCCACAACTTTCAGATTTTTTCTCATAGTGTCCTATAAAAGCATCCAGGTAGAGTACCCACATTTTCTCAGTCTGCTACAGTCTTCACATGCTGGTTTTTTAAATATAAAACAGTGTAATTTTTGATTGCATGGTCATAAGTCTTTAAAAAAGATCCCAGGTTAGCTGTGTGGAAAAAAAAATTAAAAAGCCTTTATGAAAGATAATAGTGCATAATACATTCTCTAACACTAGAATTTACCTTATTTGTATTTTGGCATCAGCTTTGATACTAGATAATTATGTTTTTTTAATTTTTCATTGATTTTAATGAACATGGTACAACTTAAAAATAAACATTAGTATGCCAAACCTGCCAATTCCCTTCCATTCCTATCTCTCTCACAACTTGTTCCTTCCCTCAAGCTCCAACAGCCACTCTCTTTGGTAGCAGAAATAGTGTAACATTGATGTCTGCCGGCTTCTCTTTCTTTCTGCTCTCCCCTACAAGTACACAGCTCACTGCTCTTCTCCAAATGGCAAAAACTCTGAGGAGCAGCTCCTTGCTTCACATGTCAAAATGTGAGTTCTGGCTGGCGACTGCTTTGGTTTTGCTCCCTTGAGATCTGACAGTGCCAGAAATCAAAGCATAATTTTGCAGATGTCGAGATCCCGCAAGCCCCCTAGGTTGCAGATCTAAGCCAGAAATTCAGCTGGCACCGTGCACTTATGCTAAGAGTGTAAAAGTATACATTTTTAGTTTTCAACCAACAATGACCGACCACTGGTAAGCTCAACAGAGTGAAGCATTACTAACTTTATTATTGGAGAGTAAGTGGCTTTGTGCATTCCCCTGAGCTCTTCTTCTGTTCTAGTGCTGCTGTTTTAAAGATGATTTTACAAAGTATAGAATATTTTTTGGTGCCTTTCCAGCATATCTGCTGCTCTTTAAAGGGATACCACACTCTGACAGTGCCTTCACAAAATGTAAGAGTTATTTCAAGCAAAACTTTACACCAAAGTGTTTTGCCTTTCTTCTAAAGAAAGTGCTTGCAAAGGGAAGAAACACCCACACTCTCCCTCCACACCCCCCAATGCCTACATGAAGATTAGAAGAAGATGATGGTACAGCTCATCTACGGAGAGCTACTGGATAGTCAGATTGCTTCTGGGAGGTTAGAAAGACATGTCACTATTTTATGTTGTACACTATGGGAAACCCAGGATTTGATAAGCTGACGTCAGACTGAGGTGACAGAGTTCATCCCTGGATAAACAGCAGGCTAAGTCAGGATCTCCTTGATGCTGTACCAGCAATGCAGCAGGCACTCATGTTTGATTCTCCAGTGTCCAGCCTTGTACTCTGACTGAAACCTTACTCTGAGCTATTATTTTTCCCGGTTTTCATCAAAATTCCAGGACCTGGGGAACTTTTCCTGGAGCAAATTGCACCCAAACCTCTAGGTTCTCATGCACAGTTTAAATTTCAATGAAGTGGTATTTTCCAATGAAAAAAAAAAAAAGTTTAATTGAAAAATTCCTGACAAGCTCTAATCCTATTAACTTCACTGTGGTTGCACGTATGCTAATGAGAGCCGTGTGTGTGAGACTGTTGCTAAATTTGCAAAACACAATACCCAGGACATGCATATTATATGTAGTTTGACACAGGCACATATGGTTCATATTCTGTATTCTAAAACAATATTATGAACATTTTATAAGGTTGCAAAAGTGAGTATTGTAAATTCAAGAAATGCAAAAGTTATTGAGGCATGCACTTTGGACTCTCCCTCTCTCCAGTGTAATTGACCATATACACCTTCCACTTCCTTTTCTCTCCCTGCTTGTCCCTCTCACATTCCTCCTCTCTCTCCTCAGTAACTTTCCTCGCTGGATAGCCTTCCTTTTTAGTAAAAAGCATGTCTTACACATGACTCCAACATGGCACTAGATGACATCGTGAGCTAGTTTTGTGTTTCCTTCTCTTACCTTCCATCTGTCCTGTCAGGTTGGACTAAGCATGCCAAGGGATACCTGCTCCATGGAGTGTGGGCAGTGATTACTGTGTAGATGCATTGCTCTTGATTGCTCTTTGGACCCTTGCAGAAAACACAGTCCAACAATTAATATTTTTCTAAATATATGTCATATATCATTGCCTATAATTTATAATGATTTACCTTTTTTGACAAAAAATTCCATATGTCCTAGAATTAGGTCAGTTTTCCTATAACAGTTGACCTTACCTTACAGGTAAATACTCTTTTGCTAGGGTATGTGATTGATTTGTTTCGATGCTCTCTTTGCCAAGCCAATGGAGAAGTCTGCTGATCTGAAATTCCCGTGAAATCATCAGAACACTGTTCATGCTCAAGGATTTGTATCAACATTTTAACTTTGAGAGTGAAGGCAGGCACAAATTTCCTCAAAAATCAGGGCAGAGCTGGGGGAGGATGTCAGCCCAAAGCGTAGGAGCATCTCACTGCTTTCAGCAAAGTGAGTGTCCAGTATAAGGTAGGTTTCTCTGATCCATCTGTAATCAATGGAGAAAGGTGGCAGAAATTAATTCTCCTTCAGTGTTATCTGCCTTAATTATTTATCTTTGGATAGGACAAATTGTCTTCTGAAGACATTTACTGTCTCTAATAAGAGATTTTATCCGTGCTCCTTAGGCATCATGACTAGTTTAGAGATGGCTAAGGTACTAGGAAATGATTCCCACATTTTGTTTGAGTTTTATGTGGCAACCGAGCTGCTACTGGCTTCTCTTGCTTTCATGGTGTCTGATCTTATGTTAGCGCTTGCAGGACTGGGGAGAAATTGTCAGGAAGGGGACCACACTGTCCATGTCCTGAAGCAGAGGAGCTGATTTCAGCTACAAGTTCTGATACACCACAGCATATATATACATTAATATCATGCTGACTGGAAAGGAAGCCCTTTTATTCAGCTTGACAAGCTGAAATATTTAGAATCCAGTTGACTTGATCCAAAGGAATGTATTTTGCTTACATTTTCCCTGTGGAAAATGGAAGCATTTTTGGAAAAAGTAGCATTTTCCCACAGAAAAACCTTTTTTTTTACAAAAAAAAAATGTTTAGATGGAAAGTTTCCAACCAGCTGTAATTATAGTGCATACATAAAAGCGGCCAAATTGATGCTGTAAGGGCATTCCTCACTGTATTCTATCCGTAACTTCTGAGTGCTAGTCTTTGTAGCATCATAACTTTTGGAAGTTAGGAAATTTTTGTGACATTCATAACTTCTTAAAAGTTCATGTAAATTTAGGGCTTTGTATTCTGTGTACATTGACCTATGTTAAAATAAAGGGCAAAACCACAGTGTGGGCAATCACCCATTAGGCACTGGGCAAAGACCACCAACTCATGTTCATCTCTGAAGCTGTTGCTGGGTCTGATTCCTGAAGTGTTCAGTTTTATGTCACTGGCAAGTAAAAAGGAGATGCAAATGATAATTCTTAAAGTGTGAAAAAGAATGTGGCCATTTTCAGATGAGCTGTGATCCAGTTTTCTTGGAAATAGGTACATTTTGGGGAGAATGGAGGGCTGTTGCTCTCCTCCCCACAACCCCCTCTGGAAGTAACAAGCTTATTGCATTTTACACCCAGGTGTTTGCCATAGAATCTGACACATAACCATGCCTTGGAAAACTATAAAACAATATAATTTATAGAAATAAACTGAGTGAGAATCATTATTTTTTATTGGTACCACTTAATGTGCAGAAAAAGCATACTTTCCAAAAATATGGAATAAACGTTCTGTTAGCGTTATTGGGTCCAAATGTTAGGGTTTAAATTATTTTACTATGCAAACTTTCTTTCATATCTTGGCAGTAGTGATTTCCATTTTTATTCCTTTGGTATCCATAATCTTATTAGAATCAAAAACATATGCTTTGAGATCATTGGACAGATCCCTTCTCCCACCCTACCCCCTTTCTCTCCATGTTAAAAAATGCACCGAAAAGACTGACACTCCACTATTGAGAATAACAGAAATGGTACCGGAGAAAATGGTGCAGACTACCAAGTCTGAATGGGAAAATTGTTTGACAAGTGTGTTTTGGTCTTCATGCTCTTGATTTGGAAGTAATTAAAGATGCAAAACCCTCCAAGCCTCCCACTGGCTGCCATTTGGAGCCTCACTCCTTCTCCTGCAACAGGAGGTGCTCACACCGGGATCGCAGATTTACAACATGAAGAAGAGTACAGGCAGATTTGAACTTTATAACACTTTTGGGGATGTAATACTTGCTGCAGCCCTTACATCTTGATGTCAGGCAATCGTATCTGTAGGGCTGAAATGTCAGCTCATTGCTGTAGATTTATGAATATCCTTTTTTTTTTTTTTATCAGTAGAGAAATGATAAAGTTCTTAACATGCAGTTCAGCAGTTTGGTAAAATGTATTCCACCTGGCTGCATTTTAGCCATGGCTTACTCTGCAGATGAAAAAGAGTTAGTGGCCTTTGTTTAGATAGTTTCATGATAGTAGACAGAATTTTTTTCCAATTTGGCACGTATATTTACAATAAATTAGTAGTCATGATAAGTTCTGACTATTATAGATAGAAGCCTAGAACAAAGTACTTGCTTTTCTCTTCTGAAGCATCTACTACATCTTTTTATTAATCTGTGGTATATTCCATATGAAACAAGCTATTATTCCTTCTGATGTTCAAAGCTGGAATAACAGTTGAAATTCCTGTCAGTAATGTGATGGAAATATAAATCAAACTGGTTGCAAGTACTCCAGAAGCTTCATGTAGCTCTAAGGCTGTACTTAAAAAAATTCAAACATTCTATGGTATGTAGATTCACTGTAAATGCCCCCAAACCATCTTAATTCCCCACTGCCAGTGATGTCATATCTCTTTGAACAAAAGTAGAAATATTTAATGTTAAGTGTAGTCCAAACTCTGAATTTTTAAAGGAGCTGACATGTACTGAATTGTAGCCCATCAACTAATGATACTTAGAAACATCACTGGGGAAATGTGAGTTGTTGCTATATTTTTAGCAAAGATAGTTTTTAATCACTGTTTTGGGAGCAGAACAGAACTCAGCCCACACAAAAAAGTCTTGCAACTTGTGTGTCTCTAATGATGTTTTGAGACAATATCCTTTTGAGATTTGCATTCTGCTTTCAGCTGGATGAAAAGTCCCCACTAATTTCACAGAGGTTGTTAAATACTTTCTGGATGTAGAGGGTTTTGAGGACATTAAATAAATTCACCTAGCATGGTCACACTTGGAAATGGTCACTGAGAGGTGACAGGCTCTTGGTTCTTTTTCTGTTTGATCCACAGTATTATTCTGACATCTTTTGGACTGTATTATGTGTTATGATTCCGATGTATTAGGGAACTAGGCAGATTTAAACCTATTGCTTTAAAGCTGTCATTGGATTTCATAGTTTTGTTGGATCCAAATGTACTCTGCTTGCTCTGCTACCAAGAGTTGTGAGGTAATATTACACCATGAACTTTAGTAAACAATCCATTTGTGTGCAAAACAAAATGCGCAACTCAATCCACTTCCAAAATAGTTTCAGCCTTTCAAAAAAAAGGAACTTTTAATCCAGAAAAGTTGCATCTTTTGTCTGAAGGTGAATTTTACCAGCTCCATGGGCACTTAATCCAAGCACAGAAGAAGATCAGAGTTGCCCTCAGTGCCTTTTACAGTTAATGTGGAGACAGCCACCCTTAGCCTGCGTTCCTGTCACTTAGTGTTACACCTACTGTGTAAAACATGTTTTCTCCATGTCAAAAGCCAGGCACCTCCAGAAAGTTGGATGTTTTCCCCTCTCTCTCACCACTGTGTCCATAGCCTGAGATGACTGATTTCCAAACATTACCCAATTTGTAGGCCATACTGCTCACGTTATCTGCTGATTAAACTGAGAAAGAACAATTGCAGTTTGTTTGAACTTGTCATGAACTAAACCAGTTTGTCAAAATGACAGTTGTGGCTGAACTATAACTCAAGGAAAACTTATCAAAATGTGTATGCAAGACTCCAATCTTTGTATTTGATGACCAAAATAAAAGGAATTCAATAGAAAAAGGGAAGAAGGACATTGATTTTAGGTAGGACTAGCACTACTCTTCTACAAGTAATTTTAGGGCACCTGAACTGGAAGACAAATAAAATTTCTTTCTGGTATTTTTTTAAAATAGTAATTGAACATACTTTCTGCGTGATGGAGAAATTATTTCAGCTATAAATAGGAAACTTTTGAAGATAATTAACAATGATTTTTTTCTCTTCCAGAAAACATCCGTAGAAATAACAAAATTAAAACAAAAATATTTTGCTGAAAAAGAGTAACTTTTCCCAGAAGACATGAAGAGTGTTTTTCATTAGTATGAACCATGGGAAATATTGCAGCTTGATCAGTGAAGGCCCGACATACGATTTCTATCAAAGACACATTTCATTTACCCTCGGCTTATTCAGCACTACTCATATACAATGTTCCCTACCAGCTGTTGTTGCTGCTGTTTGCTGGTAATTGATTGCTTTGTTCCTGGCCTGAGAAATGGTGTTACTTAGCACTTAAGCTTCTAATGGGCTACCAGTTTCTTCCTTTACCAAATATTAATAGTGCCAAAAATTACGAAAGGTTCCTAACAAAACTTGGGTTGCAAGTAAAGTTTTGAGTTTTGTTGCTTAATTTCATCCTTCCCCACATGAATTATACTGCAGTGAGTATTCCTGACCTTCTAAAATAACACAAATTTGCTAAAGTATCTGCTTCCTTATGTATCAGCCACATGTTCTATTTTTATCTCAGCAGTGAATCCAAGAAGTCAAATTACCCATTACTAATGGTCATGTGGCTGTAGCAGCTGAGATTCCAGAAAATGCCAAGAAAATGCCTGAAAATATCTTTGGGAACATACAAGAAAAGCACATGTCTGCATGCTTTGCAGTTAGTGATTAGATGAAGTAATCTAGATACATTTTTTTTTGAAAGCTCTTTAAAGAGTAGCAATCATGGCCATTCTTGCAATGGATTTTCATTTTGGCACCACTAATTTGTCTAACTTGAGACCATATTATGCAATTGTGTCAATGAGACTTGAGTAGCGCTGCATGCAGGGGTAAATGTGTACCAGCATGTGTCAAAGCCATGAAAAAGGAAAAACTCCTATTCATTTAATTTTTCAGTAGAATGTATTTTATGGAATGGGCTGGGAGTTGGTCTTGAGAATTCATGGTTGAGACATACTATTTAAGTGATAAATTCAAACACAGATATGAGACTAATAGATTATTGCAGGATTGTTTCTTTCTTCTCAGAGGGTTTTCTTGGGGTTTTTTTGGGTTTTTTTTGTAGTTGCTTTTAGTATGGTGGAACATGTATGTTCATGTTTATTTCAAATTAAACAATTCTTACATTTAATTCATGCTATGTTTAAATATAATTAATGTATCTGTTCTGTATGTGGCTGACTGACAGTCCTATGATCAATGCTACCACCCTCATTCTCACAATGTCTTCCAGAAAATTTGGGAATTCTGGAAAAACTCCATGCCACATGATCTCCCTAAAGGGTCAGAAATTTATTTACTCAGTTACGTTAATGCCTGGAGTTAATGAGATCTTCATTAGGAAAATAAAACCACTTTATATAGAAAAGAAGAAGCCACATGTTTGCTTGAAGCTGATGGCATTCAGATTGGGTAAATGCCACACAGTGTAAAAAATGCTTTGGAATTTGCCTAATAACAGGTTCTATAATTAGATTATGCCTCAACATTCCTGTTAATGATGCAAAGGAAGCTAGATAGGCATTATACATTTGATAGCTTTTATTGCAGGCAGGAGGAAAAAAACATTCATTAGTTCTAATAAGTGCAAGTACTGAACAATTCACTGGTAAGAGTGCAAGTCAGTTTATAGTTACAGGCGTAAGATCTGGACCTAAATGCACAGAAAGAAAAGCCCCACATTTTTCTTCAGGGGTTCTAACTCCAAGAATTTAATAAACATAATTTCCTCTTCATGTGTGTCCAAAGGAAAAGTGAAGAGAATTTTTAAAATCTCAGCAAGACTAACTTGTACTGGATCTTGTCCAGTCTTATAATACTGCTTTTAAAACATAGGCTGTTCTGCAAAGGAAATAATCCACTGCTCTGTGTTCAAGTGCTGATCAGTGGGAGTTTTCTCTGATTAATGGGTAAGCATCAGATCAGAATATTGCTCTGAAAGGCACAAGCTGTGGATGTGATTTGACCATTATCCTTGTCCTGGGTCTGTTCACTGGGACATCAGAATGACTCTCCGATCTCACACGCAGGACTCATCAGAAAGCCTTGGCGTCATGTAATACTAACATAAACAGTTTATTGTAAAGGAAATTGGGATATAAAATATCTGAAGAGGAGAATGTAGACACAATGTGTGTTTCAAAATTGCATTTGGGACTTTGCTGAAAATCAAAAGAAGAAAGAATATTGCAAAAAAATTGCAAAGTATCTTGTCCATTTTTTCCTGTTCTATGCAAATCTGCTGTTAAATTACACTGGAACTAGCATTTCTAAACCCTAAACATTTGTACCATGACAATATACCTACAAAATACTTAAATAAGGATTTTCAAATAGCACAATGAAAGTTCTGCCTAACTCTATATTCTTCCCCTTGAATTAGATTCTCAAGAGGATACATTTTCACCATCAGTTTTCCCTGAAGTACATTTTGCATCTAGGTGAAAGTACATAATTTTTGTACCCATGCCAAAGTCTCCTCTGGACTTCCACGGGATCCCTTTTTCTTCCGACCCCTGCCCAAAACAGGCTCTCCATAAGATCTCTGTATTCTCACCCCAATTTATGTATGTTTTTCATAACACTGTAATAATAAAGGGGAAGAGCATGCTACTGATGAAAATATTGACTTCATTCTTTTGGTTGGCACTATCACTGGGTGAAATCCCCGTTTAATAAGTTCACAGCCAAGTGAAATTGCTGACTCTTGTGTCCTGCATCAAAGCAGCCAGGGACATAAGTTTAGGGGCTGTTTTGAGAAACACTGTCTCCTAAAGAGATCTCTAAGGAAAAATCACTGAAGCTGGAAATAACACAAACAAACAAACAACCTCCCCCCCCCGCCCATAACATAATAAACAGTCAATAGATTATGTGGAAAACACAAGAGAGTTTCATGCAATGCTTTATAATTTCTGTGGCAATGTTAAACTTATGGTCTTGGAGTTTTCTGTAAATGTTGCCCAGTCTTACCTTCTTTCTACTCTGGCTCAGGTGCTGAATCCATCTTCCTTGATGTTTCTAAAAAATTAATAATTACTTAAATGGAGTATTCAGCTTTGGTCTAAACCTGCAAGGAAATGTTTTGGGGATGTTTGGTCAAAACCACTTTGCTTCAGTTGTAAGTGTGAAACAATATGCTCCTCACAGCTGCTATGGCAATAAAATCTGTACTTTAAGCCTGACTTTTGTATTTCTCATTGAGTATTCAAGTTCAAGTCAAGTTTCAAATAGATTGGTTCAGTAGCTTTAGAGTTCTGAATACTTAACATTCATAAACATTTCTTCAGCTAAAACAGCCTAAACAAATTCTATTTGGACATTTCAGTACATTCCAGAGCCGCTTCTGGCCTCTGAGTTGGTGACAGACTAGTGTAATCCATCTGTGTGATGGCAAAATGTGACAGCCTTGGCCAGGAATCAGGGTCTCTTTATGCAAAGACAAATACAAGTCCAAGAGGGAAAGATGCAACTCTTGCAAACTCCCAGCTAAACATATACCACTATGAATATTTATGATTACTGTGTGATTCTTGTAATAATAAAGACACACAGAGATACATAGATAAATAAATCTATGAATAACACATTTTTCTCTCTGTAAAATAAGCCTTCCCCAGTAATTTTCTATTTTATCTTTTTTCATCTTAGCCCTGACCCATGCTCTTTGCTTGCATAAACACAAAACAGGGAAGTTTAATGTGCACAGAAGTCTATTCTCAAGAACAACCTTAAACACCAGAAAAATACTCAAATTAAAAGCAAACGTCCAAAATCAATTTGAAATAGGCTTTTTCTATTTTACTTAGTACAGCATGTTTTCAGAGGGATTTAACAGATCTTTAAGTACAGAAAAGGACATTTGCCGTTCTAAGCTGATGAACACCAAGGTTCATTGCTTTGCCCTCAGACAGCCAGGTACTGAGTGTAGAGGTAAGTGAAACCTATGCACTTCATCCCTCAAGAGAGGCAACACAGGAATTAAGGGCACTGAAAGGTAAAGATGCATTACCTGTTCATGTGTAGATCCAGTGGATCTGAACCCTCCTTATGGAAAGAGATAGGAAAACTAAAAATTATTAGTGATTATTTTATCAGTTCCTTAAGTTTTAGAAACCACACACTGTGCAACTCACCATCTATTTCTCTTTTAAGAGGATAGAAAGATCATCCTCCTATTATCTCTGGTTCTTTGTTCCCCTGCCATTCACACCCCTAGCACTCAGAGGCCAGGGAAAAAAATGAAAACAGAAGAGGAAAAACCCAAAAAAGGCCAACATTTGTGTGTGTAGGTTTCCTGCAAAGCTTTATTTTTATTTTTTTAATAATGAGGAGCTCTTTGTATCCTCTGTTAACTTTTTCGGACTCTGCCTTTGCAATGTCTTGAATTATATTGAGACCACAGCATCCTTCCTGTCATTCAAGTGAAATCCTCCACAGAACTCCCAATGACCTTATTTATCCCTTAATAAGCTGGCTATGATATCTATTCTTAACTATGGCTGTGCTATCAAGACAGGAATTCCTGTGTGTAATGACTGCAGATTTGGAGGGATATTGGAATACATAGAACAGATATGGTGTGATTCTTGGGATGTCATTCTCAGAGCAAGGAGCTGATCCCAATCATCTTGATAAGTCCCTTCCAAGTCAGCATATACTATGATTCAGTGAATATTATCTAAGGTTTGGATTTCATATGTATCAATTTGGAAAGGTGTGACCAAGATAACTAGATCCATGTCCCCATTCATAGCAACAAGACTTCATGTAAAATTATTACCTCCTCTTGCCCTTTGGAAAAATTCTCTCAAATCTTTACTCTTCAGATTGATGCAAAAATAGTATTTAAATGTAAATCACTAGGTAGAATTATCATGTCTAATTGAGGATCTCAGGGCTTTTGTAAAACTGGTGAAATGGTTTCTCCCAAGTATTATGGTATGACTAAGCAAGCATTTGGATTAGTACATCCTTTATGACACAGAATTAAGTGATATTGTTTTTAAAGCTTGAGTTTTCTTATTTTTCAAATCTGACTACATCTTCTGAACTCCATCAAATTTCATAATGATTTCATCAAGATGGAGGGTACTTCCCTTCGTAAACCTTTAAAAAAATGATTGAATGAAAGGGTTGTGTCTTGCATTTCAGTATAGCTAAAAGATTTATATGAGCTAGACAACTTCCTGAAAGAGCTTTCCCAACCTGGTCTACTGAGCAGGTCTCCATCCTGTCCTCATGCAAGTCTTTTCCTAGGATATATTTTGAGTTCAGTCCAACAGGCTTCTAACTTTTCATCACAGGACCAGAGCGTGGTCCTGGTACCTATTTCAAAGGAGTCTTGTGGTACTGACTTATTTAAGATCACCCCAGAAACTGATACCATGTAGTTGTCTGTAGTCATTCTACATCCGCTGATTTAGGTGACCTATTTCTGAAGTCACTTCCAAAGAGATCCTGTCTCTAGAAACCTCATGTCAAGAACTAAAAAGATGCTTAAAAACAACTTGTCTCCATACATTGGTAAGTAATTTAGTCTAAAATCAGGAAAGAGCAAGATTGTCATGGTCCTGAAAATTGTTACGACCATGATAATATAGAAGTTTCCTGGTTTTACGCATCCTAGGAAGGTCTTGATTTGCAACTGAGATGAAATCTCTCAGAGTTCATAATACTTCACATTTCTTCCTTTCTTTTTTGTTTTAATAACCGGTAAAATTTTAATTTTTCCAGAGGTTTTCTAGAACAAGGTAAACCATATCTGTCAGGGCTATTTCAGGAAGAAGGGATCTTGCTTTTCCTCCAGGGATTGGAATAGATGATGTCTTGAGGACCCCACTATGTGATTTCTGTGACTTTGTGGTTTATCAACTTGAAGACTTTTTAGTAACTCTTGTTATGCCCTGAAAAAATTTTAAAATGTTATAGGGACTAAGGAAAGAGGTGCAGTTAGGAAGAGTATAGTAGATAGATTCCCAAATTCTTGCAGATGTCAGCCAGCTATGTTATAGGTGATCATCTTTCCTTTGTAACTCTCTTATGTCTCATTCATGTGACATGGAAACAATTACAAGAAAATGCAGATGTAGATTCCAGTAATCTCTTTGGAATAGATAAGTAGACTTTGAAATAATTTACAAATGATGCACAAAATCTGTGAGCCATCTGCTCACTGTTGGGGAAAAAAAACACGTTTCTCCCAACAGGCTTTTTATATACAGAATTGCTCTTTTCACACAGCAAGGAGGAAAACAATAGATATCCAGCAGTCTGGAATGCAACTCACTCACACGCACTTGCAGAGCTGCATTGTGATCAGCTCTCGTGAAAGCAATTAGGGCTAGAGCTATGTGTATATTAAGAAATTGCTTTTTCCCCAGCCACATGTGCAGCCAGGGTAAGAACCACTCACAGCAAGAACTGCCTGTGCTATCTGTTCTCCAAGGTGTAAATGAATTGAGCTGAAAGTTAAATGGAAGAAGGCAAAGTGGCATTATAACCACACTGAGTGCTACCTATACTGCAATATCTGCTTCTGTCAAGCTCTTGGCAAAGTTGAAAACAACTTGTGGTCTTAGTCCTGTATCTTGTAGAGCTCTGCCTATGCAGACCTCTGACAAACTTAAAAGACTTTTGTATTCAGTGTACAAAACAAAAATCTACTTTAATTCAGGATGGAGCTTTGTTATGCATTGTCCTTATATTAGTTGATTCAGCAGCTAAAATCTCTTTGAATTAATGGCATGTAAATTGCACTCTAAGAGTAATGGTCTAGAGGTCTTTTGTCTGATTCTTAATCACGTAAGCCACATAAATATTGCTAATGCTTGCACAAGCCAAGTCACAGCATTCTTGGTGGCAGAATTCTCAGCCTAGACTCCGCTGATCTACAGAGGATACTTCTCCACTGTGAGTCACAGTCTGCACGTGGCTACATCAGCACTTCAGAGTTTCTTGACAACCCCATCTGTGTCTGCTGGCAACGCTCTCTAGGTTTGACCAGAGTGGAAACAATTCAGAACAATTCTGAAGCAATGAAATGCTGGTTGTCAAATAATCAGATTCCCAGGAACACAGTGTCTCATTGCAGATGACAGTCACATTCTTTCTGCCAGGGAGATCCTGCTGAAAAGTCCCCGTATGAAAAAGATGAAATATGGGATTGGTGGGATTTGATGTGAGTTATAAAGGGGTGAAAGGGATGGTGGTACAGTGGGAGATCAGATGAACTCTCAACATGTGCCACCATTCTGATTGAAGCGCCTTCATGGTGACGGGTATATGGGCTGTAGGCTCCTGGGTGCCATACATGGTTTTCTCTCAGTGTTGCATATCATCAACCAAATGTGAAACAAGTGGGATCAGAGGGGAGTCCAGTATGTTGATAACTGGTAGTAGAGGTCAAGGGTAGAGTCCTGAAAAGAAAGGGTGCAAATTCCCACGTGGATCTGGAATATTTAGCTACTAAATCCCATTAGATTTGTATAGGTCTGGATTTTGGCAGCCAGTTTTATGAGGCACTAGGAATAAAGTAAAAATACCTTGAGTGCAACACATTTCCTCCATCACAACATGCATCTTCTGAGTTCCGCAAACTTTGTGAGTTTGAAAAAATACAGACAAATTATTTTGAAGTATTCAGCATTAAATATCAGTTTTGGTCAGTAATAAGACATGACTAACTCTATTGAAATTGGGAATACCCTTATGATAGTAAATGATCTGAGACTGAGCGCTGAAGTAGATCTCATTAGAGATGTTAGACTTCTAGAAAGTCTGCTGAAACAAAGTGTAATAAATAGGCTGTAGCTCAGATCTCTGAGATAAGTTGTTCATCTGGGACCTTGACAAGTCAGCATTCCCCATATGCTTTCCCCAATTGCTTGGGCAAAGCTTTCCTTTCACCCAAACTTCAATGATTATATACATGTCCAAATTTGGAGGAAAATGCTCAAAATCTCAGTCACTGGCCAATACAGGGCCATTCTCCAATTTCCCACATAGCATATTATTAGGAAAAATCCCATTGAATCCAATGGGATAATTCATTTGAGTAAGTCGTTATGAGTGGGAACTAGAGTTATATCAGGAAAGAAGATTAGATTCATACTTGTTTATGGTATGAACAGATACATTTTTCCACACTTCTGCCGTCAAGTTTTACTTAACTCTGTGAAATATAGCAACTGGTAGTAATGCTGCTGTGATAAGGTCCTGCCCCAAGGGAATCCTATTTTGGTTCACTGTCATTTCAAAGGCTCAGAAAGAGGGGCTGTTTAGATCATTTGCAAATTTGGATGGGGAATCTGTAGTACAGCAGTGTTGCCACAGAGCCTTCGCACATACGGTTTTTGTTACCCATTGTCTGTTCAAAGTGCTAGACACTGGCCCTGTGACTCCTTTAAAACTTTCTTTTGTAATTTATTTATCTAGGAAACCGCAGTTTACACTCAATGTCTGGTTTCCAGTGAAGTTTTGCTTTTATTTCCAGCTGAATTTGCTAAGGCACAAAGAAGTCAAACAACCAGTGAAAGGTCACTTGTTGATATTAGCCAGTGCTTAGGCCAGATCACCACCCAGTGCCTTCCAGCTAGTTGGTAAATCTTCCAGAATTTTTTGTTTTATTTACTGTGCTTCTCTTCTACTCACCTGTTTAAATTGCTCTTTTATGGAAATTGTAGTGTAAAATCCCAGCACATTGCCTTAGAGGAATGCTTCATGACCTGATTTGTGGAAAAACTTTCATGACAGTTTTGTAGACATGGGCTGTGTAACAGATGAGAGTGTACACTGGTGTGTACTCCATTGGTGTTCCAGTTCACCAGACCTAGTGATCTCAGAGATCTCACTCCATTTCCCTTTAACAATCTGCACAGGGTACAATTGAATGAAAAACAGTGGAAACAAGGACATGAGGCAAAATTCATTCCAAACCATTATTCATTCTGGCTTGGAATTGGCACACTTGCCCAACAGAGTCCATGGATTTGTGATCAATCGCAGTTACAATACCATGTGTTTTAACTAAGGTCTCTAAATATTGTTTCTCATGGGAATCTGATAGTCATGTTTCTTCAATCACCGGCCTTACTTCACCCAGTATGAAATTAAAAAAAGAAAGGGTCCCCTAAGACAGTAATTGTAGTTTGGTTGACTTAAAAGGATGGCAGTGACAGACATGAGTACCAAAGGTAAATGGAGTTACAAAGGAGCAAGATCAAAAAAATCAGTACAATATGTTCTAGTACTTAGATAGAATTTGTAAGACAGAAGAGCATTATACCCACAATTACAATATTTTCCAATCACTTGCTTAATTCTACTCCAGCAAAAGAACTAAATTTTCTGTTTGAACAGGCTACAACAGTCACAAGAAAACTGACAGCATAAATAAAAAACAAAAATGAAGGTACTTTTTTCCTTTACATAAAGGTCCCCTTCAACAATTGTCTGTTTTTATCCAAAGTCACAACCCAACCTTCATCCCTATAAGTGGTATAGACAAGGGAATGGCCAACAAATGTGTGGGAGAACCAAGCAGCATGAGAGGACATTGGTGCATGATGTGAGTTAGGACAGAGAAAACATGTGAGTATGTTGTCATCTTATATCTTGGCAGTGAAACTGCATCCCAGCCTAAGGAGACAAGAAAACAAGAGAAAAAAGATAAATGGAACAAGTAAATTTTATTCAATTAGCAAGAACAGAAAACCCCTTAACTCAAATACTCAGTCTTCTGGTGGACTTTCCCTGTAAAGAATTTTTGATGGACCATCTCTCTTCCTGAACCTGGTTTCTGTGAGGGTGAAATAGAGTCATTTTGTGTCTTGTAAATGCTCTGGAAGACACTTTATTGCTCTTGCTTGCGCCCATACAAAAAGCTGTATCACATCTGTGGTTATGCACTGCACACGGTGTTGACAGTTCCGGAGGATCAAAAATCCCAAGCCTGATATGCAAAGCTGTGTGATTAATTCCCAAAGTATCAATATATTTCATCTGATTTATTTTAAAACTACTACACTGAACTCCTTGGCCTGTCTTTAAGCTTTGGAATTATTTCTGTCCCTTCTCAGCCCCAGAGCGCCTGGTTCCCTAAAGGGTCACCCTGGATCTTCAGGTCCTACAGATGCATGGGATAAGATGATTCAATGCCTTATTCCTGGAGCTCTCCTATCTTTCTTAGTCTCATTGGTTCAGTCACCACCCATTTTTTACCTTCATTCCACTGAGCCCTTTTCCTTCTCCAAAACCATATATCGTTAGTTTTTCCCTTAGCACTTTTTATCATCTTGAAAATCTTGAATATAGATATCTTCTGCTGCCCCTTTAAGTGATTGTATCCGTCTTATGATTCCTTCTTTATTTCTTCTGTTTAGAAGGAAAAGAAATGTTGGAGGGTTAATCTAGAGCAAGAAGCCTAGGCATGAAGAATTCATTCCTCAAGAAATTGGGCTTTTCCTGTCCTCTCACCCCACTGTAAGAGCTGACCTCAGAAGAGAAGGAGAGTGGTTGATTGCCCCCGTTGGGTCCTCCTCCCATTTGCAAACAGTGTTAGATTTTTTTTTTCCAGGAAAACCAAAATTCAAGAGGAAACTGGAGCTGTTCTTGTGGAACTCACAATGGCTCCAGCTGCAAATTAAATAGTCTCTGTTCCACTCCTCCGACAAATTATATAATAAAAATTACTTCCTGCTGTATAACAAATTATGAACACAGTGTCTGCGGAGTGCGCTGATAAATCTTATCACAAACCATATACAGTTGTGACAGACAGTCTCAGCTCAAAATTAGATCCTATTTTCTCCTTTTATCAAATGGACCATCCCACAGTCAGCATTGTTTCACAGCAGGGCTCTGCCTCCCCTGATGGCCGTGCTACTGTTTCGAGGTGGAGTTCACCTGGAGCCACAGAACACGCTGGGTCACAGGAGCTTCAGTGCTGGGACCAGAGCCCCAGCTTGACTCCTACCCTGTCCTGCCAGCTGCCAATACCAGCTGTTTCCTGTTGTAGATCTACCACACCACTGAACATTTTAACAATGTTTTTAGCAGGGATGGGAAGTAGCCAAAGGAAGCAGGCAGGATGAAAGGAAGGAGAGTTCACTCTGGCTGATGGCACTGTAAAATGAACTGGGAGTAATTTAGAAGTGAGATATCTAAGTAGTTAAAAACTTCAAATAACTTGCTGCTGCTGCTAGCTCTGCTCCTGTCACCTCCTTAAACTACATTTCTCTATTCAGATACTTGGAACAAATTCTTTTCTTCTTCCTGGTAAAGTGAACTAATGAGCAGTTGAAGCTACTCTTGGGACATTTCCAGCTAATATGTATGTGCATGTGTGTGCATTTCAAGATAATTGCTATTCCTCTTCCTGCATGTCTCTCTGTATGTATATACGTATATTTAATACATGCACAGATATTTAAATTTCAGAGCTGGTTATATTTTTCTGAAAGGCAATATTTACTTAGAGATTTAGTTCTTATTTGGGAGTTCAGTACTTGCTAGTGACCCCTGTGACTCTATAATAAGTTATAAAGACAAAATCATCTCCCCGCCCTGTTTGTAGACCTAGTAACTGAGCTCTTAGGCAAGAAATAGTTATTATAATCCATTTACAATGAAGAAAAAAGAGTTAGAAAATAGATAAAATTTAATAAATAATACTCAACATGTCTCTGAGGTTATTATCTCATCTTTTCAATTTTAAACTCTTGAAAGTAGGACGTGCCATTTTTTTATTAGTTAAGAAATACAAAATGCCATGATAGCCTGAACTAAAATGGTAATGCTGCACCAAGTAGTAGTAGTAGTAGTAGTAGTAGTAGTAGTAGTAGTAGTAGTAGTAATAATTATTATTATTATTGTTGCTGTTATCATTTTAATAATTTAAGAAATATTGTGCTAATTGAGACTATGTACTAAATCAAATGACATTCAAAAGGAAAAATTCATTTCAGGCATCCAATTAGACATGTGAAGAAAAGCTGTTTGTCAAGTTATAAACGTTTTTGGTTTTCAATATTTAGTGGAGGAAGGAAGGTTTTGTGATGGATATAATAACTAGACTGGGAATTGGAGAACCTGGGTTCAATTTGCCGCTCTTCACAGACTTCCTGTGTCACCTTGAATAAGCCATTTACATTTCCCAGTTCTTTTTCCTCCCTTCAAAAAAGGAATAATTATACCTACTAATCACAGGAGGTTTGTGAGACCAGCTTAAGAAACAAGACTAATAACTTATAGAAGATTTCTGACTCTTGGAAGTTGCTCTACAACCTCATGTTCTCAATATGCTCAGAGCACCAGACTGCAGAGCACACTGGAGGGTCTATTTTATCTCTGGTGTAAATGAGGATCTATATTAAACTAAGCTGGATAGGAGGGATTCTGTTGATATTCTGCATCTGGGAAGGAATTTCTGTAATCTGAAAGATTTCTGTAATCTTTATATTGTTGCTAATCCTACCTAGGAGTCCTTAAAAGTTAAAAGGTTGTCTAGGATGTTCAGGGCATCTGCAGCAATTATAACATTTAAATAATAATTTTTTAAAAAGGAATAATTATATAAGGATATGAAACCTTTGGAGGGGTCTTGCAGAGTTTCACAAGTGGAAGAAGTTCTTATGTGTCATTAAAACTTAAAAACTAAAAAAATCTTCAGGTTTTATTTTTTTCCTTTTTGTTAGATAAAGCTTAATTCCTTTCTCTTTGTAGTTGTTTGACCTCAGGATATATTCACAAGCAATGTATATTTCACGTGTGTTAGTGCAGGTATATATTTACATGGGAAAGTGCTTCTGCACATGTAATGTGTATGCATAAAGAAAGTTGCCTCTGAGTGCATGAACTTGTGTATGAAAGTAGGAACAATAATTTTTGTATTGCAGCTGTGGCTGTTTTCAACATCAAAGCGAAATGAAAACAGTAAAAGTAAAAGAATAGAAAAAAAAAAAAGAAACATAAACCAAACTATTATTAGAGAAGAACAAAGGAACTGATCCCACAGACAGTTTTTCAACAGCTGGCAAGGTTCATCAGCTATTTTTACTGGTCTAGTGCCTGTCCTCTAAACTCTGTCATTTTTTCTGTTTTGTTTTGTATAATTTTTTTGTTCATGAGTATCACCTGTGGTTGGACTGATTTCAATTATGCAGGTGTATGTGTTAAATAAAACCGTACTGAAGTCAAGGAAGTGCAAAAATCAGCACCCTCAATACTTCTGGGGGGACTTGTTGCCTTGATCTGCCAGGCAGGTGGCCTTTAAATAATATACATTTAACAACTGGTCCAGCATTTCAAATATCCTCCCTGGATTTTGTCATGCTGTAAAACAATCCTCCAAGTAAGCACCTTCATTCTCTTTTTGTGGTAACCTGAGAGAGCCTTTAGACCAACAGCCATTGACATTCAGAATTTGTAGTGGTTGTCAAGTAGTCAAAAGTTTACTTAAAAATCACATGACTAATGGGAAACTCCAGGTTTCTTTTGGTTGCTCCTTTCCAGCTTGCCATTCTTGTCTAGAAACTGGAATACATTTATTTTATAGGAGGAAAATGGTGAATCTTAATCATATAACCCCAGGAGATGAAGTTTGATGGAAAAGAAACAGCAAACTGCCATAAGATTCAGGATGCAAATTACGAGAGTTGGCAATGTTGAAGTCACATATTCCTCTTATTCTGAATCTTGGATTGACTAAAAGAGATAGGCTTTCAGCATCTTACAGAAGCTCTGCATTTATGTAGAAGTTTCATCCATAAATGATCTTGCTGAAGCAGCTTCTCTGCCCTTTATGGGGCTGATTTGAGTGCTGTGACTGGTAGCAAAGATTTTTTACTACCAACATTCTCCAGAAATAGATTGTGAAGGAAACCTGGAAGAATATTTTTAAGAATGTCTTGATTAAAGTAATTTAGCTGTCTAAAAGATGGGATTTGCCTGTTGGGAGGTAATTATTTACAGTTAAGGCTTTGCAAGAAACTCATCATTGGGATAAGGGACTGATGAGTGAAACAGAATAGTGCCCATAAATAGAGTACAGATAGGAACCATAAAAATTCTTTGGTTTTGTCACTCTTGGGAATATTTACCAATTATATTATCTAAATAAGGCATTAATTTGCTGAAAACCAAAACCTTAGATACAGCCAGAAGTGAATCAAATCAGTAAAAGATTTTTTTTTCCCCATTTGTGGTGTTATGGTTAATTTGTGACAGGCCAATCATTATTATTTCCAATTAGGTCAGGTTCAGAATTCCCTCTCAGCATCTGTTTCTAGCAGTGTGATGTCTATAAATGCCTATCTGGAGACAGGCAGGGATTCCAGATATACAATTTTCTTATATAAGCCCCTGTAGGACTAGAACGACCTACAATGAGCCACTCCTTACTCCTGAAAGTTAAGCAGGCACTGTCTAAAACTACCCAAAAGGACAGATCTCATACAGGGACTTGAAGTTTTCTTTCAAACTGCAGGTCTGAAATTGTGGATACTGACTGGGTGTGTCACCTTGTTCAATATGGAGAAGAGAGAACCTTGCTCAGGAACTTTATATATGAATCTGAGTAATTGTTCAGAAGTGAAGGCTTGTGCTCCATGTGGGAGGGATCTAGAAATCGAGTTGTCCTTCTCTGAGAAGCTTATCCTTATCAACAGCAATTTAACAGGTTGACTGCATGGATAAAGGGAGCTCACTGTCTTCCTCTTTTGTGGGAGCTGAGCCCCTGCAGAGTTCAGAGTGCAATTGTTATGGACACAATATGAGCCCTATGACTGAAATGAAATTATATCAACTTCACTTTTCCACCTGCTCAGTACATGGTCCTACCATTCCTCATTTTGTATTGTAAGTGGTCACCTCCTTCAGGCTGGATGAAAGCCACTGTGATTGCTGTGCTCTCTGCACTGTAAACAGTGACCATGATCATGCACCGTGTTCTGCCTGTGCCTCATGGATCTGGCTTCCCGAGGGGCAAAAGTGTAGATAGGTTGCTTCTTGGCCTGGAACTCAGAATGAGCTAGCAGTGGAGCTGACTTACTGAACTAGCATGAACAAGTGTTCCTCAGCTCTTTCCCCAGGAGCTGGAGTGGAATCCTAACTTTCTTTAGGCTACCTTTAATTTATATACAATGAGCCTTTTCAAAAGGACTTTGTTAGATTTTGATCATGACCATTCTTGGGATAAGTACATTTAGCTTTAGAATTACTTGATAACATGTGGAATAATATTTACATTGGCCTACTATGAGAGGAAAACATGAATATTTCAAACTGTGTTCCACATGTTTACTTTTTAAATCCTCCAAAGCCAGATAATTTTTACACTGAGTCTGTACATTCATTACCTGGAATCACACACTCAAAGAAATGTCTATGGATTGATCATGCTGATTTCCCTACATGTACAAAATCATTCCTGACAGAAATATTTGCTCTTAAAGGTATTTGAGTTAAAAATATTGTTTTGTCTTGCTTTAACTAACTAATCAGAAGTTCTACTATGAATTCCCTTGGGAAAATTTTCCCCTGACTAGTAGATCCCACTGTTAGGAACATGACTCTGGCATTTAGACTATTTTTTCTTGGATCATTTTGTCCCTTATAATCTATTATTTTATATCTTTCTCCATGAAAATAAAATAAAAAAAATGTTCTTCTAAGTCATCATCACAGTGCTGAGGAGTGTTGGGAATCGTGCCGTGAACCTGCACATCTGGCATTTATACATGCCTTGTGTCCTTTTAAGATCAGTATAGGATTCTGGCTGGCCTCCTGCTGCTGATCCTAATGAGCACTGCAGTCACTCGGCCCAGTTGTGTCTGACTATTGGCTACCCATCACACTGGGGTTTAGGAGCCTACATAATGTCCTTTGCTGTGCGAGTGGATTCTCATGGACAAAATTAATCTGCGCTGGAATATTTCTGCTGCCATCTGAAATGCCCCAGTATTTACCAGTTGGCCACAGAAGATGTTTTGACTGTCACATAGGACACGCAGTGGAACCACACATATCTGGAGAGGATCATGGAGACCATGGAATATTTTATGCCATCTAAAATATTTCTATGTACCTATGTTTAGACAACTGAATCTCATCCTGAATTTCCAGAGGATGAATATTGAGATCTCTCTTACAGCTTTCAAGAAATGTATTTATTCAGCTAATTTAACCACACAGATTCTTCCCTTTACTATAATGTCTTAATACCTTTCTCTAATGGCTCATTTAATGCTTCTACTTTGTAGTAGGATAAGTAGAGGTTGAAAGTTAAAACAGAGAGCACTCTACTGATACCTAATCCAGTCTTTAAAATGATAGCCTAAGCATGGAGAATGAAGTATATGATTACACTGGATATTTACCTTGTCATCTGGCTTGGCATCAAGCTTGAGTATCTGGATTAGAAGTGTCTTCCTCTGCTCCAAACATATAGTGAACCAATCGTGAAGCTTGTGTGCTCTGAGTATCACCTGAACTGAAAGTCTAAAATCAGCAGGGCATCTATCACCTACTGAGAGCAGTCGCAAAATGTTTATTCTGGAATTCTGTAGTTTGAATGCTTACTTATTAAAATTAGATCTCTACTGATGTCTCAGTGCAATACCATAGTCATGAGCCCCAAGAAATGGATTGAGATCAACACTTCATTGCAAATAACTGGGAAGGAAAATGTTTATATACTCAAAATACAGACTAAGATGTTTGTACAGACAAGAAACTTTCTTATTGTCCAGCATTTACTTGACTCTAATATAACCAAAATAATTCCATATCAATTATTTATGTGATATATCTTACAAAATTTAATTCTAGAAGGTGCTATCTTTTTTGTTGGATCAAGTAATTTACTTGAACTTATGTCAAAATTTTAAAATATTCAACTTCTCTGTGCCACCATGTCTGAGACTAGAAATGCCAAACTTTCTGAGTTTTGCTTCACTGTCATCACTTGGACAGGAATTTTTCTCTGTACGAGTCGGATGTGAAGATTTCTTTGGTAAAGGGAATGAAAAATTCCCTCTAAAAAATTATGTCAAAATTCATACTGGTGCAGTGTCACACTTGGGAATATAAAGCTAATATCCATGATAAATTCAGGACAATCAGATAGCCATCCTTTTTTACTGGTTTAACTGGGGAATTATTACAGAATCATAGATAGATTTGATTTGGAAAAGACCTTAAAGATTACCCAGTTCCAACCCCCCTACCATGGGCAGGGACACCTTCCACCAGACCGGAGTGCTCAGGGCCTCATCCAAATTAGCCTTGAACAGTTCCAGGGATGGGACATCCACAGCTTCTCTGGGCAACCTGTTCCAGTGTTTCATCATCCTCACAGGAAAGAATTTCTTCCTAATATGTAACCTAAACCTACTCTCTTTCAGTTTAGAGCCATTGCCCCTTGTCCTATCACTACATGCCTGTGTGCAATGTCCTTTTCTGTCTTTCTTGCAGGCTCCTGTAGATACTGAAAGACAGCTACAACCCTTATAAAAGAGCAAAATCCAATAAACATATTTATTTATATATGGGAAGATTGCAATTGATTTACCTGGATTTAGAAAATGTTTTGGAAATACAATTATTAACAGAACTAATAATGTAGTATACCAAGACTTATACCAGCAAAATCAGCATTACAGATAGTCATGCAATGACAGCTGTGTAATTAGATCCTGAAATTTTGCTGTCAGCCCTAAGGAGTCAGAAGCTACCTCTCGTATTGTATATGTCTTATGCTTTAAGCAGAAAAATGCAATGCAGATTATGTCTGCATTTCAGCTGACCCTGTGCATTACAAATCATGAGCTGCTTCCTTTCAAAATCACAAGATTAAAAAAAAATCATAAATCTGGAATTCTTTAGATTTACCTTCTGTCATCAGGGGTGTTAGCTTTGAAGTCTTCAAGAGTTTCTTCAGGCTTTATATGCCCTTCTTAAATAGAGAAAACTAACATTCCTACATAGTACTGAGCTGAAAAGTGATTAAGAAAACAAATACAGAAACCAACATAATTCGTTGCTTGAGGGAAGGAAAACTATGAGGGTCCCCAGTGCTGAATCACTGCTTCTCTAGTGTGTTTCACTTGTATAACCACATACTTGTATTTGCCATATAACTTTATCAACTCAGATGGGAAAATACCCCAGAATATGTTGCAGTGTGCTTCATCCGAGTTCTGGACTAATTAATTTTGTCTCTTTTCATGTTTTTGCATGTCCTCCAAGCAGTACTGATGAACTTTCACCTCAGACAATGTTTTCTGGCAAAAGTTAAAATATGATTTGCCTTTATTTGCACGTTCCTACTAGGAATAGGCTCTTGACAGCAATTCAGATGACATGGCAGCTCTGAATTTCCTAAAAGTCTTGATCTTGATTATCTGTTTCAATCACTTTAAGCATCTTTTGTAATCATGGCTGATGTGTGCATATCAGCAAATGCAGAAATTTACTTTGGGTCAATTAATGTGGCCATAAAATTGCCAGATGGGTAAAAGCAGCTCTTCTCTTGCTGTGCAGGCAGGCACTTATCCAAGCTGGGAAGGGATCTAACCACACCCTGTGGAGCTGAGGTTGTGCATACATGCAAAACTACTTTTGTGGATGCGACTGCAGAGAATTTACAGCTGAAGCCCCCGGGAAACAGAGGCGGGGTGTGCCCACTCTGTCTCTCATGGCAATAACAGGCACAGCTTCCAACTTGGCAGCTCATCTCAGTCTGAGTTTCAAATATTCACCAGAGGAGCTAGAGGAGATTAGCTTTCAAAGTCAGGTCAGGAAAGTCAGTCTTAATGCTCTTGAACACAACCTGTTCCTGTTCTGTACTTACACCACTGGGTAGCTGAAAGTTTCGAGAAGTAGAATGAATCATGAATATCTCCAGAAGGCATTAATGCAAAAGCATACACATGTAAATATCTCTGGGTTTTGCCTTATGAACTTTTACTGCTCTGGATAAGACTTATCTTCACAGAAGTTCTCTGCTATTGGAATTGCAAATTTTGTCACTGTTTTCCTTATCCTATTTTCAAAAGCAGAGAGTAATGATATTTTATGTATTCATTGACTGTTGCTACTCAAAGGTAATGGATTTGCCTTTATCAATCTGTTTGTTGATACAGTCAGTACTGAAATAAAAATGAATACATTTTTGCAGACCCCCCCAGTTGTTCAAAGTATACTGTTTTACCTCCAAAATATATAAAATTGCTGCACACATATATATATTTTCTCTGCATGCATAACTATAAGTAATAAAGTTATGTATATTATAAAAACTATATTAGTTTTATAGTTTACTTTTAAGGAGAAATTAGTCCGCTGTACCTGAAAATTTGTCCAAACAACATAATAAAAAAGAGCAAGTGTTAAACACAAGAAAAATTGATCAGAGAACTCTTTCTGTCATGATCTGCACCTTGAGCTATAACTGCTCTGAATATTGATGTCTATTTTTTACTCTACTTATAATCAAACTCTAAATTAAGCTCATAAGAATATATTTACACTTTTGGTATGATGTTTTACTTGAAAACATGGATTGCCATGGTTTTCCTGTGTTTGTTTTCTGCACTTTTTAGTGGATGTGATAACTAAAGTAGCTTTGTAGCTTATATTAATTCTTTATTGGGAGATAAAATTTTCTCCCCTCCACTCATATTTGTAAAAGGGAGTTAACTTTTTGTACTGGCATTGACTAAATTGAGCTGGATTTGAGCTAAACTGGGTTACTGGTATGGAACTTGCATGGGATCAGACCCCACTGTTTTCGAATTGATGGGAATGAAACCAAGTTTACAGTGTAGAAAGCTTGTACTAAATTTTGGTTCAGTAGAAGGTATGGAAAGAATATAATTTCTTCTTAAAATGATTTATTTAAATTGGTAGACTAGAATTATGCTTAAAACCAAGCATCTAAATGCACCTGTTTAAGTCAGCTTCTTGTTCTCTCAGGTATTTAGGCATTGAATTTTCCCCATTAGCAGCATGATTGACACTGTGGTCCTTACAATAACACATGATTATAACTCTGAAAATAGCAATTACATAAAATGGAAACCAGATGTTGCATGGAATTTGACTCTCTTGGTTTCTCAGTGAAGTAGATGAATTTGTAAAGCAGAAAACCACAATCATTATTCAGATGGATTGTACACGAATTAATGACATAATATCTAAATCATATATGGTTGAAAATAATGATTAACTTCAGCTATCAAGATAAGCTAATGGAAAACAGATTTTTTTTAAGAAAAAATCAAGGACATGCTCTTTTCAATATACTTTATCTTTATAGTAATAACAAAACCAGACCTGCTTTAACATTTCTTTATCCCTTAGATATCAAGGATTTACATTAAAAATAAACTCTTCGCAACTTTTAACCCCAAGGAGTGAACAAAACAACCATTTCTATTGCTTTTTGTTGAAGCCAAGTGCTTTACCTTTTCATGCTGGAGCAAATTTGATCAAATCATCTCTCCCTAATGATTGTCTTCAGTGAACAAACCTCAGCAAATGTTCGGGTTTGTGCCTGTGAAAATGTGCAGTGATGCTCAGTCCACAAAGCCAAATTCACAGCACAGATATGCCACTAGACACACTTTGGCAGAGTGGCAGAGCAGCCCTTCAGAATTTTAATGCATTCATAACAATGAATATCAACTTGGTTAGCAACATCCTAAGTGGGTAAGTTCATGAAAACCCTGGCACATCATTTTCACTATCATGTATTCTCAATGACATCATCTTTGTAAAATTAGGAACTTTCTTTCTCTCTTTCCTGCAGATGTGGAAGTTTGAAATTGCATTCCATGGTCCTGTGCCACATTTCATCAGCGTTTTTCCTTTGCTTTCTCCAAAGACTGGCCACATGTGGTGTGTAGATTGCTGGTGCTGTTTGGGATCTCATATCAAATACTGCTACCTAATCCCAGGCGGCCTCGGCGGGCCCACACCTGCAGCTGATTGAATCCTCCCGGAGTACAAAGCCCTGATTTACAGCATCAAGGATACAGGGCCTGGTTGCAGCTGGGCTCCAGCAGGAAAAGGAAGTTGTTCATCATCTTGTGTGCATTTCATTAACAATAGTGTACCCGATATGTAGCTTATACAATAATTTCAAATCACTGACAGAGAGCATTATGGTGTTTGGCATTAGGAGGAAAAATACTTCAGGATGGGCAAATTAAATGTGAGCGTGAGGTTTTCATGTGACCCAGTGAAGGTCCGCATGCTGATTTACACTGGGAGGGCTAATCTTGAAATATTTTCATTCCTTAACTTTATCCCATTTCTTTCCTCTTGTTTGATGAGCAGATTGATCCAGCACTGGGAGCCTCAGTGTAAGACCATGGGGGAAAGCTGCCTCAAGTTAAAACCCTTTCAGAAGAAAAGGCCTGTAGAAAGAATACTGAAGGGAGGAATAATCATGGCTACAAACCTATTGTCTTTTAAAAAAAGGAACTCATGGTTCAGAAATGAGCCTTGAGATAAATTCTACTGCAGTCTTGCTGAGCCATGAAGGGATAAATCTAATGAAATTTTCATATCTGCATCAGTTAGATGTACAGCTGTGGGAGGAAAGGGTAACAATTGGGATGATGGTCTTCAAGCCTGGGTTTTCTATCCTTTCAGGATTTACTATCCTATGGATTTAGAAAAGATTGTGGGTACTGTTTCATGGCAGGACAAATCTTGCACTTCTTTTGCTGGTCTAAAAGGTTTGTGGCTGACAATTCAATGGTTTGGCTCACTTGTAACAGATTACTCTTTCCAAAAAATGTTGCGTCCTCTATGAAATAATGTCTTTTGAATGTTTTTTCCTCTCCTTTTTGAGACCTTGTTTCTTGTTTTAAGAGAATTTATATTTTTTGTTGAGAAAGTGTTGTCTTGTTTTCTTCCACTTTCTCTAATCAGAAGGCTTACAAACTGGCTCACAGAAACAGCTGTTGCATACCTGAGCCTTTCAAACTCAAAAGAACAAACCAGATGAACAGTCTCTAAAGTGATCTCACAGTTTTTTTTTTTTTTCAGAAAAAATTAAAAATTTAGTTTCCTGACTAAATGGTACACTTTACACCCAAAAGTCATTGAATTTCTGCAATTGCAGTGTCAAAAGTAATTTATATTTGAAGGCACTGAGCTGAAGAATCTTTAAAAAATATGTCAAATACCTGTACAAATTGAGCTTATTTCTGATGCTGCTAAGACAGAACACTAAGACAGTTAAAAATTATCTTATTTACTTAGTGATCAGGGAATTAAAAAAGATGCCTTGAATGACATATTTTTTAAAAAAACACTCAGTCATAAATGCAATTGAAATGGGGTAAGAAAATCTTAGTTCAACAGTTTTAATATAACGTTTCATAATCCAGCTGTGTTCTTACTGAAAAGCAAAATATGCAGAACAGAAAGCATTTGTGCTTGGATAAACCCATCAGTTCTTCTTCATCCGTTTATTTCATTAATGTGCAACATGAAATGTTTTGCTGGAAACAATTCTCTCTAATTTGTGAATGCAGTTGACGACTGCAGTTCTTTAATCAAGAAATTGATTTAAACAATACAATGTCAAAACTCTATAAAAGGAAAAAAAAGATTTTCCGAACACTTTTTCCTGTGATCACACCCTGTATGTCAACTGTGTGAATAGTATCACATTCATTAGTGTGGTTTTCAGGGAAAAAAATAAACAAAACAAAAGGATTGGAAAATGTCTAAGACATTACCCAGAAGACTCATTTATGTCGATAGTTTTAGAGGTACAAATCACAGGGAAAACTCAGCTGTGCCATTTGCTGTGAAATTCCTCTTGGCTTCAGTGATGTCAACTTCCAAAATTATTAACGAAACACTATACAGGAATATAACAATGAGAATAGGAGTAATGAGGGTATTTCTCTGCCTTTGAGATGGTTTTTCAGTTTTAAGCTGTATTTCCTTCAGCACCGCATGCTGAGTAACATTTTCAAACTCATTTTCATGGCTACCCAGTTATGAAAAAAATGTAACTTCTTGAGTTACCTCAGCCTCCTTGACCTTTTTTCTGTTGTTCCTTATAGTGTTTCCTCACACATCAGTCCCAAACTTGCCATTCCTTACTGTATAAGGTCTCTGCTAAAAATTTCAGTTTCCTATTTGCTTTTTCTCCCTTAATCTTTACTCTTTTTCTTCTCTAATTTAATTAAACTAGTCATGATAAAAAAATGGGAAGACTGAAGAGATTTGTCCCAGATTAGATATCCTGATTTCATAAAGGGAAGACTATAGGATAAGTTATCTTGCATTCTGAATCCAGAAATATGAATCTAATTGAGGACTGGAACAAATCCATTAAATTTGTCTGTAAAAATAATTTGCCTTGAATAGTTATCCATACAGTATTGTTGCTGATACAGTTGTAAAAAACATTTAGCACTTTATAATCCAATCTCTGCTGCTATGCAGGCCTGGGAACGTATTCTGCTTAGGAGGGTAACAATTTTACAAAGTGTTCCTCATGGAAATCACCTGGAAAACTTCCAGGATGGCATTCCAGAAGTTATAGTTTTAGCAGTCACAGAAATGCACCATGCTGCATTTCCAGATCCTACATACAAATGATTGTAACGGGTAGCACCTTCGCCTCAACCCAAGAGCTCTGTTATGTTATTGAATTATTTAGCATTTGCTATGAAATATGGGATAATCTGAGGCTCTCAGTCATTGCTGGCCCACATCTGCTCACAGAACAGCCAAGGGTAAGACCTGAGATGACTTTACAGAAAGTAGAGTTAGACCAATACTGAGAACCTTTGACAATTCTACATTGCTCAGATCAGTCATGTACAGTTCACAGTTCCCTATGTATAGGCACGCATGTTTGCCAAGGCATTGTAATTTCTCTTTGAAAATGATTCTTTTTGCTGCAGCTATTTAATGTACTGCCTTTTGATATTTTGGCAAAAACTTTATCTTTTGTATGCCTGGAGTGACAAAATTTAATTTGGCAAAGTACACACAATATGATGGCTTTAAATAGAGCAGAAATTACTTCAAACCTGGTCTACAGCATTTAAAGAAAACATTTCATAATGGGTCACCATGTTCAGCTCTGACTCTTATCAGCTTTTAGGCTATTCTGTGAGTAATGTCATCAGGGTTTGAGCCATCTATCAGACAGGCTGTTAGGCTTTTATCTAGGTGTACAGCAATATAAATAAAACTAAACCAAAACATGGAAAAAGCATGAATCTTATCTTGGAGCCGTGTCAAATTCAGAGTTCATATGTAGCTTAAAATATTAAATTTGCTGTATTTGACTGACTATTTGTTAATAAAACTTCTAGGAATACAATGTCAATTTGATAGCCTATCATGCTAACTGCTGCTTAAAAGGTGGATATTTAAAAACGCAACATCTTTCAAGAAATGATCATTGAAATATAAAATAAGGTATAATTGCATATAAAAAATATAGAAAAGACTGCACAAATTCTGCAATTATTTCAAGGACTTTAATGAGTGAAGTTTCTGGCTCTTTCCTGAGCTGATTTCAGGAATTGGTACAAACTCAGAACTAACATAATCCTGTTACAGGAACTGAGTCTAAGCAAGACATAGCACAGAGATACATGGTCAACTATCAACTCTAAGTAGAATTAAGTACTAGAAATAATGGTAAGTATCTTTTTGTTGAAAACTACTTGACTTAGAGCTAACTTGGATGTAATCTCCTTCTTCCTCTCCTGTTGCATTTCCTCAGAAAAACTGACATGAGAAAAAAAACAATTGGTTTACAATTGCAGTTTGCAGTCTGCAGATTGCAGTTTTTTTGTATTTTAGTTAGTAACATATAATTCCCTCTCATGATACTGGCTGCTCTGATTTTGAAACCCGCCCCCAACCAAGAGATATATTTATTTTCAATTGTTTAGCACAAACAAGTTTTTAAG